>BTHU01000014.1:46919054-47519054 GCA_036184795.1 Tokudaia tokunoshimensis | reverse complement strand
CAAGACTGACTGTCAAAGTACTGCAACTGTGAGAATTTTGATTGGTGTTACTTTTACATATTACAGAAAATGTTTCTAATGTGTCTATATTACCACTTACTTGTGTGTGCTTCCTTATTAGTGTGATACCTTCGGGATAAATTTCAATTTTTATTTTTATACTTGTATTTTCTGAGAAAATCATAAGTAACAACAGACATATGACACATGTAGTTTGTTGCTAAGACATGAAAGAAAACATGTGGTGTTATAACAGGAAGGAAATTAAAAAGATGATTTCTTTTAGATTGGAAAAAGAGAGAGGAGGAGGAAGAAAAGAAATTAAGAGAGATTCTTTCAAATACATCAGTAGCATTAATTAAAGATACCTAATTGTAATTGCTTCACATCTAAACTGAGAGATACTACTGTGGAAATATACTACATATGAAGTTTCTCTTGCTGACATTTCTGTCTCTTCAAGATCAATCATCAAGACCTGTAGATAGGTGTCTTACTATAGAGGCAGAAGAAACTCATCAACTGTGGTGCTAGAAGATCTTATATTAATACAAATAATAATAATAATGATGATGATGATAATAATAATAATAATAATAAGCTGTGGTTATCTAATGTTCTTATGATCCTATAGAATAATGTGGACAAGTGACACCTGAATTAAAGTGGCTGGTGAAAAATTAAAAGTGAAATAATAATCTTCACTAATACCTTTCTCTAGGTTTAGCCAACCAAAAATGCAAGACATTTTACACTAAGATATTAGAAGGTGACTTCAAACATGGTGAATTGACCTGAAAAAGCCCACATGGCCAGAGATCCACTCTATAAATTACAGGCAGCTAAGTAAATCTGACTGCAAGTGAGAGATCTTTCCCTGAGAACAGCACAGCGATTTCTTTTCTAGTGCCAAAAAAACAGTCAGCCCTGAAAACATACACACAAGTTACATGCAACAATATTACATGGACTCAGCAGGTTATATTTATGAACATACTTAGGGACATTTAAAAATGCATACATGCATGCAATAACAATTAATGAAAAAAGTCCAGGAATTTGAAGGGAGAAGGAAGGGGTGTAAGGGAGAACTTGTAGGAGGAAGAAACATCGCCAATAATGTACAATCTCAAAAGTAAACTGAAAGCAAAGAGAGAAAATAAAAGGGTCATGTTAACTGAGAAAGGGGCCAGGGATTATTGAGCAAATTGTCTTCTGTGGATTCTCAGGTTGCAGTAAGAGAGCAATTACCCATGCACAAAATGAAGTGTATATATTCAGGACAAGTCTCCTGTAGTTCTATATGTGACACTGCTAGTCATTTTCCCTCTTTGAGCCTCTGCTTTGGCATTTTACAGGGGGAGTGTTATTCATATTAACATCTTTTGAGTCTTCTATGAGGCTATATAAAAAAGATCAGGTTTCCTGCTTATAAAGGTATTTTTTTTTTTGCTTCAGGAAACCTCAATTTGATGGCTTTAAAAAGAACAAATAATTGATCGACATTCTTTCAGAGAAATATATCTAGTTGTCAAAATTCTTTTGCTTCAGAATACTCACCGTTGTGTGTGCCAATTTTTGGAGTATTGTTATACTCCATTGGAGTGGTTTAATTCTTACTTAGTCTGTGGTATTTTCCAGAGTCATAAACTTCCTGTGTTTCTATGCACATAGGTCTTAGTAAACTCTGAATGGAACAAAGTGTTATTTAATATATATTTCATGTTACACACAGTAAGAGTAAAGTGCCTGATAATATTCTCTGAAATGCACTAAAAGTTATAGAAAAATCCAATGTTTCTTTTTAAAGAACAAAGGAAAGCACAATTAAAGTTTTAAATGCCTTAGAAATCTTTTGCAATTGTGCCCCAGAAAGTTTGTGATAGACATTTTGATTGTATGTCTAAAATCTAAGAGGCTGGGTGCCTTTTGCCAAAATGGAAAATGTAGAGAAATACAAAGAGATGTGCTTCTCAAGCTCTTCCTGGATCTGTTGTGAGCACATCCATTAGGATCATAGAAATGATTTCACAGCCAAGGTTCTCAGAGTAAATAATTTACTTTCCCACCATAGATTTTATAGGTGCTATGTATGCTCTTTAAAAGATAGCAATAAAATCAATAGGATCCTTTTCTTGGCTCTCACCTTTATTCATTTTTCAGAAACAACAAATACACAGAACGGCTGAACTGGAAGTTGGTTTTATTTCACAGTTGAAAAATAATATTTTTATAATTAAATGAATTTGTACATATCATATATTACCCAGTAGTTTTCTAAATTCACAGTTAAACAAAACCCAATGATAAAACTGTATTGTATAGAATTTTATTGCTGCAGATAAAGAGTATTTTAATGTCCACAGAATGTATTACAAGCATGATTATAGCTAATGCTTGTAAATTTGCAAAAATACATGGGAAAAATCATCACTGATGGAGAGTCCTTATAATAGTTTTTATAGAACCAATATAATTATGAAAATATGACTTTTGTTCACAAGAAATACCTTTAGTGCACATGACAATATTTTTTATTTGCTTCCTTTTCTTGCTGTCTGTCGGTTTGAATATTTGATGAGTCCCAGACTTTGTATTATGTGACCAGAAAGAAAACATTCTCAGCTAGCTTAAGCAAAGAGAAAATTCATATATACTTAATATCAATTAGATCTTAAAGACATGATCATCTTGGCTATATTTTCTCAAGAAAACCCAACAGTTTCCCTTTCATGAATGAATAGACTATAAAGGACTCATCACATCTCATCATAAATAGATATTAAGGAATTAAATAATTTCCATCTGTACATGCCTTGTCTTCACCTGTTTACAATAGAAGCAATTCACACAGCATACTTTATATATAAACATGAATCATGTTATTCAAAAAATTTTAGGAAAAAAATTGTACATAAACATTGGGAAAGGTGATACTTAAAATTGAAACTTTGAATCTGAATTCTTCTTCCAACTGACTGTAATTTCTAGCAATTTTTTGATTTCTCAATACCAAAATATCATAATGACAGTAAAGTGAGAAAACATATATCATAAATTTTACGAGTTTACTCTAAATACAATACAATGTGTGGTTTAATTAAAAGTACTATAAATAATGCTTTTTTAATTTATTGGCTATTTTGATCATTTATCCTTCCCTGAACAAATCCCAGATTGTCCCACAATTCTACGCATCTACCACTGTTTCCTTCTTCTCAAACAAATGATATAAGCAAACAAAAATTATAAGAAAGGCAATGAATACCAAACCAACCTAACCCCAAATAAAATTCAGAAAAAAGGTATGATTTCCACTCTTCTTTGGGGAGCATCAAGGTTGTTTCCAGTTTCTGATTATTATTAATAAAGTAGTTACGAACATAGATCAATTGTCCTTTTTGTAGGATATGATATCCTTCTGTCATTTGTTCCAAGAGTGATACAGCAGGGTCATAAGACAGATAAATTCCCAATTTTCTGAGGTATCTCCACATTGATTTCTACCATGACTATACAAGTTTGCACTCCCTCCAGCAATGGAGGAGTATTTCCCTTGCTCTACATCCTCACCAGTATGAGTTGTTACTTGTATTTTTGTTCTAGCCATTCTAAGAGGTGTAAGGTGGCATTTCAAAACAGTTCATTTTGATCCCTTATTTCTAGGTTGTCGGACATTTATTTAAGTATTTTTCAGCCATTTGAGGTTCCTGTTTGATAATTTTCTATTTAGATCTATATCCCATTTAATTGGATTGTCCAGTTTGTTGACGGATTCTTTCTTGTGTTCTTTATAAATTTTGGACATCATTCCTTTGACAGATATTGAATTTTTGCTAGTATTTACCCCATTATGTATGTTGCCATTTTGTCTTATTGACAGTGTCCTTTGCCTTACAGAATTTTTTCAGTTTCATTAGGTTCTATCTATTGATTGTTCTTAGTGCCTATGCTTTCAGTATTCTGTTCAGGAAACTGTCTCTTGTGCCCATGACTTGAAAGCTATTTTCCACTTTCCCTACAACCTAGATGCCCCTCAACTAAAGGCCAAACTGGGATCCATCCCATATACAGTTACCAAACCCAGACACTGTTGTGGATAACAACAAGTCCTTGCTGACAGGAGCCTGATATAGCTGTCTCCTGAGAGGCTCTGACAGTTCCTGACAAATACAGAAGTGGATCCTCTCAACCAGCCATTGAACTGAACACAAAGTTCCCAATGGAGGAGCTAGAGAAAGGACCCAATGAGCTGATGGGGTTTGCAGCCCCATAGGAGGAACAACAATATGAACCAACCAGTAAATCTAGAGCTCCCAGGGACTAAATCACCAACCAGAGTACACATGGAGGGATCCATGGCTCCAGCCACATATGTAGCAGAGGATGGCCCCTATCGGATATCAGAGAGAAGAGAGGCCCTTGGTCCTATGAAGGCGCAATGCCCCAGTGTAGGGGAATGCCAGGTCAGCAAAACGGGAACGGGTGGGTTGATGAGCAGGGGGAGGTGTTGAGATAGGGGTGATAAGGGCTTTTCATAGGGGAAATGAGGAAAGGGGATAGCATTTGAAATGTAAATAAAGAAAATGTCTAGTAAAAAAAGTCCTGGAAAGGCTCGATGCAGCAGTATAAGGGAATATCAGGACAGGGAAGTGGGAGGGGGTTGATTGGGGAACAGGGGGACAGAAGAGGGCTTATGGGACTTTCGGGGAGGGGGAACCAGGAAAGGGGAAATCATTTGAAATGCAAATAAAGAATATATCTAATAAAAAAAGGAAAAAATACAAAAAAAAAGAATGGATAAGAAAATGTGATATATTTACAGTTACTCAGCTATTAAAAACAATGTCATCATCAAATTTGTAGGCCAATTAATGGAAATAGAAAAAAAAAAAGCATCATGAGTAAGGTTATCCAGTTCCAGAAAGACAAACATGGTATGTATTCACTAATAAGTGGACCTTAGCTTTTAAATAAGGAAAAATCATGATTCAATCCACAGTTCCAGAGACATGAAATCACAGAGAAGGCTCAAGTGAGGATACATGGATTGCCCTACGAAAGCGAAATAGAATAGATGGTGTAGGTGTACTAGGGATGGGAGGGAATGGGAATAGGAAGGTTCAGGAGGCAGTGGTGGATAGATGGAGGGAGAAAGTACTAGGAGAGATGACTGGAATTAGGAGAGCAGTTGGGAGGTAGTGTAGAAATCTAGTGCAATAGGAACTCCTGGGAATTGATGAGAGTGATCCTGGTGAAGTCTCATAGCAACGGGGGAGAAGGAGTCCATACAAGCCATCTTCTACAATCAGCCAAGGTTCCCAGCAACTGGAATGGGACTTCAACCCAGCCACACTATCTTTAACCTACAATTTGTCCTTCTGGAGCATGTGTTGGGGTAATGAAAGCACAGGTCTTGAGGGAGTGGCCAACCTATGATTGACCAAACAACCAAACCAAATAACAAAAAACAAAAACAGAACCACAAACATCTAATTTACATATGAATACTCCAAATCTCTCACTCTCTGCACTGTGTCCTGCTGTGGAACTCTTGTCAGTTAAAATCTACTGTGATTAGAATTCTCTACTCTGGTAAGGGGTCAGTGATGCACTGATCTATGATTATAGCAATATACTATTAAATTACTATTATGCTTCCTTAGAAGAAGATTCTCAACCTTTGGGTCACAATTCCTGTGGGAATCTAAGGACCCTTTCTCAGGAGTAAAATATCAGATATTTACATTGTGAATTATAACAGTAAAAAATTCTAATAATGACATAGAAACAAAACTAATTTTGTGATTTGAGGTCAGCAAAACATATAGGTCACAATGTTAGGAAGTTTGCCTGTACCTTAGTGAAGAGAAAAGTAGGTAGGCTTCAATCTAGGGCCCATGAAATACCTCATCAGATGTTATGGGTACTTTAGCAGAGTTATATAAAAGTTTTATCTCAGGGAATTGGCCTTAAATCCAGTTTTTAAAAAAAGGTCCATTATCCCCAGAACATTCATGCTACTATAGCAAAAGTATACCTTGTAGGCAAGTCACAATTTAGGTGTTATGGTTTATACCTGGGTTCCATTGATGATTACTTGCCTCCACTCTTAGTAATACAGTACCCTTCAACATTTTGGATGCTAGTAGATATGGATGAAGCTATATGCTTAAGGCATTAAGTACTTAGAATTTGAGCTGGTGCCTAACTAGAAGTTTCACCCTTACTGACTCATGAATACATGAGAAGCATTTTAAATGCTGAGTCATCTCCTAAGCCCCATTAATAGTTTTCTTTTTTCCTTCTTTGTCTTCCTATTCTCCTTCCCCTCCTCCTCTTTGTTTTGCTTTGGTGAGGTGACCATACCATTAGCTGAGTTACATCCTTCTGATTTTTCTGTCCAGAGAACTGCCTGACTCAACAACACTTAACACAGAATGAAATTTATATATGCAAGGGTGACCTGAAAATAAAGAAATTATATCAATGTTGGCGGCTTTTGCACTCTGGGATTTTGGCAGGTGATAGAAAAGATAGTCTCTTCAATCTGTAGCTCAGAACAGTTTATGCAGAAGATTATGATAAAACCAAGTCCCACTTGCCCACAGTGGATTTAAGAGAACTGATCATTGTAATTCTTCTCTTTATTTCCTCTACTTCTTTCAACTTGATCTCTGTCCTGTTGCCTAGAATCACTTCCAATTTCGTTTTCTCTGCAAGTCTTTATTTTAATGTTAACTCTCTGGCACTGGTATATATTCCCAGGACAAAATAAAACTGTTTAAAATGTTATTGTACTTTTATAGAATATGATTTGAAGTAATAGTAATAATAACAAGAAAGGTTTCAGAGGACAAGGTATGATCAATAATTCCATGTGTTTCCTGAGTCCTCTACAATGTAACACCACCACCACCTCACTTTAGAAGACAAAGTTTACAAGCTCACATTTAGTAGGGAAGAGTGACACATGTGATAAGAATGTCAACACCAAACAGAAGGTGGCCTTCTAGATGAAGGCTGCTCTTTCTTCTTCTGCTCAAGGGAACCGTTATATTTAAACAAGTAACATCTAGGGTACATATCTATAACTTGAGAGGAAAAAAAAATCCTCCCTCCCCCTCCATATAGCAACCTACAGATACTTGATTAAGACCATTCTATTCTATTAAACTTCCATGCCTGACTCAGATATCAGCTGAAAACAAAGATCCTCAAAGTTGTTGAAAACAAAATATCACCTGACATGTTTAATAATAGTGAAGAAAATTTCACATAAAACTCACATTTTTAAGATAGTCTACAAATTTATTTTCCTCTCATACAATATATCCTGACTGCAGCTTCTGCTGTCTTCACTGCATCCAATCCCTTACTACCTCTCAACCTCTTCTTTTACCCATACCCATTCCCCACTCCCTGTCTCCCCCCCCCTCCAAAAAAAGAGCAAATCTCCCACAGACATCAAGAAAACAAGGCACAACAACATATGGTAAGACCTGACACAGATCTTCACATCAAGATTGGTTGAAGGAACCTAGTAGGAGGAAAGGGGTCCCAAGAGCAAGCAAAGACTCAGAAATTCCCAACGTTCACTGTTCGGAGTCTCACAAAAATGCCAAACCTACAACCATAACATATATGCAGACCTAGACAGACTCATGCAGGATCTGTGATTGCTGCTTCCTTCTCTATGAGTAGTGTTTAGCTTAATTGATTCCAAAAGCTGTGCTCTCCCAGTGTCCTTAATACTTCTCCCTCCCTCAATTCTTCTTTACCTTCTACTGGGTTTCAGAGCTCAGAGAGGAGGGAAATGATGCAGAACTTCAGCTGGGCTTTTTCTCCACCTAATGTTTAGCCGTGGGTGTCTACTTCTGCTCCTATTAGTTGCCAGAGGACAGCTCTCTGATGACAACTCGTCTAGGCACCAACTAATCTGCGAGTATAGTAGAACATTATCAGAATTAGAATTTTGGTGCTTTCTATTTTTTTCTTTTCTTTTCTTTCCCCCCCTTCCCTTCCTCCTCACTCTTCTCCTCCTTCTCCTCCTTTTCTTTTTTACCAATCATATATGGTTGTACCCAAGATACTTGGGCTATCCAGTTCCTGGCCATCCATGCAGTGTCTAGCATTGGTTCTTTCTCGTGGATTATGCCAGTCAATGGTTTGACACTCCCACAACTTCTGAACAATCACTGCAGTAGAACATCTTGTAGGCAGCACAGATTGTAGTTGAAGGTTTTGTGTCTTGTTTGCTGTTCCAGTTCTAGCATTGGAAGCCTAACCTGGTTATAGAAGATGGATGGCGCAGGCCCTGTAGTCTGCATTACTAGGCGTCTTCACAAGGGTGACTGCCATATATTTCAGACAGTTTTCACTACAATAAATTTCCCCATTGCTTCCAAATGCCCTCCAATTTTGACCATCTTCCTGTACTCTATTTCCTGCCCAATTTCAATGATTCCAAGGTCTGTCCTCCAGGGCCTCCAGCTTAATGTTGATATTTCATATTTGGTAACAATATCACCAATACAGTATATAAGGATAACACCATTTGATGTGTGATTCTTTAAGCATACAAATTGACTCTGAGATTCCACTTACTCTTTTGAAAATGAGAATAGTGGAATCTGCTTATAGTTGAGAGGTCAAGATTCATGATGATCATGTCTTATCTTTCTGTTTATTAGTGTAGATAGTTTAAAGTGTTTACACAGCAGTAACTTCCTCTGATTTTGGATCAAGGTTAAATTTCATGATGATTGAAATTGCTTTAAGGAATGATGCTATAGTAACTTAATGATTCATTTGCAAGAGACAATACCTGTGTCTTGAGAGTACTATATTTACTCTATCTACAGCTGTAATACAAAACATCACTCATTACAAAAATACTATAGGGAGAAAGATTTTTAGAGTCTCATGAAAATATACAGACTAATAATGTAGACCATTTCTAGAAGAAAACAATGACAATGAACTAAGGCTTCTTGTCAGTAATAGAAGAATAAAGCCAATCACAAATTGAATGAACTTGGAAGTGGATTCCCCATATTAAATATACAAGTAGCACTTATTGAATGAAATTCTAATACAAATACTGATTTATGACTCTCTACTAGGCTCCTCCACAATTTCAGAAGCATGGAATCCAATTAAGGTATATTATTTTTATTTGCTAAAATTTGTGGATTAAGTTGTCATATAGACATATTTAATCCATAGTTCCATGCATAGTAGAGATGAACAGGTACACACCCCTATCACCTTATGAATATCATTTTTGGCTATTTGTCTTCATTCTTTTGATCCTTTTCAGACCTGCTTTTTATGGGAAGGCTTAACACTCCAATCAAATAACCAATCATCTGTGTAAACACTAAGCTCAATGGCAGGATAATCCTTGAATTCCTGGTAGAGCTTTTCACAAAATTCACTTTAGAGAAGCAAAGCAACAAAGCATTTGTTAAGGATATTAAGAGAGTATTAACAGGCAATTGAGATCTTGTCACAGCCTGTTTGACTATCACCTTTCCTCATAGAACTTTAGCTTTATTGTGTGCATTCATGTAAATACACACACACACACACACACACACACAAACACACACACACACACAGAGTTGAAAATCCTTTCATACTTACTGGCCAAATCAAGAAAATTATTTCTATTTTCATTCAAGGCATTTCTTAAAAACATTATATTAAAATATTAGCTCCATTCCTATTTGAATGCATTATCTAATCTTAATATTTCTTGGGAATCCCATCTGCTTTAGTGTTTTACTAATTTTTACAATGTGAAATCTTATATATATATAAATCTCTTTGTGTATTTCTTTCCACTTCAGCTATCTAAACTTGTAAATGACTAATTTTTTATCTATTCGTATTTTAATGCTTATTATATTGATCTGTGTAGAGTCATGTACTTTATAATTAATAGGTAGTTAAATTTATGGTATAAAGATATAAATGTCCTAGAAGCCTTATTTTTTTTGCGTGTGTGTATTCTTATTTTTACAAGACATCTGTTGTATGATGGGTCTGTAATACAAAACTTCGATCACCAATGTAAAAGAAAATCAAGATATTTTTGGAGGGAAAGTAAAGAATAACCAGGATATATTTCATCACAACCATTCATATTTATAAATGATTAGAAGGAAAGAAATACAGAAATACAGAGAGAGAGAGAGAGAGAGAGAGAGAGAGAGAGAGAGAGAGAGAGAGAGAGAGAGAAAGAAAAGAAAAGAAAAGAAAAGAAAAGAAAAGAAAAGAAAAGAAAAGAAAAGAGAAAACCAGTACCCTATCAAAGGGCAAGGAAGAGTTCCAAGTGAGACATTTGAGGAAGTGGCCCAGTTCTTTTTGGCTTCTATTTTCTAGTATTAGAAAATGTTATTAATTAAAAAGGTATTTCATAAATTAAAAACAGTAGTAATAAAACACAGACACCCCACCACCACCATCAAGTGTTAATACCAGTGTTTGCTAACTCTCAGGATTGAGGCACCAAATCTCTTATGACGCATTTATGAAACATGCTGAGGAAACTGTGGAGTTGTTTGTTCCATTAAAAACATAACCTTACAACTTAATTTTGCTCATACTAAGAATGATAACAAAGATTTGAGACAACTTACAATATCAGACAGAAGGCATAAAATGTAAACATCTTCTATTTTTGTGTATTTTTGTCTTTCTTTCTGACCAAGATTGCACCTGAGAGAGATTAAATTTAAAGGATAAAAGAATTCATTTCCACATTATGTTTCCTGATACATTAGCTGTTATTTTAAAAATTATTATTTCTGCTTATACATTATATTTCCTTATCACCCTGTAGCTAAATTATTAAGGAACAATGCCATATATGTTAAAAAAGAAAAGGAAAGGAAGAAAGAAAGAAAGAAAGAAGAAAAGAAAGAAAAAGAAAGAAAGAGAAAGAAAGAAAGAAACAGAAAGAAAGAAAGAAAAAGAAAGAAAGAAAGAAAGAAAGAAAGAAAGAAAGAAAGAAAGAAAGAAAGAAAGAAAGAAAGAGGCCTAGGAGTGGTTTTTGATGTTAAGGACTGTTCCCCAATTGATTCTTGATCTGTCAGTAAAGAAAACCATTGGCCAATTTCTGGGCAAAGGGGAAAGTGGGACTTCTGGGTCCCTGGAGGAAAAGACCCAAGGAAGGAGAAGAGAGTTCCCCAGCTTTGGAGAGATAAGAGCCTGTAAGATCTCAATAGAAAGTGGCCACACTGGCGGCTCCTCAGAAAACTGGGCATGACACTTCCGGAGGATCCGGCTATACCACTCCTGGGCATATACCCAGAGACTTTACCTGCATGCAATAAGGACACATGCTCCACTATATTCATAGCAGCCTTATTTATAATAGCCAGAAGCTGGAAAGAACCCAGATGTCCCTCAACGGAGGAATGGATTCAGAAGATGTGGTATATTTACACAATGGAATACTACTCTGCAATTAAAAACAATGAATTCACGAAATTCCTAGGCAAATGGTCAGAACTTGAAAATATCATCCTTAGTGAGGTAACCCAATCACAAAAGATCACACATGGTATGCAGTCACTGATAAGGGGATATTGACCCAGAATCTCAGAATACCCTAGACACAATCAGCATATCAATAGATTTCTAAAAAGATGGAAGGAGAGACCCCTGGTCCTGGAAAGACTGGATGTAGGGGAACGCCAGGATAGAGTAATGAGAGGGGGTTGAACGGAGAAAAGAGGGAGGGAAGGGGGCTTATGGGACTTTCGGGGAGGGAGGAAACGGGAAAGGGGAAGTGATCTGGAATGTAAATTAAAAAAATAAAATAAAAAAAAAAAAAGAAAGTGGCCACACAGGCTGCTCCTATAGGCAGGTGGTTAGGGGAGTTTAGCAACTGAAGGTTAGGGAAGGTGGGAGAGGCAGAGACAAGAAATTGATAAGGGTGGATTGATTTGCATTCCTTCCCGTGCTGACTGCCAGTTGAACCAGCACCATTTGTTGAAAATGCTATCTTTTTCCCACTGAATGGTTTCAGCACCTTTGTCAAAGATCAAGTGACCATAGGTGTGTGGGTTTATTTCTGGGTCTCCAATTCTATTCCATTGATCTACCTGCCTGTCACTGTACCAATACCATGCAGGTTTTATCACTATAGCTCTGTAGTATTGCTTGAGATCAGAGATGGTGATTCCCCCAGAAGTTCTTTTATCACTGAAAATAGTTTTCACTATTTGGAGTGATCAATAATGATTCTGTTTTTTTTAATATTCCAGATGAATTACCAAATTGCTCTTTCTAACTCTATGAAGAACTGAGTTAGAATTTTGATGGGGATCCATTGAATCTGTATATTGCTTTGGCAAGATGGGCATTTTTACTATATTAAACCTACCAATCCATGAGCAAGTCAGATCTTTCAATCTTCTGAGATCTTCTTCAACTTCATTCTTCAGAGACTTGAAGTTCTTTTCATAAAGATTTTTTACTTGGTTCGTTAGAATCACACTAAGGTATTTTATATTTTTTGTGACTATTGTGAAGGATGTTGTTTTCCTAACTTGTTTCTAAACCTGTTTGTCCTTTGAGTGGAAGAAGTCCACTGATTTGTTAAAGTTAATTTTATATCTAGCCACTTTGCTGAAGTTGTTTATCAGGTTTAGAAATTCTCTGGTAGAATTTCTCGGGTCACATAAGTATACTATCATATTATCTGCAAATAGTGATATTTTGACTTCTTCCTTTCCAATTTGTATCCCTTTGACCTCCTTTTGTTGTCTAATTGCTTTGGGTAGGACTTCAAGAACTATTTTGAATAGGTAGAGAGAGAATTGACAGCCTTGTCTAGTCCCTGATTTAGTGGTATTGCTTCAAGTTTCTCTTCATTTAATTTGATTTTGACTACTGGTTTGTTGCATATTGTATTTACTGTGTTTAGGTTTGGGCCTTGAATTCCAGATCTTTCTAAGACTTTTATCATGAAGGGGTGTTGAATTTTGTTAAATGCTTTTTCAGCATCTAATGAAATGATCATGTGTTTTTTTTTTTTCTTTGAGTTTTTTATATACTGGAATATGTGAGTTCCTAGGGATTAAATCATCAACCAAAGAATATACATGAAGGGACCCATGGCTCCAGCTGCATATGTAGCAGAGGATGGCCTTGTTGGATATCAGTGGGAGATGAGGCACTTGGTCTTGTGAAGGCTCAATGCCCCAGTGTAGGGGAATGCCAGGACAGGGAAGAGAGAGTGGGTAGGTTTGTGAACAGAGAGAGGGTGAGGGGATATGAGTTTATTTGAGGGGATACATTTGAAATGGAAATAAAACATCCAATAAAAAAAAATAAAATAAAAAATGAAATTGATAAGGGCATATTTTTCCAGACTTGAGATAGTAGTGCCCAGCAATTTTGCCAAGAAAGCAAGTTGAAAATGTGCAACTGTGTATGTGTGCATGTGTGTGTGTGTGTGTGTGTGTGTGTGTGTGTGTGTGTGTGTGTGTGTGTGTGTTTTATCCATGGATTCAAGAGAGCTTAGGGAATCTTGGGAGGCATTGGGGTCAAGGACACCACAAGAAAACCTACAGAATCATCTAACTTGGACCCATAGGGGCTCATAGAGACTGAATTGTCGACTAAAGAGCATGAATGAGATGGGCCTAAACTCTCTACACAAAGTAAACAGTTGTGCAGAGTAGTCTTCATATGAATCTCCTAACTACAGAAGCAGGGCCTTCTCTGACATTCTTGCCTGACTTTAGATTCATTTCCCTTTACTGGACTGCTTTGTCAAGCCTCAATAGAAGATACATCTAATATTACTGCAACTTGGTAGGCCAAGATTGATTGATATACATGGCAGGCTTCTTTTTTCCAAGGAGAAGGAGAAAAGGGGGTGAATAGGCAAAGGTGAGGTGAGAGGAGGTGACTGGGAGAAGAGGAGGTAGGGAAATATGTGATAAAGAAATGACTTAAAAAATAAAGAAATTATGTTGAACAAAATGTCTTCTGCTTAAGTTAGTTAAATTCAAAATCTCTATTTTTGACTGAGAACTTGCCTTAGGTAGGCAGGACAACAGGTTATTAGATAGTATCCAATTATTTTAATTGCTTATTCTTAAGATATGAAACAAAAATATAGTGATTTGTAGTAATAGATAATATCTTCCTGCAAGTGTCTCAGCAAATGTTTTTTAGGATGAATTTGTTGTGTAAATATATTTCTAGATGAAGGAATAAATAAAAGAACAATTAAAGAAAAAATCTTCTACTCAACTAACTTATAGTAAGCTAAATTATCCTCAAATCTTGATCCAACCTCTCAGAGCTTACAAATGAAATACTCATGCCCTTTGTAAACAGTGACATTTCATTTACTAATTAACTAATCCATTACATATAGGCTTTTGTACAAGAAACAGAAAATAAAAAGTCCTTCTTACCAGACTTAAAGAAGTCTAGTTGTATGTACTTATTTATTTTCAGACTGAAATTAGTGTTTAATTCTGTAAAATATAAAAAGTCTAACATTTAAAATTTAAAATATCCTTGATTTTATACACATGAAATTAATATTTTATATAATATTCTGTTCTTAAACTTACTTAGGTTGTCAAATCATCCTCTTATCAAATTGTGACACTACTCTGAGATTCTCATTTGCTCACTGACTGACAAGTGAGCCAACACAGTCTCACATTCATCAAACGATTGATTTCAACACATTTGCCATCTACCTTTCCACTTCCTGTTGGATATTTTCCACTTGGATATTTTCAGACTACAGTGATTAAATATAGTGTAAACGAGCCTGATTCTCCCAGCTGTACATGTAAATGTCCTTCTAAATTGTATCTTCCTATAACACAAAATGCCTCTTATTTTCTTAAGTTCAGGAGATTGCAAATACTTTGAATTTACTCCTCTTTTTGCCTTTTATATACAAAGAAATAAAAGGATACTCTGGAAAAATATGTGATGATCATCATGATAATTCTCTCACATCTGTATCATCTTAAAATTACACCCAAATTTTCTTTCTCTAACCTTATTATCTATTTGATCATTTCCTGGCATTCCCCTGAATGAATGAGAATTTCTTTAATTCTCTTAGTGATATTCTCTTTCATTCTTTCTAGTGTCCCCATTGTAAGCAACTGCATTGAATGATTAGCCTTGTTTTAATAGTTTAAGAAACTTACCAAATTCTCCTTGTGAGTAAACAACACCCAGTAATTCTGAGTACTCCTTTATCTGTTAGGAAGCAGCCTTTTATGTTATTTCTGTTTAACAAGTTAGGCGAGATTCTTGACTATCTTTTCAACTAGAGGTGTTTATCACATACTTTTTAAGACCAATATTTGACTTTCTGGTCTTGAGGGAAGAACTCTTTCCTATTCAGTGTTAATATGTCCATGTTTCTCTGGAGAATAAAACAAAGAGCATTTTACTCTTCAGAAATCAAGCATGCTAGGGTCTCCCATTACCAAGATAGACAACCAAGTGAGCTCATAAGCCAGGTTTAAAATACATTGGGGGAATTCAAGTGTAGGTGACCTCTTTCTTGCTTCATTTCTAGAGACATTCCAGACCCATTACAGAGTCAGAGGTAGGGTGGGGACTGGAATCTGTTCCTGGGGAAGTCTAGAAACTGTTGCTGAGGAAGTAGCTGAGGAAGTAAGGAAACTGCTGCAGACCCATCGTCCTTGCTTCAGGCCAGGTGGTAAGGCAGCTTCTGAGAACTGGCCTTGCCTGGATTTGGCCAGATTTTAGAAAAAGAGATTTAGGCCTACTCATCTGAACTGCCAATTTGAAGTGTGTCTTGGAGTCAGCCTAGCCTTCTCAAATATTGCCATTGAAAGCATCAACTCGGGCTGGAGAGATGGCTCAGCGGTTAAGAACACTGACTGCTCTTCCAGAGGTTCTGAGTTCAATTCCCAGCAACCACATGGTGGCTCGCAACCATCTGTAATGGGAAAGCATCAACTCTTTACTCAGCTAAGAAACTAAAAGGTAACTTTATCAGTCTGCAAGTACAATAGATTATTGCACCTTCACACTTTTTGACACCATCCTCAATAATCACTATATCATTAAATGAGAATTTTCATTTGTTTCACATTTCTATCAGGAAATTTATATCTCTCAAGAATTTTTAATTTCTCAGAAGTAAGATTAAATTAAATTTCTATATCAACCACTCTGACAGCAACATTTTCTTTTCTAATTGTCTTATAGATTTGCCCACATTGGAGTGCACCTGTTTATTGAGACTAGCTTAAACCTTCAAGTACAGTGTCAATGTCAAAATATTTGCAAGTTAATTCATGTATATGTCTTAGATTTTCTATGGCTGTGAAGAGGCATGATAGCTGCAATAACTCTTATAAAATAAAATACGTACAGTTCAGAGTTATATTATCATCACAGATGGAAAAATGATGGTATGCACAAAGAACATGATGTTGAAGAAGGAGGTGAGAGTGCTACAGCTATGTCCTTGGATAATAGGAAGAGACTGAAACATTTCTCCTAATAGTGTTCTAATATGACTTTCCTATAGACCTATTCAGGCCATTTTTATTCAAATCACCACATTCCATGCCATGGCTTACACAGGCTTGTAGCTATATCATAATGCAAAATGCATTTAGTCCAACTTCAAAGGTCCCCAGAGATTATCACAGTATCAGCACTGTTTAAAAGTCCAAAATTCAAAGTCTCTACTGAGACTCATGCAATTTCGTAACTGTAATCCCTCTATAAAATCAAAATAAAAAGGCAGATTACATAATTACAACATATAATGGCACAGGATGCAATTATCATTCCAAAAGAGAGCAAAGTGAGGAAATACTAAACCAAAGCATGACTGAAAAACAGCTGGGCAAACTCCAAACTCTGCATCTCCATGTCTAGTGTCAAAGTGCTCTTCAGATCCCCTTTGATGATTTCCATGTTCTTCTTCCTCTTGGGTTGGATCCACATACCTTGTTATCAATTTTTGTAAGCAGTTATCCAATGACTCTGCTATCTCTAGTATTTTGAGATTTCCATAGCAATTCATGCTTCATTTTCAATGTAATGACCTCTCTAGTCCTCCATGGAGCAACACCCATGACATATTCCTGGTCTCAGTGTCTTTCCTTAGTCCTGGATGTAGATTTTATCACCACTTTCATCTATTCTTAACTTTAAAGTCAGATCCTCTCAACTGAAGCTACAAACATTCTTCTACTTAATAGAGCTGGAACATCAACCTCTCATTCAAATACACTTTCATAGGTTTCTGGTTTTGATATATCTTTTGCTGCTTAAGCTTGGACTGTCCTCAACCTGACCTTATAGACCAAGTTGAAATCTTATTTTCTCCATCTCCTGTGTACTGGAATTAAAGGCATGTAACACCACCATGGACCTAAGCTTTCAAAAATTTCCTTTTCACAAGCTGAAAGCTTAACTCAGTAGGGTCTTGTCATGAGGAGCCACTCCTTTTATCTCATTTAGTATCAGGCTTTTCTTTAATGTTATTATATACTAAAGTTTTTCTTCTCTTAAGTTTTTTGAGCCTGGCCACCATAGTTCACATCACCCTCAACACCACTGTCTTTCATGTTCCTATTAAGAAGGCCCATTAAGCCATGTTTAAAACCATCCACTGATTTCCTAACCCAAAGTCCCAAAATCTACATTTCTCTAAACAAATAAACACTGTCTTGCCTATCACAGCTATTCCACAGTCTCTGGTACCAACATGTTACTTAGGGCTTCTATTTCTTTGTAGAGACACCATGACCACAGTAACTCATATAAAGGAAACCATTTAATTGGGGCTAGCTTACAATTCAGAGGTTTAGTCCATTATTTTCACAGTAAGAATTATGGAAGGATACAGGCAGAGGCAGAGATGGTGCTGAGAAAGAGCTGAGAGTTTTACATCTTGATTTGCAGTCAGTCAGAAGAAACTGAATCACACTTCCTCCAACAAGGCCTCACCTATTCCAAAAAAGCCAAACCTCATAATATTGTCACTCCCTATGGATCTGTGGGGCCATTGTTATTCAAGCTAACATAGTATGCATTAAAAACAACTAAGATATGATTATTAGAAGCACTTATACTAAATTTAGAAGCACACACACACACACATACACATAGGCACAAGCACACCCACACCCACACACACGCACTCACACACCCTTGCACACTATGAAATTCCTGCTAGCAAAGTCTTTGTTTGGAGGAATAATAAATGTTTTACTGAATGCCGAAGGGCTTTAAATTCTGGGAACTAATGATTAAGATCTAATGTTAGCAAGGGTCCTCAAAGGAGGAGACCGTTATGAAAGCCAACTAAGTAGTATATAAGCAATTGCTCTGTCTTATGTAATATAGTTCAAAACCTATAGCTGTAAATACCTATGGAGACCAAGTCTGATAGAACTATATGCATTTTTCCAGTGACAATAACTTGAAATTCTCCAATATCCAATCTTTTTAGGTAATCTTCTGGCCTTGAGCTATATATACAGCTTGTCAGATTAGAGACAATATTTCCCAGAATGCATTGCAACGAGCTGTCATTTCCAACCTGATTCCACTGCCAGTTCAATATAAAATGTGTGTTTTAAATGTTACCATCCATTGCTATTTCCTACTTCTCTGTGAATAATGAAATGGTTTTTAGTCAAAGCAGATATTCGCATTGTGCCATCTGTGATAATATGCATGTTATCTCTATAATCTGTTTACTTCATATGTAGTAACATTGAGGTAATTTGATAATTACAAATACTAAATGAGACACAGTAAACTATTAACTAGCTTCTCAGTATACTAGGAACTACACATTTTCTAATCTTATCTTTCAAATTTTACTTTTAAATTATAATAACATTATAAAGGTTATAGGTTTTCTAAGAGATATAACATTGATCTTTGATTTTGTTTGTCAGAAATGAGATTCTATGATTGATTAAAAATCTAACTTTTATTTTTATTTTTTTATTTTATTTATCATTACTAGCTACTATTAGTTTGCATTTTTGGTTGCTTTGTTTAGTTCTCAATGGTATATTAATTGATGAATACAGTAATTTAATAATGATTTTATCTAAAAATGTTTAAAGAACAGAAAACAATTCATTGTTGAATTTGTTTCAAAATATTTTTAATTTTTCCTGCCTTTTCAATACCGATGAATCTTTTTAAATGTCAATCTTATAAGGTAGACTAACTAGTCCAAGAACTTATAGAGAGAGGCTTAGGTACCCAATCCACCCGCATGCAACACTACAGACTGCCTATAGCTTCATACTGGGTGGTGTGCCTGATAGGTTAGGTTGACTGTGATCAGAATAGTTCTTAAAGAATGTAGCCTCAAGAAAATAACAGAGTCTGCTCTGTAGAAATAAACACAACTGACTATGCCTTTCTCAAGCTCACTGCCTGAAGCAGCTATTAGTGTTGTTGTTTTGCACCTCTATGGTGAGTTGGGCAATCATACTGAAGGTTATTATTGTCCAGGGAGTCTTAGCTACTGAAGTTTCTTTGTAGGTGGCTATATTTGTATTCTTCAGCAACATGGTAGAGAAAATCTTTCTTCCCATGGCTCTTTTCTCATTTACAGAAAGAATACCCGGAATTATTTTCTTGCGGCTTACTCCTAGATACCAGAAACTGCTCAGTAAGTGGATTTTGTACTAATAATTTTATGTATTTGTTTGTTTGTTTTCAGAAACTTGAATTTTGAAAAAAAAATCTTACTTTTTTCCTGTTCTGTTCATACATATTTTTAAAGTTATAAAACCGAAGTAGAAATTTTTTTAAAAAATAAAATGTAAAAATATTGCTTCATTGTGTATTTGCTGAGTTGAACTTCAAGAGCTAACAAAAACAAAACAACAGCAACAAATTAAGCAAGCAACCCCCCCCAAAAAAAACAATCAACCCCCCCAAAAAAGCAAGCAACCCCCCCCAAAAAGCAAGCAACCCCCCCAAAAAAGCAAGCAACCCCCCCAAAAAAGCAAGCAACCCCCCAAAAAAGCAAGCAACCCCCCCAAAAAAGCAAGCAACCCCCCCAAAAAAGCAAGCAACCCCCCCAAAAAAGCAAGCAACCCCCCCAAAAAAGCAAGCAACCCCCCCAAAAAAGCAAGCAACCCCCCCAAAAAAGCAAGCAACCCCCCCAAAAAAGCAAGCAACCCCCCCAAAAAAAGCAAGCAACCCCCCCCAAAAAAGCAAGCAACCCCCCCAAAAAAGCAAGCAACCCCCCCAAAAGACTTCAGTGTTTTTTAAAGTGATGATCAATTGTTATCAATGAGGCACAGTTTTGATTATGATTCCACAAATTTTATAAAACATGAAGTGTGTTATTTTGCAAATTGGTATTTGCCTACGACTTGTTTCTAGACAAACATAGGAGCCGCTGATGATCAGAATTGCTACATATACAGTATTGAGTACCATATAGCTTTAAGCCTTCAAATAGCAGGGAAGACAGGTAACCATGGTCCCAGAGAAGACTGTTTTGGAAAAAACCATGTGTAGTTAAGGTTACAGGTGTTGCATAGCTCAATCTATGAAAAATAGCATTTTAATCAACAACAATAAGTATGTTTATTATAAGACGGCTTTTAAGCCTAAGATGGAGACAGGCTGGTTCATCAATAGGTTGTATATTGTTAGAGAAAGAATGCGAATGGGATGATTTCTTTTTCTGAATTTGTTAAAACACATTCTTCCACACTATTCTGGGATTTCTTTTTTCTCTTCTTTCTTCGTTTTCACTTGCTTCTCTTTCTCGTTCATTGCTTTACTAAGACCTCAAAAGTTTCCAATAAGCGAAACAACATTTCAAATGTTTAATTTATGTTGTCTGTTACTAACTGTCCAAAGCAAAATAAACTTGAAAAATTCTAATGAAAACAAAATACAAGTATATTAAAAGTAATTTTTACTGGCCCCAACCTGTAAATAGAATGGGGTTTACTATTATGTGCTTAATTTCTCATTTACAGGAATGTCTTCATAATCATGACTTGCAAGATTTTAGCAGGCTAAGTATGATGACATCTTCAATAAAAGACAATGCTTAGGAAAACAGCCTTAGTGATATGGCAAAGCATATTATGCCATGACCATCAATATAACTGTTTCATTATTCACAGAACTTCTTTGGTATCAGAAATGATACATTTGCTTCTATTTCAGATGAACAAGTTCAAATCTGGGTCCTTGCATCATTTCACCATTTCATTAACTATAAATAAAGCCTAATTCTAGGAATAGTTAGAAAACAGCATTCAATTCTATGGACTGTTGGAACATGGTAATGAATGAAAGTGTGTGAGGAGATTTCTGAGTCCTTGTAAGAAAATTCCAACTAAACAAAACAATAATGTCAGAAACTCTGTACCTCCATAACATGAGTTGTCCTTGGAATGTGCTTTTCTGCCCCCCAGAAAAGAGTAAGTTTGTTTCAGATTACCTGTCATCTTACTATTATTATTTAGTTGATGTTTTTAAAAACAGATTGCCATCATGGCTGAGTATAGTATAAACTCATATGACCTTATATTTGTGACAACATACTACTTAAACTCAAGTGACCATTGTTCCCAAGACCTTGCTTAATCCTCTAAATGCCCTCAGAATATAAATTTTCTGATGCCCTGACTAAAGTTGGGTATTGCATGGGGCTTTAGTCTCGTTTTAGGGTCCATTCTCCCCCTTTCCCAGGTTCATATTATAGGATAGAGTGGTATCATAAGACAACATGAAATTTGTTTTCAAATATGTTGTGTATCTTATAGTATAAAGAGTAGTTACTGATGTTAGGGTAATTTGAGCACCATTTTCATGAAAAGTTAATTCTTAAAACTTTTTTCATAGAATAACAAAAATAAAATAAATTAACTAATATAAAACAAGAGAGATTTTCATAAAGACAAGGTTACTATGGCATGTGTTCTACCTTGAAGAAAAATGGGCAGAATATAATGTAGTGTTGATTTATATACCAATGATCCATTTCTTGTCTAGGTTTCATGATTACAGAGGGCATAGTATATTATATTCATAAATTTTAAGCACTTACAAAAATTTAAGCACTTACTTGTGCACCATTTGTAATTTTGGCAGAGTTAGTCAACTCTTTGAAGAATCGTAAGATTTACCCCTAAAAATGTAACTGGCCGACCGGGCGGTGGTGGCGCACGCCTTTAATCCCAGCACTTGGGAGGCAGAGGCAGGAGGATTTCTGAGTTCGAGGCCAGCCTGGTCTACAAAGTGAGTTCCAGGACAGCCAGAGCTATACAGAGAAACCCTGTCTCGGAAAAAAAAAAAAAAAAGCCGGGCGGTGGTGGCACACGCCTTTAATCCTAGCACTTGGGAGGCAGAGGCAGGCGGATTTCTGAGTTCGAGGCCAGCCTGGTCTACAGAGCGAGTTCCAGGACAGCCAGGGCTATACAGAGAAACCCTGTCTCAAAAAACAAACAAAAAAAAAGGAAAGAGGAAAAATGTAACTGGCACAGAAATATATACCTATAGATAGCCATGTCAATCTAAATGGTATGATGGAGGGTGGTTTCAATATCCACTAAAATCAAGTCCATTGCATAAATTAGTATGGAATTTTCATATCATCTATGTACATTTCTTCCTATAATTAAATAATGTCTACCACATATAATTTGTACCTAGAAAAATGGCATGTATATAGTTTTCATATCATATAACTAGGATAGTAGTAATAAGGCATAGGAGTATGTAGTTTTATCCCACTTTCATTTTTTAACATTTTTGAGTTGTGATTAGATTGGTTTCATAGATATATGGAATACATGAATGTAGAAGGCATCATATATCTACTTACATTCAACTTATCTACACAGCTCATTCATTCCAGAAACATTTTAACCACTAATTGGTGTCATATATTGTAAGAAGCAGAGAGGACAGAGAGTTACAAAGACATTGAGAACATTCATTCACTTTGAAAATCAGGTTTTTATTTGTCAGATGAACAATGTATATCTAAATTGACTGTGAATCAGGTAATCATAGAGTAAAAATTTCAGTGAAGGAAATAACCACACATAGATTGCTATAATCAAGTAAGCAAGAAGGGAGGGCTTAGTGACAAAAGGGCAGGTGTTCCTCTGAAAGTGTATTCTAAATCATCTGAAGAGTAAGAAGTAACATGGTAGTTTCAGAGCTATGAATACCATGCATATGCACATTTGAGGTAGAAAATAAACTTACCATTCTTGTCTCTTGGAAGATAATATGCTCAAATGAGTGAATAATTTAGGGAGTGATTTGAGATAGTGATTAAGAGATTCATATTCTTCTGATTTATGTCTTAAAGTAGTCAAATTGTTAAAACAATTATCATAGCCTGCATGACATAAATAACACAAATATATTTTCAATACTGTTAGTGGTTATAATGATGAGATTAAAAACACCATATGGCCTAGTTTTCATCCTGGACTTAATACAGTACCTGTCTTGCTATGATCGACACAGTGAAGGAAGGTTGGTCTAATCTCCTGGACTTCTTATAGGATGACATAGATACCATCAGTCAGGCCCTACACTCAGACCTTCTTGAAATCTGCTGAATTCTTAAAACCAAATCTCCATACAAAATTACATACAAATTATGATTCTTCCATATGGTAGTGACATAAGCATTTATTTTATATTACTGATCATACAGGAATTTCAACCCATGGTATGTAAATTAGATGATGTATTTAACTTTAAATATACATATGTATAACGATTCATCTGTCACCTACCTATAATATATCTATCCATAAAGTCACCTAAGTACTTCAGTTAGTATAAACATGTAAGTTAGTCTAATATGCATATTTGACCCCAAAGTTTTCAGGATTCTAAGCAATAAAGATAAAAATTATAACAATTTTTTCTTTTTCCTATCTATTTTCTTAATTTATAGAGAAAACTCAATTTTTGGTATTGCCTTCCATATTTATAGATAGTGCAAAAAGATAAACAGGCAAACTTTGTGAATTGGTTATGTATATTTTACCACTATTAGAAATGGAAAAACAGCAGTTTTAGTCATTTATATTTAAGTTTTCTTCTTTTACTATAATTTATTTTAAATATAGCAACAAGATTTGAGGAACAGGATCAATTCCATATACTTTGTCATATAAATTTCTCCATAATAATAAGTATTCAGTTTATAATTTCCTTAGAATTAAAGAATCATCATATTTTGAGTCCCTTTTTCAAATATGTAGTTGAGAGATAGAATGACAGTTAATGGAATGGAGAACACAATATTGGAACAGTGGTACCTGAAATATGCTATGGAACATGCCTTACTCCAGTAGGTAAAAATCACTCTGTGGTAGTTTGGGTGGAAACATTACATGCAGGAAAGGCAAATTCATAACCAGAATAAATATCACTCTATTAAGAACAAAACATTGTCCTTTCCACAGAGGAAGTGATCAAATGTAGTTAACCTGCCACCAGGTTGCTGACTGTTCACCTGGAATCATAGTGCCATATCTGGGGTTCAGTGTTTGTCTCTGCTCTTGACAAATCTAGCTTTCAGCAGCACCTGTAGTCAGGTCAGTCTTGGTGAGTAGAAGTACATGTTGTTGAGATCAAGGATAACCCCAATCTTTGCCACCATGGCCACTTTTTTCATGTGCTCACTGGGCAATGACAGGGATGGCTGAGGAAAGAGGCTTACTGTCCACAGACACGGTCATCTTATCCATTTAACTATTCAACTCCTCAGCTGAAGTCACCTTTTGATGATTTATAGAGCATTGCTCAAAAATCCAAAAGGTCACTTCTGTGATTCACCTATATGGGACTTCCAAAGGCTCCAAGGAGGATTTCTATCTGCTACTGACACCTCCAGTACCATTGGGTCTGCTGGATCATATGGTTCAAGTGGTAGAGCCGTCTGCATAGCAGCCTTGACCTGTTATGAGCCTCTTGTTTTAGTCCCCATCAAAGTTAGCAGCCTTCTGGGTCACTTGGTAAATGGGGCTGAGTAACACACCCAAGTGAAGAACATGCTGTCTCCAGCAGTCAAATAGACCCATTGAATATTTTGTTTCTTTCTTGGAACTGTGAGAAGCCACGGAAGGGCATTGGTGAAGGTGCAGCCTCAGTTGCAGTTGATGACCCAGAACTGAAGGGGTCATGAAATATGTTGAGGCTTGGCATCATAAAGAGAGCCTATGAGAAGCTATTGGTGAAGCCTAGTTACAGTGGAGATGCCAGAACCATAGGATGATCATCAAGAACAACAACAGCAGTGGAGTCAACTAGAGCCTACAGTTCTTTAGCAGGAAGAGCTGGAGATGTGACCTAAGCTCTTTGGAGGAGCCCAGAGATCTTGTAAGGATCCCAGGTATTAAAACTGAAGCTGTGAAGTTGAAATTGACTTGGAGGCCCTAAGATATTAAAGATGCCAAAGCCATAGGATACCTGCTAAGAAAAGCTACTAACAGGGATTGGAACTACAGGATGAAAGGAGTTGGAAATCTGAAGAGTACTTTAACACTGGACATAGGGACGTGGAGTTTGGAGGTTGCCCCGCTGGTTTTCTCTCTTACTCTGGTCCAGTATTTTTAAATTTATATGGGATTACAGGTAAGATATTGCATGAGTTCAGAAGACTTTGAACTTTAGACTTTTAACATTGTTGAGACTGCTGTAGACTACTGGGAGTCTTGATGTTGAATTAAATGTATTTTGCGTTATGCTATAACTAGGTATGGCCCACATAGACTCATGTGTTTGAACAAGTGTATGGGGGTTAATGAGTGGAATGTGGTGGTTTGAATATGCTTGACCCAGCGAGTGGCACTATTAGTAGGTGAGGCCTTGTTGGAGTAGATATGTCATTATGGCCCTGGTCTTTAAGACCCTCCTCCTAGCTGCCTGGATGCCAATCTTCTCCTAGCATCCTTCAGATGAAGATGTAGAACTCTTAGCTCCTCTTGTACAGTGCCTGCCTAGATGTTGCCATGCTCCAGCCTTGGTGATAATGGACTGAACCTCTGAGCTGTAAGCTAGTCTCAATTAAATGCTGTTCTTTAACACATTCCTTGGTCATGGTGTCTGTTCACAGCAGTAAATCCCTAATTAAGATATAAGACTAAGATGAGTTTCTTTGGTATTAGATGAAGACATATTAATAAAAAATATAGGGGTTTTTCAGAGACATAACATTACTGAAAGAATGAAGACTTGGTCAGTCAGCATGGACAAATGGAAGAAGACTTTATAATTATTCATAGGTCTTCCATCTGGGAGATATCTTTTATATAGGTATTGAATGTGCTCCTCAGCTCACATTTAAAATTCAAGCAAGGTTTCTTAGAACATAATACATGCACTAACATTATCCCCCCACTTCTGTGCCTTGGCACTACAAAATTTTCTGAGTCACAATATTAGTCTCTATATGATGACTTTGCTAATTCTGTTCCACCTACTGGTGAGACTCCAGTTCTTGAAGAAGTAATATCATAAGGATTTGACTAACTCCTATATGAACTAGAAAAGACCTGTAATTTCTATTGTAGGCAACGCCTGAGACTCTCTCCTTGTGATAGTACTTCATGTTTTCATGAGATAGTCGTTAGCCAATTTTTTTATTATTCTACCCTCTCAATCCATCTTTCCTCCCTTTCACTCCTTTCTTCCACATCCCCCATCTCCACTTCTGTCTCTGTTTCTTCCCCCTCTCTGCACTATGTATGCTTGTGCCTAGGCGTATTCAGGATGTAAATTTCATTTGCTAAACCACAACAAGAAAGTGGAAAAAATGTTTCAACATTAAGAATACAACTTTCTGTCTTTTACCATTGCCAAATTTAATATAAAAATCATTCCTACTATAGTAAAAATAATTTTATTTATATAAAAATATTCAAAATATAGGCAAGAATTTTGCATGATTGCATGGCTGAAATGTATAAAAGTTGTTCATTCAAGTTCCTAATGATGGAATTTTGACAATAAAACTTTTTATATTTTGTACTTCTCAAATTAGGGTACTTATATAAAGTTTCTTCTTAGTTCTGTACATTTTCTATCCAAGCAATAATTAGACCTATTTTTATAAGCAGACAAATTTAACTTCAGGAAAATTGTTTAGTGACTTCACTTCCTCTTCTTCAAACTGCACAGGAAAATGGAAAATACTACATGCAAAATATGAGATGAGTGTTCAAAAGAACATTTGGTACATCAAAAATTCATGATAGGTGCCAGGATAAATTTGGTACTACACAACTTTTCTGAACCAATAAAGTTTTAAAGGTATTTATGACATATTATCTGTAACACTTTTTTTTAAAAAGTACAGAAATCATGATCCATTTTAAAAGAAAAATAGTTATTTACTTGGGAAAAAATAGACAAAGGAAGACTGAGGGAGATGAAACCCAAGAGAGATATGAAAATATAAAATTAGATACTTTGAGAAATTAGTGCTTGATTAAACATACAAAATCTTAAGCATTTTAAACAAATAAATTTAAACTGTGTTATTACATATAAGTTATGTAAAAATGTTTTGATAGTTAATCTACCACACTGAAATACCTTGAATTACAATTAAAATTTTCTTGTTAGTGCTGTTTAATTTTTCTTGTCCTCAGGAATGTAGATACTGTGTGTCAAAAGGATAGAAAAATAGCATCCAATTACTGACTTATTTTGGATTATTACAGAATTTATTTCATAACAAGAAATTCTTTTTTCCCCCTCACAGGAAAAGTATATTTTGTAGAGTTGTGATTTTGACATGAACAATGAAAATGATATTCAAAGCAAATATTAAAACAATTAAACTTGTTTCATCTGCATTTATACATGTCTACCTATATGAAAATATGTACATCTCTGTCCATACTATACATTAATTACTTAGAGAAGGTTAAAGTGAGATCAGCTGAACATGACTTGCTTATTTTGTATTGCCTCTAACCACTCTGATACTTTGATCAAACAGAAATATTTAAACAAATTTTAGCAAGCATTTCTGATAAAATTTTTGGCTGGATTTATTAAGTATTCAGTTTGCATGGAGAATTTAAGAAAGTTATTGAAGAGACTACAAGATTTTGAGAAGATCAAGGTTTATTTCCATACTGTCCTGAACAAGGGAGGTTTCACTAATAGGGAGATTGGGGTACAAAGTAGTACTGATAAGGATCATGGAATAAGCCTGATTGAATGAAATTCAGTTGTTAATTGTTCTAAATACTGAAGCAATGATACTTTACAACTCAGAAATAGTGACCATTCCTTGCTGCATTTTCGTGCATTCCTTAATACACACAAAAAAAAATGCATTAAGATTTAGATTTTAGTGGATATGATAAGAATTTTATTTGTTTTCATTCAAAGTGGGAAACATTTTTTTCTTTTTTTATTGGATATTTTCTTTATTTGCATTTCAAATATTATCCCCTTTCCCTGTTTCTGCTTCAGAAACCCCCTATCCCACCTCTGCTCCCCGTGCTTCTATGATGGTGTTTTCCCACCTACCCACCCACCTTACTGCATTACAATGTGACTTAACAGGTAAACTCAGACATGGAATGACTCATCTAACAATAGAGACCTCTTGCTTTGCAGTGAGGTGAATTTTATTTTCTGTACTAACATAGGACAATCATGCTTACATATGGAATTATCAAACTGATCTACAGATAATTAAAGAAAAATTAATTGGACATAATAGGGAACATGCATAAAAAGTGTTTAAATTGTGTTATAGTATAATGCAGATATAATGTCCTTACTAGATAACACAGCCCCAGTTGGTTAACCTTTACTAGACAAAAAAATCATAGTGACAGAAATGGGTTATTTCTTTTGGAGTTGTTGGCCGTTGTAGTCCATGGCCCCAACATATTGTAGAATATTGATGATCTTATTAATTACATTAAATAACTGGATGGTAAAGCCAAATGTTGAAGACTTCATATACTTCACTCACAGAACATGAAAGAAACTAAACTGGTACTGACCTGGAAGCCTCATTTTTCCTGGTAGCTTTCAATATGCTGGGAGAGAAGCAAAAAGTAATTGTTGATTTTACCTGTCTGTGAACCTTGTAAGCTACAACCATGAGTGGCCTCTAAATCATGTTTACTAGTATAATACTGTCATGAACATTATGATAGTAGACATCAGACTTTAATTGGTGTTAAGTTCTAAAACACAAGAGGAATTCCATATCTGGCACTATCATTGGGACAAGAACCTATAGTTACACAGGTCCTAGGCCTTATGGGAGAAACCACAACTAATATTCTGCTAAATGAACATAGAATTAACTGAAGTCTTAATGACTTATTGCCATACACATAAATAAACGCATCTCTCAACCCTCATTAGAGAAGCTTCTATTTGTAGTTGGTGATTAATACACAGCTGGACAAGATGAAGAAAATAAGAGACTGCATATTTTCATATTTTGGAGTTGTTGGCCATTGAAGTCCGTAGCTCCAACATATTGTAGAATATTGGTGATGTAATTAGTTACATTCAATAACTGAATATTCAGTCTCACATATACAACCTTCCACCCAAGGCTCATGGACAGCTGCAGAAATGGGCATGGAGAAGTATTCGAGTCTGTATTAATAGAAGCATCAAATAAACAGTGTCTTCCAGAAACATTCGGGCAGGCCACACATAAACTCACACCAGTTGTCATAGCATGAGCTGTGCAAGCCCAAGCAGACCAAGTCCCAGCACGGTGAGGACACTAGGGCATAAAATACCCCTGCTAGCCAAGGATTAATTGGCAATTTTAACTGCTGAAAGAGACAAGAACCGCATTCTAATAATGGAGACTTTGCTAACTTGAGCATGCACCAATGAAAGGCCACATACCCAAGGAAAAAAATATCTGTGCAAGAGAAAGTAGTTTTGCTAGTAAGAACTACCAACACTAGGATAAGAACTGATGGGTAGTAAAGTGGGAATGGATCTGGAAAGGCTTGAAGAGATGGAGTGTGACTTTGATCAAAACACTTCCTATGAATTTCTCAAAATCCAGATATAATGTAAATATAATATATAATAAAAATACAGAGCTAGTCTTGAGTCTCTGGAAATAGTTCACTTTTAGGACCTTTGTTAAAAATGCTTGAATAGGGCCTCCCAGCCTCTTATGAATTGACTTTTGAGCTTCTGGAACTTTCCCCATTACTGGTAGACAACCAGGACCTCAGAGTAACTGTTGAGTCAGTGCGAACACTCTGTGAAAAGTTTTACTTATTCTATCATGACAGCAGCCATGCTGGATAAATTCGATTTTATTTTCCTTTCACACTAAATCCTAAATAATATCTATCTATATCTATCTATCTATCTATCTATCTATCTATCTATCTATCTATCTATCTATCTATCCATATATACATTTTACATATTTATTTTTCACAAAATACTTATTTCATTATTTTTTAATTGAGATTTCATTTTGTCCATTCTGACTTTAAAGGGGTTATGCAGTTTAATAGGAATTTCTGTTCCTCTTGCATTTACCTTCAATTTATAAGGACTTATTGGATAGACTACCAAGTCCAGGTCATAAAACTACTTCAAGTAAAATTTTACTGTAGGTATTTGGTATAATTAATTAAAATATCTCATAGCCATTTTGATATATGAAGAAACAATGATAATTGTTCAGTGATCATGAATATCAACATATACATGAAATCACCAAAAATTTCATCAGCATTTTAGAAAATTATCTGTATTTCCTGTTGAAATTTCTAACTAATGCAAAAAAGAAAAGCATAGAAAAAAATTAGGATATTCGTATCTTTAGGTATATATATATGTTATACATTCTTTATACTATATATGTATATATATATGTATATATATATCCTTTTATGAGTAGTCTACATTATTGAAGTCAATGTTAGCCTTGTCCATAGAGCTTGATAAATGTTAAGATAGGAGTAGTGGTAATGAACAGATATCCATCTTTATCAGGAAATCATCACTATTTTAACATTGGGGATGGATGTGACAATTTGCTTTGCAGTGAGAGACTGAAGGAAGAGAGATAGGAAGTTGTTAAGGAATCTAGCTAAGATACAATCCCAAGCAGTTCCCCTGTATTAACAAAGGCCAAGAATACAAAACAGGTGCAGTAACTTAGTGTTGGGAAAGTGTGACTATTAATGTATCTTGGCAATAGATATTTAAAAGGATTTTTCTACTGCTCTTTTATTGGTTTGAATATTCAGGACTTAGACCCATTAAATCAGGAAAACCCTTTTTGTTACTTTCTCCAAATACTCTGACTTTGTCTCTTTCACTTTCCAAGTGGCCATTCGAATCCCATCTAATTCTCCTCTTTTGTGTTTGTAAGCGTTCTTTTTGAGAGCATGTGTGCGCATGCGTGTGTGTATGCACAAATATAGCTCACTTTCCGATATTATTCTCTTTAGAAAGTTTGAAAAATTGTGGCTTAACAAATCTCTTTTTTCCCCTCTCATTTAAGGTCTGGGGTATATTTGGGGATTTTAGGGTTTAGACTGCCGCCAAGAAGGCTGCTACTGTTATCATACTGAACAGATGCTGCCGGCTCTTAAGCTCCAGATATTTCTGTAGCAAACCTTCTAACTCTTTTACGAGTTTGCTCAGAAAAGCAAAAGGTAAGATCAGGCTATTGCAAAGCTGCCTGTGGTATTTTATCTTGCAAGGTGACAGGTTTGCTCAGGATGAAACTCTCGAAGCCATAAGCCAATTCAGAAAAAAAAAGTTCTTAATTGTTTCTTTCTATAAACTTTGTTCATACCAACTTTTAATTCATTTTGCTTAAATGGAATTTTATTGAGGCTGTCAGGAGCAGGCTGCATGCTGGGAGTTGTGCAGAACCAAAAACATTATCTGAGCCTAAGTAACAGCTGGAGAGAAACTGTGGGACCTCCCACATATCCCCCACTGGGACCTAGACAATGGGTGAGTTATTTGACAGAGTAAAACAACAGCTGCCAAGTGGGTCGAATTTAAAACACAAGCTTGAAACTTTTAGACTTGAGATAAACTGGTACCAGGGCAAAAGAACCAGCATATTAAGTAAGATTTTTTTAAAAGGAAATTTACAGGATGTAAGATTTCTTGGGTCGTCCTTCAGGTCATCCTTGTCTGCCCAGTTCAGAAATATTTTAACTGAAATGAGTTTCATTTTCAACTGTGTGCTTACTCTAGTTTCACATAGCACAAATTACCTGCCAAATGGTGGTTAGTGTCAAGATATACTAACCAAATACTTTTTGTCTTTTCCAAATAACTAATATTCATCAACACATTTCTTTAACATGTGAGAATTTAATTTTTATAAACAGAAAAGGAGATTATAAATGGCAAAGCAAACAGAAGTGATACTTTTCATTTAAGATAAGGCATTTTTTTTTAAAGAATAAAATACACCTATGATACACAGTTCAGTGTGGCATTATATTGCCAGACAAAACAGTAACAGTTTCTGAAGACTGAAACGTTCCATTCTCAGGGAAGCTCCTATGCAGGAAGGTAAACATAACACAAGTTAGGGACCAGATAGGGAATCCATTGCAGACCAAAGTACCCATACCACCAAAGTCCAATTTAGTGAATCCTTGAGTTTTATTGTGATATTTACAGGAATGTGGGTGAGGGGCTACTTTCAAGATCAAAATGACTCAAAGAGAGCTGCATCAAAGCTGGGGACGTGGATCACACTGAACACCACAGTGTGAACACCACACTGAACACAGGCAGCTAAACAGGTCAGAGAGTGTTCTTTCCCAGTGACTCTGGTCTAAACCACAAGCAACTCTGCTGCTTTCCGCCTCTTCCTTTTTGAGGATTTCTTCCTCTCAGTCTTCTTTGCAGCTCTGTTTGTCTGAGAGCCTCTGGGAAAGCTCTGCCGCTTGCTTCTGTCAGAGGGTACCTCTCTGCTTTTATTGCCTTCCTGGGGGGGGGGGGTCTAGTGAATCTGTTCAATGGCAGAGACTTCATTCAGCTGTTTCCCTTCCTTCTAAGGAGTTAAGGTTGGAATGCTTCAGTTTCTCAGGAAACTGGTCCACAACTCCTTTCCCCATATAATTTGTAGATATCCTCAAATGGTAGCCATTTCTTTTGAGGACTGTAAATATACAGATTCCCTTTATCTTGAAGAAAGCTCCTATGAACACTAAAACAGATCAAATACTTATAATTAAAAAACCAAATCAAACAAAAATAAGGCATAGAAATAATATTTGTAAGAACACATTTTAATATATTAACTGAAAGTCACTAACTAATATTTGTTGTTACTTAACAGGATTTCCTTCATATCTTTCCTCTTCATGGGCATATATTATGCAGCTGAGTATCGTATTGTTACTATTACATATTATAGTAGATGGTAATCAGAATGATTTCATTTGACTTCCTCTGAGTATCAATGGTAAAATATGACTGCAAGTCCTTACGGGATATGAATTTTAGTCCTGTTCAGTTGTTGAGATGTATAAAATGTGTGGTGAAGAGATACGTTTTATCACTTTGGTATATACTAAACATTCTCTTTACTTTTAAAACACTCAACTGTTTTGAGAACTTTTTTATTTTTTGATGAAAAGTGTTCTCATTATTACACACACACACACACACACACACACACATATATATATATATATATATATGCCTGTTCTTATGATATAGATCTTCAGAAAGATGAAGGATGTTGGTCCTTTGAATATGTGATCATTTCCTTTTGCCAAGACAGACACAAAAGAGAGCTTGTGATAAGAGAATGTAATGCAATTTAATGGATAAAATAAGGTCATGTAAAGTGCAGGCTCAATCCCTGATATAGCTATCAGGAGCCTATAAAGGCAGACTTTTTGCCATGGCAGGAATAACATTGAGCTATCCTTGTCCGTGCTTTCACAGAAGTCCATATTTTTATGAAGTTGTTCATACAAATTAAAACTCAATACAAATATCAAATCCCAAGGGCACAAAACCTTTTGAATGGTCACCATTCTGTTGATGGTGATGACTAATTATTTTGACAATAGTGAATTCTAAATAAACTGTAGCAGTCCTAACATTAGACAGTGGAACAATCCACAGAGTGATAGGTCTGAGGTCAGAGTTCTGCTTTTCCCATCTTCATGAGTTCAGATTTCAATATTTCCTAAAGGTCGTTCTGTTCTGTTTTGTTTTGTTTTGTTTGGTTTGGTTTGGTTTGGTTTGGTTCAGTTTCATTTCATTTCATTTCGTTTTGTTTTGTTTTGTGTGTCTTTATCCACCGATTCTTTCAAAAGATATTGCACAGCACAGCTCACAGTTGTGTCCAAGGGATTTAAGGGCTTTTCCTCTGACCTCACTAACTGGTTTTATCAGTCATCAATGGAAGTTTGTTGCCATGGGTCTAGTTGATTTGGTTGAAATGAACACCTTGCCTTTGAAAGATTACAAAAAGAACCTGGAAGCAAAGCAGCTGCAATGGAAGCACGTGCCAGGAAGTCCATTTTAGTCATTTACAGGTGCTCTTGTATAGATCCTACTGCCAATTGTAAGACCATAGGTTCGTTCCTTCTGTGCCTTCATATAAGCAGCTGTGAAGGTGAAAGAAAAGTACCTTCATTTACAACATCCTTGCCTATTTTTCTTTCTACTCTTAAAATAGGAAGTACAACTACTCTGCAGGTGTCTAGAGCCATATCCAATCATCCTTAAATTTTCTTTGCAGTTCTCTTGCTTCCTTCTGTTTCAACTGTCATTCAAAAGCACAGAGTGCCATTGTTTCTAATTTATATCAATCCACTTTGATCCCGCTGCCAGGGATACAATCTCTCATGCTCAATATTACCTTTCAGAACTGAAGTGTGGTATTTTGATTATAGATAATATCCTGCCATGCATCTGTTTATATTTTCATCTTTGCTGTCCTTAGCATCCTGATAGATGCAAATTTTATATAGGCTGATGTTTCCAACTCAGAGAGAGTGATCATAATATTTTGCACAGAGTAGGGACTTGTTTGTTTATTTCCTTAAAAGAAAAGCACAACTATATTATTTCAATATATTCCACAAATTATTAATTCCATGTAGCCATAAAATGAAGCTCCTGGATTATTCAACTGTGCAAGCATCTGTGTATTATGTTAGTATTTCACAATATATTCTATTACAGAGTAAAAGAAAGCACTCTTGGCTTCCTACAAATTTTGTTTATTGTAAAAGGGGAAAATTCTGTATGTTACAGAGAATATTATTTTTGAAAAATCATGTAACAACCTTATACAATTTATTTATTCTTATTACTTATCAAATATTTCTAAATACAGATGCCATGTGCTGTGGTTAAAAATTATTTAACAGGTGCTTCCTGTTTTCCAAATAGATGACTTTCAATTCTAACAGTCCAATAGAATTCTGAGGAGAAATGAAAGTTAAAACAAAATCATCCACAAGAATTCATTATTTCACCAATTTCTAGCTCTGCCATCAGATTAACATTGTGTCTAAGAGTGTCACTTTTTAGAAACATCCTCTGTATCATACAATTAAAGATGTTTTTACAGTTTTCATAAAAAACTGAAGTTAAACCACAGAAGTGGGTGTAAACATAAGCACCCTCATATACAACTTTACACAGTCTTATTTCTGTTATGATGAAATAAATCTCATTGATAAATTACAAATATTTCATTATATTTTGATGCTTATAATATGTACTTAAATAAATATTTTCAAGTATATTTTATTAACTTCCTCTTAATTTCAAAAGCAAATGACAGTAATTAACTATATTCCTCTTTTACATGAATATTATTAATATTTTAAGTATTAAAATAATGTTAAATTGATGATTACTGTTTAATTAATGGAAGGCTAACAGAGACTATCATGTGAGTGTACACACAGTTCTTTGATCCTATCTCCAATATTCAGGAATCAAACTACTCCTTTAATGTAACTTCAGAAAAGGTGCTCATCTTTGACTACCTCTTGAAAAGAGCAAAACCTACATCAACACATTTGCATTTCCACGGCATGATTTTCTTTCACTTATGTCATTGATGGACTAGAAACCATACTATATATCATTGCATTGGTGTTTATTACATTCTGCCAGAGCTACATTTTAAAACCCAGTAGGCTGAGTACTTTCTCTTTTACATTAAGTATATTCTAAGGATCTATTGGGTAAAGAAATTGATCTGTAGTAAAAATGTGGGCTATTCAACTTTCAGAAGGATTTGAAGAAAATGCTAACAGAACATCTGACAGTGAAGTTCAGAGCCTGTGACTGTCACACTGAATCTATTGTCAAGAAGTAGAGATGGAATCTGTTGTTCAGTTCAGTTCACTTTCTTCCTTTTTTCTTCTTCTTGGAGCACATACCACAAACACAGCGTTAAACCTTTCTAGAAATACTCTTACACACACAGAGGTATGCTTTCCATGAAGATTTTAAGTTTAAGGTTTCCAGTAAAAATGGAGCAGGGTACTTCCTTTTTATCATATGTCTTTACTTAAAACTAAATCTGTTTTGTTGCATGATTATAAGAACCATGTGTTTTGCAAAAACTTTGTAATTTAATGAGGTCCCATTTGTCTATTCTTGATCTTAGAGTATAAGCTATTGGAGTTCTGTTCAGGAAATTCTCCCCTGTGCCCATATGTTCAAGGTTCTTCCCTAGTTTCCCTTCTATTAGTTTCAGTGTGTCTGATTTTATGTGGAGATCTTTGATCCACTTAGAATTGAGCTTAGTGCAAGGAGATAAGGATGGGTCAATTTGCATTCTTCTGCATGTTGACCTCCAGCTGAGCCAGCACCATTTGTTGAAAAGGCTATCTTTTTTCCACTGGATGGTTTTAGCTCCTTTGTCAAAGATCAAGTGACCATAGGAGTGTGGATTCATTTCTGGGTCTTCAATTCTGTTCCATTGATCTACATGTCTGTTACTGTACCAATACCATGCAGTTTTTAACACTATTGCTCTGTAGTACAGCTTGAGGTCCGGGATACTGATTCCCCCAGAGGTTCTTTTACTCTTGAGAATAGTTTTAGCTATTCTGGGTTTTCTGTTATTCCAGATGAATTTTTGAATTGCTCTTTCTAACTCTATGAAGAATTGAGTTGGGATTTTGATGGGGATTGCATTGAATCTGTGTATTACTTTTGGTAAGATGCTCATTTTTACTATATTAATCCTGCCAATCCATGAGCATGGCAGATTTTTCCATCTTCCGAGGTCTTCTTCAATTTCTTTCTTCAGAGACTTGAAGTTCTTGTCATACAGATCTTTCACTTGTTTGGTTAGCGTCACGCCAAGATACTTAATATAGTTTGTGGCTATCGTAAAGGGTATTATTTCTCTTACTTCTTTCTCAGCCTGCTTATCCTTTGAGTATAGGAAGGCTTCTGACTTGCAAAAGACACCGTCAAAAAGACAAAGCGGCAACCAACTAACTGGGAAATGATCTTTACCAACCTTACATCCGACAGAGGGCTAATATCCAAGATATACAAAGAACTCAAGAAGTTAAACTCCAGAGAGGCAAGTAACCCTATTAAAAAATGGGGTACAGAGCTCCACAAAGAGTTCTCACCTGAAGAATATCTAATGGCTGAGAAGCACCTAAAGAGATGTTCATCATCCTTAGTCATTAGGGAAATGCAAATCAAAACAACCCTGAGATTCCATCTCACACCAGTCAGGATGGCTAAGATCAAAAACACAGGAGACAGCAGTTGTTGGCGAGGATGTGGAGAAAGAGGAACACTCCTCCACTGCTGGTGGAATTGCAGGCTGGTACAACCACTCTGGAAAGCAGTCTGGCGGCTCCTCAGAAAACTGGGCATGACACTTCCGGAGGATCCGGCTATACCACTCCTGGGCATATACCCAGAGACCTTACCTGCATGCAATAAGGACACATGCTCCACTATATTCATAGCAGCCTTATTTATAATAGCCAGAAGCTGGAAAGAACCCAGATGTCCCTCAACGGAGGAATGGATTCAGAAGATGTGGTATATTTACACAATGGAATACTACTCTGCAATTAAAAACAATGAATTCACGAAATTCCTAGGCAAATGGTCAGAACTTGAAAATATCATCCTTAGTGAGGTAACCCAATCACAAAAGATCACACATGGTATGAAGTCACTGATAAGGGGATATTGACCCAGAATCTCAGAATACCCTAAACACAATCAGCATATCAATAGATTTCTAAAAAGATGGAAGGAGAGACCCCTGGTCCTGGAAAGACTGGATGTAGGGGAACGCCAGGACAGAGTAATGAGAGGGGGTTGAACGGAGAAAAGAGGGAGGGAAGGGGGCTTATGGGACTTTCGGGGAGGGAGGAAACGGGAAAGGGGAAGTGATTTGGAATGTAAATTAAAAAAATAAAATAAAATTAAAAAAAAAAAAAAAAAAAAAAAGAACCATGTGTTTGGGTATAGGGGTGGTTCTGATGCAAAAGTTCTGTTCCCCATTGGTTCTTGATCTGTCAGTGAAAAAATCCATGGGCTACTTGCTGGGTGCAAGGCATAGGCAGAACTTCCAGGTTCCTAGAGTCAAGCAAAGAGATGCAAGGAAAAGGGAAACAGGTTCACCAGGCTTCTGATGGAGAAAAGTTGACCAGCTATGTGAGATTTCTTAAGTAGTGGCCACACAGGCTGCTCCTACAGGTGTTGGTCCGGGGTTCCTAGCAGGGACCAGATGCAACTGAGCAACTAAAGTTAAGGGCAGATGGAGAAGTGCAGAGCTAAGATTATTGATAAAGGCATCCTAGCCGCAGGAGTTTAATATATCCAACAATTGTGCCAAGAAGGCAAGTTGAAATTGAACAACTCTGTGTGTCTGTCTGTGTGTCTGTGTGTCTGTGTGTCTGTCTGTCTGTCTGTCTGTCTGTCTCTCTCTCTCTCTCTGTGTGTGTGTGTGTGTGTGTGTGTGTGTGTGTTGTATTCATGGATTTCAGAGAAGCTGGGTTGGGCTGGTAGTATGACCCATTCTTGGTACTTAGATGGGTTAGCAAAAGTTACATGTAACCTTTGGGTCATTTATTTTTATTTCACTAAACACATTAACTAAAGTGTAGGTAAAAATCTAAAGTCAAATTCCAATTAGTAATGACATAGACACTTTTTTCCTGTGTGCATACGACTCACTCAGCCAGCTTCGTTCTTTCACCTTTTAAACAAGTAAAGATAAGCCCTCTTGTGTGATGAAAGCTTTGTTTTGTTGTATCTTTTGAACTGAACTTACCCTATTTAAAAAAAAAAATCCAATAATGTGCTTAATGAATTCTGTTCATTCTCTGTACACCTGTTCTCTCTCATTGCATATAAAAATTAGAATTATTTCAAACTCCCAATAGTGGATTTTTGTAAGCAATATAAGTAGGATAAATTCTCTTCAAGAACAAAGTGAATCTTTGATGGAAACTTCTTTCCTAGCTAAGTAGGGTAAGGATGACAGTATCATTAAAAAAAAAAATTGTGTAGCTTCCTTCATTTGTAGATAGAGGTTTCATGGGATGAAAAAAAAAATCTTATTCCCAACAAGGGAAAGCAAAAATGTACCAATAAACAGTTCATTTCTAAGAATAGCAGCTCATATTCCTTGACATTTGTAACTTAATTCTGTCTATTTATTGTATTAAGTAGTAACAACAAACTGTATTTTCTGCATTCCTTGCTTTCATTTTCAGAAAGTATGCCAGAAATATTGTTTATTTTTGAAGATATCTATAACAATAATTACTTCATTTTAAGCCATTGTGCACCTGTATACTCATCAATATCCTATTACATATCATTGCAATTGTCTCTATTGTCAATCATAGACCTGGTCTACACTCAAAACTCAAAATGTGATGATTGGCATAAAATAATCATAGCTAATTTTTTCCTTACAACAATAAATTGTGGAAAGTTTTTTCTAGAATTTAAATATATTTTTACCTCATTTCTGATCATTTTAAAATATATCATTTCCTCTCCAAAATATTTTTACTTTCTGTTGTTGATTTCTACTCTTATCCCAGCATGTGTTGATATGACAAAATAAATGATACAAACTAGATTTGGGATCTATGGAGACTTTCTTTGTGTCCTATGATATGATCAACTTGGGAGAACACTTTATGTGCTCCTAGAAAGTGTATATTTCATATCTGTTGGGTAGAATATTCGGCATATATATATATATCTGTTTGGAGCAGTTTATCCATAGCATCTTTTAGATCCAATGGTTTCCTTTCTTTCCTGTTTTTTTGTTTTGATTTCAATATGAATAAGAGTATGATATTAAAACTGCCCACCATTATTGTTTCATGATATTTGTTATTTTAAATCATATACTGTTTGTTTTATGAAATTCGAGGATGCAATGTTTGCTTAAAATTTTCATAATTTTTAAGAATTTTTCACATTATTAGTAGATAATAGTCTATTTTGCATATTCTAATTAGTTTTGAGTTTAAGTCTATTTTATCATGTGCAAGGTTAGCTGTACCTACTTGTTTGTATTTGCATTATCCATCTCTCCTCATTTTATGCTATTGATAATTTTGAGGGCTTTATGAGATAAGTTTCTCAGAGGGAACATTTACTTATTTCTTGTATTAGTTGTTTTTATTGTTATGTATATTAATCCAGTTCAGTATTCTACATTTTTTAGTCATGAACTTTGACCATTTATATTTAAGGTTATATGGAAAGGAGTTTTATGTCACATGAATTCGTTAGGCAATGTTTTCTTTACTAAATTAGTGGTATTTCTTTCCCTTTCCTTATATTAGATTTGAGGTTTTTCTGGGTTGCTGTATTTCACATACTTGCTTCTTTTCTGGGCCTAATTTATTTATCTGGTCTATTCATGGAGTGTCTACTGTCACACATTCTCTCAAAGGGAACTATGTTATTCTGCCTCTGCCTCATTCACTGTTTAGTGTTTCATTAATAATTATTTATAGGACTGCCTTGGACGTAACCAATTGCTTTAATTTCTGTTTGCCTTGATATATTTTGTCTCCATCAATTTTGAAAGTTATCTTTCTAGGGTATAACATTCTTGGTTCGCAATTATTTATTTATGCTCAGAGATTAAATATCACGCTCCCAAGTCCTTCAAAGTTTTATAGATGCTAACACAATATCTAGGGTAATTATGATATTTTTTTTTACCACTGTATGTTAGTTGACATTTTTTTCTTGCCACTTATAAGCATATATGTGAGCAAGTACCAACTAAATTCTTATGTTTAAAAGTACTGGGGCACTAGCTGATTTTCAAAGAGCTTTCTTAACTGCTTCAATTTGGTTTTGAAATATCAAAGATAACACTTTAATATATTATGTTTCTCTGACACACATAGTAACATTACACAAATTAAACCGTACTGTAATAAGTATACATTTTTTAACACCTGGATTTCTGTGGTGGAGTCTTGCATAAACTTGAGTAGAGAAAGGGCACATATAAGATTTAATCCTACTAATACCGATTCAATTATTCATTTCAATGTTGTAAGAACCCCCAAACAAAGACAAAACTATAGTAAGCTAAGAAATCTGAGGCAGTTCCAAGGAGGCCTCACATGGACCTTGTAGAGTAGAAGAATTTCCTTCCTTTGTATTCTCTTTTGTCAATCTTGTCTTATCCCTCCACCCAAATCCTTTCTCCTTTCTTCCTTCCCTACATTATTCACTTCCTTTTGTAAGAGCACCATTGATCTATTTTAAGATATATCATTATCAGTATGGGAATTCATGAAGCACTTTGTATTAATACTCAGTGAATCATACAAGAAAGTGATTTCAGTTGTGATTTTATAGAATCCAGGTAATGGGAAGAACTTGCAGGCAACTTTGGCTTAGATCAAGTTTCTTTTTTTCTGCTGTTGTGTTTATTATAGCGCTATTATTCTTATACAGTATATTATTATAATCAGTATATATAGTTGGAGTATATACAGCTAATCCTTGTCTAATAATGGATTATATCTTGATAATCAAGAGAATGTCAAAATTCTCACAATTTTACCATACTGTTTTATGTCTCAAATCCAAGAACACATGAGACTAATGAAAGAGTATTGCAGTTTTGAGGCTAGTCTTCCCAATGAATAACAAGAAAGAGAGAGAGGGGGAGACAGGCAGAGAGAGAGAGAGGGAAAGAGAGAGAGAGAGAGAGAGAGAGAGAGAGAGAGAGAGAGAGAGAGAGAGAGAGAAAGAGAACAGAAGAAAAATCACATTTAGAAATACATCCCTGAGTGCTGCCAGCCATAGGATCCCTTTCCCTTTACTGAGATGCCTTATCTAGCCTCAATAGCAGGAGATGCACCTAGTCCTACTGGAACTTGTTATGCCAAGGTGGCATCATATCTGTGGGAGGTCTCCTTTTTCTGAATAAGAAAGAGAGGAGAGCATGAGGAGAGGGGAGGTGAGAGAATGAGATTGGTAGGAAAGGAGGAAGGAGAAGCTGCAAACAGTATGTAAAGTAAATAAATAGGTTAATTAGTGAAAGTGAAAAAAGAATGAATAAAAATACTTTAATGAGTGGTTACTCTTGTCTTTTATTAAAGTCAATTATTAACAATAGAATTCCTATGACAAAGGATGCTAATTAAGTGCTAATCATTATTTCTAAATGGTGCAAACAAAATTTATACAATATAGTCTCCTTAAATTGTGCTTAATACTAAATGGAAAAAGTAAAATAAAAAGAACGAAGAAAGAAATACAATCAATAAACTTTACTTTTCCACAGTATCAGCCTAGTATCTCAGTATACTAAAAGCTTTGCCTGTTTATACTTATGCTCATGTGTTTTGTTGCTTTCTAAGATCCGAAACCAAGACTATGCTACACATGACTGTTCCAAAAAAGAACCAGATCAAAAGTCAAAGTAAAATTCTCATTAAATGCCTATTGCATAAACATTTTTTATTAAGTTAAAGTCACAGTTTATTGTGTACAATGCAAGGCTCTAAAAAGTCTAGAAAAATACTGATGGCTAATATTTATTAAAGATTTGGTTTGTGCCAAAAAATCAACAGTAAGCATATGAATTATAATATCACATTACCACAGAAAGTGTTAGAGAAAGAAAGGAAAAAAGCAATACAGAAATAATAATTTTGATATGAATAGAATAAAATGTAGTAGAAGGTTCAATTTATTATTTTAGAATTTGTATGGTATTATATTTTCATTTGCCCTTACCCTTAGTATAAAGTACTGCACATTCTTGCTAACACAACTCTGTGAATAGAGAATAACGTTTGCACTTTAAATGATAGGAAAATGCTACCCTAGAATATTTAAACAGCTCTCTTTGAAAATTGGCTGCCTTTGTTTAATGTCAGCATTACGTGGGCCTGCTCAGTTCTCACAGTGACAGCAATTTTAGGAACAAAATAGCCTTAGAGAAATAAGTCAAATTCAACAAGCCTGTGTGTGAGACTGTTTCAGTAGTTACATTGAGGGGAAGTCTTCCTTAGGTAATTTCACATATTATATATGTTAACATATGTTAACATGTGAACATTTAATCCTGGCACTCATTCAGATGATTGTGTTATCTAAGAGAGGACTGGAAGGGGAAGGGGCAAAGGTAAAGAGCATGTGTTGTCTCTAGGTGAAACAAAAGTGGGTGGGAGAGCAAAAAATTGTGAGCAAAGGAAAGCTCCACATGACTCAAAGTTCTTTAAGTCTCATTTTAAACAACTATAACTAAAATGCAAGTAATAACATTTCTTTGTAAAGTCATTGTTAGGAGATGCTGGTGTATGTTTGCGACCTAGATAAACATTTGTGCCTTCTTATCTAACTTTAAATAATACATTAAGTACTTTAATAAATAGGAGCAACAATAATATGTACAGCAGGAGTATGGATCAGATACTTACCATGTCAAACCACAGTGAACTACATAAGTGCAATTCACAATTCTGATTCATAGTTGTACAGCCTGAGCCTTTCTAAAATTCCATCTGACTTTTAAAGTCTCTTGTTCAAGTAAGCCTTGTCTTTACAGAAATGACAAGGATTAAGTGTAAAAACTCCAGCAGTCTATTATTGTAAAGTAGTAGGGTATTGCCTACTCAGTGGGAAGCCACAACTGAAGCTGTTTGCAACTTATAAACTCACTAGGTTTCAAGAATAACACACCCAATTTAGGACAATTAATGTTTTCTTTGCAAAGTTAAGTCTGTCAAATGTCTGATAATCAACTTTGTTAGCATTCCTTCTAGGCTCCACCCAACAGCCAGGTAGGCCTGGATTACTATAAAAGGGGCTGTTTGCCCACTCCTAGTCCTCTTATTCTCTCTTACTCCTTTATTCTCTTCCCTTTCTCTCCTTGACCCCTTTACCCCTCTCTCCCCATTCCCCCTCCACATGTTCTTGGCCAGCCTCTCTTCCTCTCTCTCTCTATCCTCTCTCTCTCTCTCTCTCTCTCTCTCTCTCTCTCTCTCTCTCTCTCTCTCTCTCTCTCTCTCACACACACACACACACACACACACACACACCTCTGTCTCTACTCCCTTCCCATCTCCCCTCCTCATGCTTTAAATGAACTGTACTCTATACTAAACTCATCATATGACTGATACTTCAGAGGAAAAGGATGCCTAGGTATGGGCCTGTCCAGGAAGCCCTCACACTACACCATTCTGTGTCTCTATCAAACATATCCTTGGCTCCTTTTTCTTTTTCATAAAACACAATAAATATGCTAGCAAAATAAATCCACAAGGTATGTAGACTTCTGGACTTAAAAGGTGAATTTGTATTTTAAATTCCTTCAAAAAGTATGGGTATGGATTTACCAAAAGTCATAGGATTGTAGATTTAGTTACACTATGAGATTCTTTCTCAATAGAAGGGAAAATGATTTGTACCCTTGCTGTATATATTCACTTATTAAATAACAAAGAAACAATCAATCACAAATCAACCTAGAGATAGCAAGGAAAGTGATAAAAGAAGTAATTTATACTGAAAAGTAATCTCAATAGTAAAATATAAAAGAATATAATTCCTTTAAGCAGCAATGGGTTAGACGAGAGAAAGCAATATTTCAGTTTTTTGATAGGATAATCAATAAAGGAAAAAACGGAAGTATAAGTGCCCGAAACAAGGCTACATTATATATGGAAAATACCATTCAAATAAAATTATATGGTAGAAGAAAATAATCAAATGATGTAAGATTTGAGTGAATACAGAAATGAAAAGTGGTTCACTCTCTGAGTCAAAGAGCATCTTACTGTTTAGAAGTTGCAAAAAAGGAACAATGAAAAGAAATGACTCTGAAGCATTTCATGTATGTTTTGTATAAGAAAGAGAAGATTGTTTAAGAGACATAAGTAACTCTTAGGCAGGTAGTAACTGAAGTAAACTAAATTTGGTTATCTTGTAGCATTATCATTCTTTGGGAGTGTGCACAAAACTTGGATTTTTTTTTTAATTCAGAAAAGATATGACAGGAAAGATGACGATTCATAAGGATAGACAACTCTTAAATAACTTTTCAGTGAGTAGAGAAATTTATGAACCTCTGCCAATTTCTTAAAAATTATAAAACAGTAATTACAGAGCTCTTAGTGAAGCAGTCTCATGAGTTACATTGCATTCTTGATATTTTAAAAACAACTTTTAGCCTATCCTTGATTTTGAAGTTGTAGAAAAGTATTATAAATGTAGATGATTCATTTCCATTTTCTTCTCTTCATTGTCTTAGAAAACACAAGCAATGTTTAGCACTAGTATAGGCATATTTGGACACAAATTAGAGGTTTTTATGTTGAATATAGAAAATTTCAAAATCAGGTACTGATCCAATAAAAGTCACAGGCCCGTCAGGTTATGTGATAAATTCTTGCTTCAGTCCAAGATACAAAATTACTTTGCTAAGTTCCTAACTCTTTTTTATGTTTCATTGGTTTTTCTCTATAAAATTTAAGATTAAGTTGGTTATTTTCCTGTTATAATTAAAGGTACAAGTATGTATGTTTACAGACACCTTCTTGTAACATAATGAATCAACATTTTAATTTTACAAACATATTTAGATAAATATGGTATTATATATATATTTATCTAAACCAAAAGTCTATTTTCATATTTCTATGTTCATATTATTTGACATCTTTATACTAGTTGATAATGTAAACCCTAACCAAAACAGGACTGATTCAATTTTGCATTAAATCAATGCTCCCTTCTTGGTTAATATGCAATAATGTAACTTAAAGGACAGAATGAGAGCTAATTTTGTGGCATCTGAATGGCTTAATTTGATGTAGTAAGGCATATATTCACACATATTAAAGAATTTGTATATTTCATTTTCCTCATGATTTAAAATTTCCTCTTTCTCTTTATCTCATAGAGGAAGACCAAGTTCCTTCCCATGTGGCAAGCTTATTTACTTTATCCTTGGAGGATTTCACAGAATCAGAATATAATTTCACTGGAAAAGAGCACTCTGGGAAATGTATTTACCTGCTGTATGCTACTAACTGCAAACATTCTTCCTATCATTGGAGAGTGTATTTCAATCTACCTTAGCATATAGTGTTTTGTACCTATTCATAGTAAACTAATTTCAGAATAACTAATAATTTTGTCTGTTCTTTCCCCTAAACCAACACACTTGACTTTTGAGATGCTCTTTCTTTGCTAGGGACATTCCACTCCACTCACGAAGGTTGTTGGGATTTTGGGTCAAAAGAGTGGTATAAGTGCCCTCTGCATCTGATACATAGTAGTTTACAATATTTTAAATCTTATTTGAAAGCAGAACATGATGGTACACACCACTAATCCTAGTACTTGTGAAGCTGAGATATGCTGATCTCTCTAAATTTGAGGCCAACCTTGTCTGTATAGGGAGACCATAACCAGGCTACACAAAGAGATTCTCAAAATAAACAATCGAACAAAGTGAAATCCCTGTTTCGATTTATTTTATTTTATTTTTTTTAATTTACATTCCAAATCATTTCCCCTTTCCTGTTTCCTCCCTCCCCAAAAGTCCCATAAGCCCCCTTCCCTCCCTCTTTTCTCCATTCAACCCCCTCTTGTTTCTCTGTCCTGGCGTTCCCCTACATCCAGTCTTTCCAGGACCAGGGGTCTCTCCTTCCATCTTCTCAGAAATCTATTGATATGCGAATTGTGTCTAGGGTATTCCGAGATTCTGTGTTAATATCCCCTTATCAGTGACTGCATACCATGTGTGTTCTTTTGTGATTGGGTTACCTCACTAAGGATGATATTTTCAAGATCTGACCATTTGCCTAAAAAATTCGTGAATTCATTGTTTTTAATTGCAAAGTAGTATTCCATTGTGTAGATATACCGTATCTTCTGAATCCATTCCTCCGTTGAGGGACATCTGCGTTCTTTCCAGCTTCTGGCTATTATAAATAAGGCTGCTATGAACATAGTGGAGCATGTGTCCTTATTGCATGCAGGTAAAGCCTCTGGGTATATGCCCAGGAGTGGTATAGCCAGATCCTCCGGGAGTGTCATGCCCAGTTTTCAGATGAACATCCAGACTGCTTTCCAGAGTGGTTTTACCAGCTTGCAATTCCACAAGCAGTGGAGGAGTGTTCATCTTTCTCCACATCCTCGCCAACAACTGCTGTCTCCTGTGTTTTTGATCTTAGCCATCCTGACTGGTGTGAGAGGGAATCTCAGGGTTGTTTTGATTTGCATTTCCCTAATGACTAAGGATGATGAACATCACTTTAGTTGCTTCTCAGCCATTAGATATTCTTCAGGTGAGAACTATTTGTTTAGCTCTGTACCCCATTTTTTAATAGGGTTACTTGCCTCTCTGGAGTTTAACTTCTTGAGTTCTTTGTATATATTGGATATTAGCCCTCTATCAGATGTAAGGTTGGTAAAGATCATTTCCCAGTTAGTTGGTTGCCGCTTTGTCTTTTTGACAGTGTCTTTTGCTTTGCAAAACTTTGTAATTTAATGAGGTCCCATTTGTCTATTCTTGATCTTAGAGCATAAGCTATTGGAGTTCTGTTCAGGAAATTCTCCGCTGTGCCCATATGTTCAAGGTTCTTCCCTAGTTTCCTTCTATTAGTTTCAGTGTGTCTGGTTTTATGTGGAGATCCTTGATCCACTTGGAATTGAGCTTACTGCAAGGAGATAAGAATGGGTCAATTTGCATTCTTCTGCATGTTGACCTCCAGTTGAGCCAGCACCATTGGTTGAAAAGGCTATCTTTTTTCCACTGGATGGTTTTAGCTCCTTTGTCAAAGATCAAGTGATCATAGGAGTGTGGATTCATTTCTGGGTCTTCAATTCTGTTCCATTGATCTACATGCCTGTCACTGTACCAATACCATGCGGTTTTTAACACTATTGCTCTGTAGTACAGCTTGAGGTCCGGGATACTGATTCCCCAAGAGGTTCTTTTACTCTTGAAAATAGATTTAGCTATTCTGGGTTTTCTGTTACTCCAGATGAATTTTTGAATTGCTGTTTCTAACACTATGAAGAATTGAGTTGGGATTTTGATGGGGATTGCACTGAATCTGAATATTACTTTTGGTAAGATGCTCATTTTTACTATATTAATCCTGCCAATCCATGAGCATGGCAGATTTTTCCATCTTCTGAGGTCTTCTTCAATTTCTTTCTTCAGAGACTTGAAGTTCTTGTCATACAGATCTTTCACTTGTTTGGTTAGAGTCACGCCAAGATACTTTATATGGTTTGTGGCTATCATGAAGGGTATCATTTCTCTTACTTCTTTCTCAGCCTGCTTATCCTTTGAGTATAGGAAGACTACTGACTTGCTTGAGTCAATTTTATATCCGGTCACTTTGCTGAAGTCGTTTATCAGCTGTGGGAGTTCTCTGGTGGAGTTCTTTGGGTCGCTTAAGTATACTATCATATCGTCTGCAAAGAGTGATAGTTTGACTTCTTCCTTTCCAATTTGTATCCCTTTGACCTCTTTTTGTTGTTTAATTGCTCTAGCTAGAACTTCAAGTACTATATTGAAAAGTTATGGAGAGAGAGGGCAGCCTTGTCTAGTCCCTGATTTTAGTGGGATTGCTTCAAGTTTCTCTCCATTTAGATTGATGCTGGCGACCGGTTTGCTTTTACTATATTTAGATATGGGCCTTGAATTCCTGATCTTTCCAAGACCTTTAGCATGAAAGGATGCTGAATTTTGTCAAATGCTTTCTCAGCATCTAATGAGATGACCATGTGGTTTTTTTCTTTGAGATTGTTTATATAGTGGATTACATTGATGGATTTCCTTATATTGAACCATCCCTGCATCCCTGGGATGAAGCCTACTTGATCGTGGTGAATTATCTCTTTGATGTGTTCTTGGATTCGGTTGGCAAGAATTTTATTGAGTATTTTTGCATCGATATTCATAAGAGAGATTGGCCTGAGATTCTCTTTCTTTGTCGGATCTTTGTGTGCTTTTGCTATTAGTGTAATTGTGGCTTCATAGAACGATTTGGGTACTATTCCTTCTGTTTCTATTTTGTGGAACAGTTTGAAGAGAATTGGCGTTAGGTTTTCTTTGAAGGTCTGATAGAATTCTGCATTAAAACCATCTGGACCTGTGCTTTTTTTGGTTGGAAGACTTCCAATGACAACTTCTATTTCTTCAGGGCTTATAGGACAGTTTAGATGGTCTATTTGATCCTGATTTAATTTTGGTATTTGGTATCTGTCAAGGAAATTGTCCATTTCCTCAAGATTTTCTAGTTGTGCTGAATACAGGTTTTTGTAGTAGGATCTGATGATTTTTTGAATTTCCTCAGTTTCTGTTGTTATCTCTCCCTTTTCGTTTCTGATTTTATTAATTTGGATACTATCTCTGTGCCCTCTGGTTAGTCTGGCTAAGGGCTTATCTATCTTGTTGATTTTCTCAAAGAACCAACTCCTCGTTTTGTTGATTCTTTGTATGGTTTTATTTGTTTCTACTTGATTGATTTCAGCCCTGAGTTTGATGATTTCCTGCCTTCTACTCCTCTTGGGTGTATTTGCTTCTTTTTGTTCCAGGGCTTTCAGGTGTGCCATTAAGCTGTTAGTGTATGCTGTCTCCCGTTTCTTTTTGGTGGCACTCAGGGCTATGAATTTTCCTCTTAGCACTGCTTTCATTGTGTCCCATAAATTAGGGTATGTTGTGCCTTCATTTTCATTAACTTTCAAAAAGTCTTCGATTTCTTTCTTTATTTCCACCTTGACCAAGTTATCATTGAGTAGAGCATTGTTCAGCCTCCATGTGTACGTGGGTTTTCTTTTGTTTTTGTTGCCATTGAAGACCACCCTTATTCCTTAGTGATCTGATAGGAGGTATGGGATTAGTTCTATCTTCTTATATCTGTTGAGGTCTGATTTGTGACCAATTATATGGTCAATTTTGGAGAAGGTACCATGAGGTGCTGAGAAGAAGGTGTATTCTTTTGCTCTAGGATGAAATGTTCTATATATATCTGTTAGGTCCATTTGGTCCAAGGCTTCAATTAGATTCACTGTGTCCCTGTTTAGTTTCTGCTTTCCTGAACGATCCATTTCAGAGAGCGGGGTGTTGAAGTCACCCACTATTATTGTGTGCGGTGCGATGTGTGCTTTGAGTTTTAGTAAAGTTTCTTTTACGAATGAGGGTGCCCTTGCATTTGGAGCGTAGATATTCAGAATTGAGAGTACTTGATGGTGGATTTTTCCTTTGATCAGTATGTAGTGTCCTTCTGTGTCTTTTTTGATGACTTTAGGTTGAAAATCAATTTTATCTGATATTAGGGTGGCTACTCCACCTCGTTTCTTGGGGCCATTTGCTTATAAAATTGTTTTCCAGCCTTTTACACTGAGGTAGTGTTTGTCTTTGACACTGAGGTGCGTTTCCTGCATGCAGCAAAATGCTGGGTCCTGTTTACGTATCCAGTCTGCTAGTCTATGTCTTTTAATTGGGGAATTGAGACCATTGATATTAAGTGAGATTAAGGCATAGTGATTATTGCCATCTGCCATTCTTGACGCTATCTTTATGTTTGAGAGATTATCTACTTTTGGGTTTGATTCAAGAAGGTTATTATCTCATTTTTTTCAGGGTGTTGTTTCTCTCCCTGTATTGGAGGTTTCCACCTATTATCCCTTGCAGGGCTGGATTTGTGGAAAGATATTGTGAAAATTTGATTTTATCGTGGAATATCTTGGTCTCTCCATCTATGGTGATTGAGAGTTTTGCTGGGTATAGTAGTCTAGGCTGGCATTTGTGCTCTCTTAGTGTCTGTATGAGATCTGCCCAGGATCTTCTGGATTTCATAGTCTCTGGTGAGAAGTCTGATGTGATTCAGATAGGTCTTCCTTTGTATGTTACTTGGCCCTTTTCTCTTACTGCTTTTAATGTTCTTTCTTTGTTTAGTACATTTGGTGTTTTGATTATTATGTGACGGGAGGTATTTCTGTTCTGGTCCAGTCTGTTTGGAGTTCTGTAGGCTTCTTGTATGTTCATCAGCATCTCTCTCTTTAGGTTAGGGAAGTTTTCCTCCATAATTTTGTTGAAGATGTTTACTGGCCCTTTAAGTTGCAAATCTTCCCTCTCATCTTTACCTATAATCCTTAGGTTTGGTCTTCTCATTGTGTCCTGGATTTCCTGGATATTTTGGGTTACACGTTTTTTGCATTTTGCATTTTCTTTGACTGTTGAGTCGATGCTTTCTATGGAATCTTCAGCACCTGAAATTCTTTCTTCCATCTCTTGTATTCTATTGTTGATGTTTGCATCTATGACTCCTGATTTCTTCTCAAGGTTTTCTATCTCCAAAGTTGTCTCCCTTTGTGATTTCTTAGTTGTTTCTACTTCCTTTTTTAGTTCCTGTATGGATTTGCTGAGATCCTTCACTTGTTTGTTTGTATTTTCCTTTATTTTTTTAAGGTATTTTTGCATTACCTCTTTCAGGATTTTTGCCTGTTGACCCACGTTCTCCTGCATTGCTCTGAGCGATTTTTGTGTTTCTTCCTCATGGGCTTCCATCTGTTGATCCATTGTCTCCTGCATTTCTTTAAGCAGTTCTCATGTTTCCTTTGTAAGGGCATCTAACCGTTGATTCATTTCTTTAAGCAATTTTTGTGTTGCCTCCTTATGGGCATCTGTCTGTTGACCCATATTCTTCTGCATTTCTTTATGCAATTTTTGTGATTCCTTTGTGAGTGCATCTACCCGTTGATTCATCTCGTTAAGCGATTTTTGTGTTTTCTCCTTTTGCGCCTCCATCTTTTGATCCATGTTCTCCTGCATTTCTCTAAGTGATTTTTGTGTTTCCTTTGTAAGGGCTTCTAACCGTTGATTCGTGATCTCCTGTAATTCTTTATTAGATTTATTTGTGTCCTTCTTGTGATCCTCTAATAGCATCATGAGAAGTGATTTTAAATCCAGATCTTGTCTTTCAGGTGTGGTGGGGTATCCAGGACTTGCTGCTGTTGGAGAGTTGGGTTTGGATGGTGCCATATTACTTTGATTTCTGTTAGTAACATTCCTACGTTTGCCTTTTGCCATCTGGTTACCTCTGATGTTAGTTGGTCCTACTGTCACTGGCTGTTGGTTGGACCTCCTGTGAGCCTGCAAAGCTATTTTTGCCCACCCTGGTTTACCAGGATTCCCCTGGCACCGATTTCTGGGGCCTGCCCTGTTCCTGAGTGACTTTGGAGCCCTGATGTGCCTTTCCCCAAGTGATGTTATATTGGGGAGTCCTTGCACATCCAAAGGCTCAGTGTAGTGTATTCCTGGAGCAGAGGTCGCCAAAGGGAGGCTGGTAGGCTCCTGCCCTGTGCAGGGGTGTGTGATCTCTCCTAGAGTGGGGGGGGACGCCCTTTGCCAGGCAGAAGTCCCACAGCAGAGCTAGCACGCTGGTTACTGCAGATCTGCCCAGCTCTAGGGAGCCACGTACATACAATCCGCCTGAGACCCAAGTGATATTATGCCTGTCTGTCTCAGAACCTGGCTGTCCCAACTTCCTGGCCACTGGAGCAAAGATGGCGGAGTGCACTCTGCGCTCTCTCCGTGGCACTGGTCACCCTGCAGAGGCGATGGCCTGCAAATCTGGCACCCAGACGACCACAGCACTGTCCCGTTCTTGGGTGTAGCCGGAAACCCCAACAGGCCGTGTCCCAAGTGATGTTATATTGGGGAGAGCCTGGGTACCTGTCTCTTCAGTGCAGTCTACTGGAACAGAGGTCACGGAAGGGAAGCTGATAGGCTCCCGCCCAGTGCGGGGTCCCTCTGCCAGGCAGAAGTCCCACAGCAGAGCTGGCGCGTTGGTTACTGCAGATCAGCCCAGCACTTGGGAGCCGCATACACACAAGCGGCCCGAGACCCAAGTGCTATTATGCCTGTCTGTCTCAGAGCCTGGCAGTCCCAACTTCCTGGCTACTGGAGCAAAGATGGCCCTGTTTTGATTTTTAATTGATTGCTTCCTGTTTTATTCTCTTATACACCTGCATTTATTATCATTGAAATTATTTTTCTATGACCATTTTAAGTATACATTTTAAGTGAAAAATAATATATTGCCAAATTTTCGTATGTTCTTTCATTTATTGTTTCCAAATGTTTCTTCTAAGAAGTCCTGCTGAGATTCGTTTATGCAGTATCTTTGAGTTTTTGATCCACGAGAATCATAAGAAAAGAAGCACATTAGTTCATGTACATGCAGGCTTTAAACACATATTTGAATACTATGCTATTCTGTGACCTAATGTCTATAATCAAAAGTGCTGTATAACTTGGAAGATATCAGAACAAAACAAAATCAGTATAGCTTAACTTGGAAGATATCAGCATAAAACAAAATGAGTATAGTTTAGAAATTCACACACATATAAAAATGATATCATCAAGGTTCTTCAGGGAAACTGTAGTACTGTACCACACAGAACAGACATCCTTAGTATTTCACACTGCAGTCACATTCTCTCCTTTGACCTATGTTGTTCAGTTCATCTCTTATTTCTCAATTGACATTAACTAACATGAAAAAGATTCAACTTGGGGTAGATGGCATCCTGTTCAAATATTTAAAACCCATAAAGTGAATGAGTCCTTTGGGTCAAAAAATAATTTCTGACTTGCTACCTAAAATTGGCAATATTTCATGTGATGCATATGAATTTATTATAGAAAATTTTGAGTTATGCTGATTCCCAAATGCAGCAGGAAGTTAAACAGAGCATAGATGATCATATGCACATTAAGTCTGCATTGGTATCATCCTGGGAATTCTCATCCTGGATCAGACATATGTAAATTAAAGGATGAGCCTTCTTTATATAATTGAATTGTCCATCGAGCAAATATTTCATGCCACTTGCAGAAGTCCAGGATATATTTTGAGCCATAAGAAAAAAAGTCATAGATAAAATTTAAAGTAAATTAATTCATGCAGCACAAACTCAATGTGATATTGAGATTTATAAGGTCAGTTTTGACCTAAAACTGTCATTCATATACAAATACATATATGCATATATACTTACAGTATCATTTTTGTCCATTTTAAGAATTAACAGGTTTTTAAAAATTATTTAGAGTCATGAAAATTGTATTTATTTTCCATTTGCGTGTGTGTGTGTGAGTGTGTGTGTGTGTATGTGTGTGTGTGTGTGTGTACAATGTGTATGACTGAGTAGGTGAGGAGATCAGAGAACTGCTTTTGGGAGGATGGTTCTCATCATTCACCTTATAGAGGCCAAGCCTTTTGTGTTTCTATCTCTACCAGTGACTCTCTTTCATTTGAGCTTTTGTTGGAGTCTCCTGAGGCCACCTCTCATGTTGTTGTAATTGTGTTGAGACTTTAGATGGTCTAAATATTGCCTTGAATTTTACACAGGTTCTTGAGATAAATTCAGGATCCTCCAACTCCCATAACAGTCACTTTTACTGTCTGAGCCTTCCCTATTTCTTAAGGTAATGATTTTTTAAATAATTGTTAGCAAAGAAAGTAAATGGTATAATCATTTATTACTTGGGGCATAAATTCCTGAGTTAGTTTCTTTAAAATTGTGTCACTTAAGCTACATTGATTTCCCTAATACTAAACTCTAATTATTTAATAAAATACTTGTTCATTGTTGTTCTTCCTATGACGTTGCAAACCCCTTCAGCTCCTTCAGTCCTTTCTCCAACTCTTCCATTGGGGACCCTGCACTCAGGCAATAGTTGGCTGCAGGCATCCGACTCTGTATTTGTAAGACTCTGGTAGGGCCTCTCAGAAGGCAGGAGGAACACCCTCATAGAAGTAAGGGGAGAGGGAGTTTCTGGGAAAGGGGGAAACCGGGTAAGGGGATGAGGGGATGACACTTAAAATGTAAATAAATTAAAATAAAAAGAGGATATATATGTTCATATACAGTATTCATTGAGAATTATTGTGAGTGAATTCAAATTTCTTAATAGTTTCCAAAAGACTTAATAGGTTTGATTAATTTCCTAATTTTTTTTAGAGTTTTAAATGCCTACATGGTAGTGTACTTCTTTAATCCCAGCACTTAGGAGTTACAAGCAGGAGAATCTCTGTAAATTTAAGGTCGGCTTGGTGTACACAGTGAGTTCCAGGGAAGTCAGGACTACATAGAGAGACTGTCCCCAAAACATTGAGAAGCCCGATCTCAAAGAAACACACACACACACACACATCTCTATACCACACATTCCAGTGTACATACTCTAAAAGTATGATGTTGATATTTTGAGTTAGACAACACTTAACTAACATTGCAATAGAACATAAGTTTTGCTATGTTCTCATTTAATTTTGCAGATTTACAGATTAGAGTTGTGAAAATTCATATATGTATTGTGCCACCACATAATATGTGTAGAATTTCTGGCTTTTCTCTTCCAGTTTTCTGGTAGTTTTATTTTGTTTCTCAAAGAAGACTGAGCTCAGCTTCTCCTTCTGCATAGGACTTCTTTACCTACAATTTTCTTTCAAAGTTGCTTAAAATTTCTTAAACTTCCAAGTTATATTTCACTGATTTTTCCCTCTTGATACAATAGTTATTAATAATTTACTTTTGATAGTTCTGTGTAACATGCACCAAACTTTCAGTATTTCACTATATAAAGAATTTCTTCAACCCAGTTAGAAAGAAAGAACGATTCAAAGAATGTCTGTCTATACCTCTCCATAATATCTCTGAATGTTTAGTTTCTGGATGCTCAAAACTATAATTTTCCATATTTATTGGTTATTTCTTGGTACCTGATAAGGGCAATGTAATAACAAATGAATGGATTCAGCAATTGGGGATCTTTACTACATTCTGGAATAGTATATATTAAATAGATTTTCTAAATCAAAATGTGTTATTTAAATGAATTTCAAATAGACTTCCTTCTTAGTACCACATTTTACTATGAGATCAATCCCTTGGTGGCCTTTACTATACATTTAATTCATTTCCTTTCCCCTGTTTAAGTGCAATTCTCATTACTGAACAAATCATTCAATTTCTTTGCATTGCTCTGCATTTGCAGCAACTATATTGTATAGTTGCGACTCTCTTTTATTAAAATTGGATTCAATTCAATATAATCCCAAATCTATTTAATGATCATTTAATTCATTTTTAATAATCTGCCTATGATTAGAAGTAGATGCCCAATGCAATAGTATATGTTGTTTGGACTTAAAAAGAGCAATGACTGTAAGTGATCTCTTACTCATTCTAACAACTCTATCTTCTTTATGACATCTCTAAAGTCAGTTTTTTTCCCACCTACATTTGCTTTTCTCCCCGACTCACCCTCCTCAACTTTCTCTATCCCTCTGTGTCTCTTTTCTTCCTCATTTTTTTTTCCTGAGTGTACTTTTGGCAATCATTATATTGGTAGGTATGGACAGTCCCAGTTTGGCTTTGGTTGAAGTCCCAGTTCAAATATGAGATCTAACTTCAGCTTTGTTTTGGATTTTTCACTTTATACTGGAACATTAGTAGAAATATTGGCATTCAAATGGCTTGTGATGGATGATGCAGATTGTATTCGCTATTGCAGTTCCTGTTTGTGCAGTTGTTGAGTTCACCCTTTTTCAATCCTTATCCAATCCCTTGAGCATCCTTATAAAGGTCTTTATAGATTCCTTCTCTTCCTGTATTTTGAGGTAAAAATTTTTATCTACTTGAGTCTTTCATAATTCCAGAATTCTCTTGTATTTATTCATACTTTAGATCTTTATTTGTTTCTTTATACCTCCTTGCATAGAAGCTTAGAAATTTTATTCAGCAAATAGTAAGAACCTTAATGATTACCCAATTCATACAAACTTTAACAAATTATTTTGAATAGGAATTTGCCTACAGTCAGATGGTCAACTCAATATGAATTAATTTGTTTGAGAAAAATTAATTTTCTTAACTATTTTGTAAATTGACTTTGCTTCATGGTTTATGATGAAAACAATAACTTTGGATTCCAAGCTTTTTAGGCTTTCGAGAGTACAGTTAATAAAATGGGATTTGTAAGGTAGGACTTGTCATAACTGATTATTATAATCAACAGAACTAGAGATTATGTAATTGGAGTAATACACTGATTAAAATATGTTCCATTTGAGAGAATGGCAATGAGATTGAAGTTTGAGTCATTACTGTCATTTGGAGAGAGTAACTAGACAATGCTTCAAGACAGAGATTCATTTATCCTTTTAAAATTGTTTTATATGGAGAAGTAAATTTGAAATCTTCAAATAAATAATATTTTAAACTAGTTCCAAAAGGAAATAATAGCTGAAGGCTGAATATTGGTAAATACAAAAAATTGATTCAAAGAGTACAATCTCCTCCCCAAAACACTGAGCTTTATAAACCATATAATTGCAATATATTTGATTGCTCACATTTTATTTTTATTGTCCACTCTACTCCTCAGTGATTCAAATATGTTTTTTAGGACATATTTTTTAGGACATTGTTTTGCCTAAAATATGTCTGTTCTTAAGAGTGGCTAATGCTAAAATTTCAGGTAAAATTCTAATCTGTTTCACAATCTTATGCAAATTTTAAAAGTTTAAAAAAAAAGAAATAAAATTGTTACTTATTTTCCTTAACATTTGTGTGCATGTGTGTATGCACATGTATATTCATGAATATATAGTTTTATAAATTCATTTCTTCTAAGATCAGATATTTAACTTGGTTATAGTGTGCTGGGGCTTATGCTTCTACCTGCTCAGGTGATTCCGGATCCAAAATTGGATGAGAATGTGTTTGATTTCAAAATTTACCTTCAAGATGTGGTCAGAATGATTTGTTACTTAATATATTTCACCTGTTGATGATTCATTAAAGAGAAGTAAAATGACTTTTTACATTTTATTTGCTTTGAGCTCCTAGGTGAAGATACCCCTTGTTCAAATGCCATATTATAAGTTATGAGATCATCTAAGGGACTAAACCAATGCCAGGTCATTGAAGTGGGAGTGGGTAGGTTGGTGAGCAGGGAAAGACAAGGTGGGATAGGGGGTTTTCGGAGGGGAAACGAGGAAAGGGGAAAACAGTTGAAATGCAAATAAAGAAAATATTTTGAGAACCCTGTCAGAAACAGCAGGCCAGCTCCCCATGACCAAGGATGGGGGCTCACAGCCAGACTGAAACTTTTCATTCCACCCAGGACTGCCTGGGGGAGGACAGATAAGGAAATGCCCTAAATAGAGAACTACCCTGCCTAGAGAGAGCACAGAGTGGGAAGTGACTTGACAAAAAAAAAAAAAAAGATAATGCTAGGAAATACCACAAAGACCACAAGGTGGGCAGGACAGGACCAAATGACAGAGACAATCCCTCCCCCCCATTCGAGTTGACCAATTATTTTAAATGTTGCTCAGGGTAACCAATCACAGTCATCCAACTCAGGCGACTGCTAAACTCCCCACCAAAATGTTTATAAAAAGTGTATGCTTTGTGAGCTCGGGGTCTCTTCTTGCCTGTGTGCTGGGGGACCCCAACATATGTTTGAACAATAAACATCTTGCGGATTGCAGCGATTCTGGTTTCTGTGGCCTTATTTAGTGGGAGTCTTCTGATGGACTCTTACATCATCTAATAAAAAATAAACAGAAAATTGTCATCACACACTATTAAATGAAACTGATTTAAATATCAACTTTCCCCAAAGGGGAAAATTATTAATGATCAACAATCATTGAGTAGCCATATTTGCTGCTATACTGATCACTTCCTAGTACACTACAGCTTAAGAGAATTCATCAGAACTCCATTTAATAATAAACTTTACAATTTCTTTCAGACAGTGATATCTGTCATTCAAACTGATTTCAATTATCAGATAATTATACTTGATTCCAAGTTTAGAATTTTTTCCTCAATTGCATTTCCTTAGACTTTCAACACAAGGTCTGCCTGCCTCTGTCTTAAATATTGCATCAGAAATACTGGCCAGGGTTCTTTCTTTCTTTCTTTTTTTGGCTGTAATTCGTTTTTTTTTTTAAATTTTATTTAATTTTCTAAGTTTTTTTTATTTATATTCAAAATCATTTCCCATTTCCTGTTTCCTCCCTCCCTGAAAGGCACATAAGCCACCTTCCCTACCTCTTTTCACCATTCAATCCCCTCTCGCTTCTCTGTCCTGGCATTCCCCTACATCCAGTCTTTCCAGGACCAGGGGTCTCTCCTACCATCTTTTTAGAAATCTATTGATATGCGGATTGTGTCTAGGGTATTCCGAGATTCTGGGTCAATATCCCCTTATCAGTGACTGCATACCATGTGTGTTCTTTTGTGATTGGGTTACCTCACTAAGGATGATATTTTCAAGATCTGACCATTTGCCTAGGAATTTCGTGAATTCATTGTTTTTAATTGCAGAGTAGTATTCCATTGTGTAGATATACCACATCTTCTGAATCCATTCCTCCATTGAGGGACATCTGGGTTCTTTCCAGCTTCTGGCTATTATAAATAAGGCTGCTATGAACATAGTGGAGCATGTGTCCTTATTGCATGCAAGTAAAGCCTCTGGGTGTACGCCCAGGAGTGGTATAGCCAGATCCTCTGGGAGTGTCATGCCCAGTTTTCTGAGGAACTGCCAGACTGCTTTCCAGAGTGGTTGTACCAGCTTGCAATCCCACCAGCAGTGGAGAAGTTTTCCTCTTGCTTTTGGCAAGATGGTCATATTTACTATATCAATCCTGCCAATCCATGAGCATGGCAGATTTTTCCATCTTCTGAGGTGTTCTTCAATTTCTTTCTTCAGAGACTTGAAGTTCTTGTCATACAGATATTTCACTTGTTTGGTTAGAGTCACACCAAGATACTTTATATGGTTTGTGGCTATCATGAAGGGTATCATTTCTCTTACTTCTTTCTCAGCCTGCTTATCCTTTGAGTATAGGAAGGCTACTGACTTGCTTGAGTTGATTTTATATCCGGCCACTTTGCTGAAGTTGTTTGTCAGCTGTAGGAGTTCTCTGGTGGAGTTCTTTGGGTCACTTAAGTATACTATCATCTCATCTGCAAAGAGTGATAGTTTGACGTCTTCCTTCCCAAATTGTATCCCTTTGTCCTCCTTTTGTTGTCTAATTGCTCTAGCCAGAACTTCAAGTACTATATTGAAAAGATATGGAGAGAGAAGGCAGCCTTGTCTAGTCCCTGATTTTAGTGGGATTGCTTCAAGTTTCTTTCCAATTAGATTGATGTTGGTTACCGGTTTGCTGTAAATTGCTTTTACTATGTTTAGATATGGGCCTCGAATTCCTGATCTTTCCAAGACCTTTAGCATGAAAAGATGCTGAATTCTCTCAAATGCTTTTTCAGCATCTCATGAAATGACCATGTGCTTTTTTTTCTTTGAGATTGTTTATGTAGTGGATTACATTGATGGACTTCCTGATATTGAACCATCCCTGCATCCCTGGGATGAAGCCTACTTGATCGTGGTGAATGATCATTGTGATGTGTTCTTGGATTCAGTTGGCAAGAATTTTATTGAGTATTTTTGCATCGATATTCATAAGAGAGATTGGTCTGAGATTCTCTTTCTTTGTCGGATCTTTGTGTACTTTTGGTATTAGTGTAATTGTGGCTTCATAGAACGAGTTGGGTAATGTTCCTTCTGTTTCTACTTTGTGCAATAGTTTGAATAGTATTGGTGTTAGGTCTTCTTTGAAGGTCTGATAGAATTCTGCACTTAAACCATCTGGACCTGTGCTTTTTTTTGGGTGGAAGACTTCCGATGACGACTTCTATTTCTTCAGGGGTTATAGGATGGTTTAGATGGTCTATTTTATCCTGATTTAATTTTGGTACTTGGTATCTGTCAAGGAAATTGTCCATTTCCTTGAGATTTTCCAGTTGTGTTGAATACAGGCTTTTGTATTAGGATCTGATGATTTCTTGAATTTCCTCAGTTTCTGTTGTTATCTCTCCCTTTTCGTTTCTGATTTTGTTAATTTGGATACTGTCTCTGTGCCCTCTGGCTATTCTGGCTAAGGGCTTATCTATCTTGTTGATTTTCTCAAAGAACCATCTCGTTGGTTTGTTGATTCTTTGTATGGTTTTATTTGTTTCTACATGATTGATTTCAGCCCTGAGTTTGATGATTTCCTGCCTTCTACTCCTCTTGGGTGTATTTGCTTCTTTTTGTTCCAGGGCTTACAGGTGTGCCATTAAGCTGCTAGTGTATGCTGTCTCCCATTTCTTTTTGGTGGCACTCAGGGCTATGAATTTTCCTCTTAGCACTGCTTTCATTGTGTCCCATAAATTAGGGTATGTTGTGCCTTCATTTTCATTAAATTTTAAAAAGTCTTTGATTTCTTTCTTTATTTCCTCCTTGACCAAGTTATCATTAAGTAGAGCACTGTTCTGCCTCCATGTGTATGTGGGTTTTCTGTTGTTTTTGTTGCCATTGAAGATCACCCTTATTCCATAGTGATCTGATAGGAGGCATGGGATTAGTTCGATCTTCTTATATCTATTGAGGTCTGATTTGTGACCAATTATATGGTCGATTTTGGAGAAGGTACCATGAGGTACTGAGAAGAAGATATATTCTTTTGCTGTAGGATGAAATGTTCTATATATATATATATATATCTGTTAGTTCCATTTGGTCCAAGGCTTCAATTAGATTCACTGTGTCCCTGTTTAGTTTCTGCTTTCCTGAACTATCCATTTCAGAGAGTGGGGTGTTGAAGTCACCTACTATTACTGTGTAAGGTGCAATGTCTGCTTTGAGCTATAGTAAAGTTCCTTTTACGAATGAGGTTGCCCTTGCATTTGGAGCATAGATATTCAGAATTGAGAGATCTTCTTAGTTGATTTTTCCTTTGATCTGTATGTAGTGTCCTTCTGTGTCTTTTTTGATAACTTTAGGTTGAAAGTCAATTTTATCTGATATTAGGATGGCTACTTCGGCTCGTTTCCTGGGACCATTTGCTTGTAAAATTGTTTTCCAGCCTTTTACTCTGAGGTAGTGTTTGTCTTTGACACTGAGGTGCATTTCCTGCATGCAGCAAAATGCTGGGTCCTGTTTATGTATCCAGTCTGTTAGTCTATGTCTTTTTATTGGGGAATTGAGACCATTGATATTAAGAGAGATTAAGGCATAGTGATTATTGCCACCTGCTATTCTTGACGCTATCTTTATGTTTGAGAGATTATCTACTTTTGGGATTGATGCAATAAGGTTACTATCTCATTTTTTCCAGGGTGTTGTTTTTCTCCTTGTATTGGTGGTTTCCACCTATTATCCTTTGCAGGGCTGGATTTGTGGAGAGATATTGTGAAAATTTGGTTTTATCATGGAATATCTTGGTCTCTCCATCTATGGTGATTGAGAGTTTTGCTGGGTATAGTAGTCTAGGCTGGCATTTCTCTTAGTGTCTGCATGAGATCTGCCCAGGATCTTCTGGCTTTCATAGTCTCCGTTGAGAAGTATGTTATGATTCGGATAGGTCTTCCTTTATATGTTACTTGGCACTTTTCTCTTACTGCTTTTAATATTCTTTCTTTGTTTAGTACATTTGATGTTTTGATTATTATTTGATGGGAGGTATTTCTGTTCTGGTCCCGTCTGTTTGGAGTTCTGTAGGCTTCTTGCATGTTCATCGGCATCCCTCTCTTTAGGTTAGGGAAGTTTTCCTCCATAATTTTGTTGAAGATGTTTACTGGCCCTTTAATTTGCAAATCTTCACTCTCATCTATACCTATAATCCTTAGGTTTGGTCTTCTCATTGTGTCCTGGATTTCCTGGATATTTTGGGTTACACGTTTTTTGCATTTTGCATTTTCTTTGACTTTTGAGTAGATGCTTTCTATGGTATCTTCAGCACCTGAAATTCTTTCTTCCATCTCTTGTATTCTATTGTTGATGTTTGCATCTATGACTCCTGATTTCTTCCCAAGGTTTTCTATCTCCAAAGTTGTCTCCCTTTGTGATTTCTTAGTTGTTTCTACTTCCTTTTTTAGATCCTGGATGGATTTGCTGAGATCCTTCACTTGTTTGTTTGTATTTTCCTGCATTTCTTTAAGTTATTTTTTCATTTCCTCTTTCAGGATTTCTGCCTGTTGACCCAAGTTCTCCTGTATTTCTCTAAGTGATTTTTGTGTTTCCTCCTCATGGGATTCCATCTGTTGATCCATTGTCTCCTGCATTTCTTTAAGCAATTCTCGTGTTTCTTTTGTAAGGGCATCTATCCATTGATTCATTTCTTTAAGCAATTTTTGTGTTGTCTCCCTATGGGCATCCATCTGTTGATCCATATTCTTCTGCATTTCTTTATATGATTTTTGTGATTCCTTTGAAAGTATATCTACCCTTTGATTCATTTCTTTAAGCGATTTTTGTGTTGCTTCCTTGTGGGCCTCCATCTGTTGATCCATGTTCTCCTGCATTTCTCTAAGCGATTTTTGTGTTTCCTTTGTAAGGGCTTCTAACCGTTGATTCATGATCTTCTGTAATTCTTTATGAGATTTATTTGTGTCCTTCTTGAATTCCTCTAATAGCATCATGAGAAGTGATTTTATATCCAGATCTTGTCTTTCGGGTGTGGTGGGGTATCCAGGACTTGCCGCCTTTGGAGAGTTGGGTTCGGATGGTGCCATTTTACTTTGATTTCTGTTAGTAACGTTCCTATGTTTGCCTTTTGCTATCTGGTTACCTCTGGTGTTAGTTGGTCTTGCTGTCACTGGCTGTTGGTTGGACCTCCTGTGAGCCTGCAAGGCTATTTCTGACTCCCCTGGATTACTGGGATTCCCCTGGCACCGATTTCTGGGGCCTGCCCTGCTCCTGAGTGACTTTGGAGCCCTGATGTGCCTTGCCCCAAGTGATGTTATATTGGGGAATCCTTGCACATCCAAAGGCTCAAAGTAGTGGATTCCCAGAGCAGAGGTCGACTGGCCAGGTTTCTATTAGAGTTTCTATTAGAGTTCCCTACTCTACCCTCTCAAACGATTCTCATCTCCTTCCTCCTAATTAAAATGTACTATAACTTATTTATTCTGCTTAGGTTACTCTCACATTTTCCACCATTAGAAATGCTGCATTGTAGACTTTGCTTTGTAGATCACTCATTGATTATATTGTCATTTTTTTCAGTGAAAATTCACTGATGGATTTGTATCTGCTGATGATTGATCATGCTTCCCCACCCCCACCCTTCTGCATTCAGTCCTTCCATGTGGCCCCAGCTTAGTGGACTGCTGGGTGTGCCACTAAGGTACTGGTGGTTTTGGGCTGGGTCAGTATCAATGAAGAATCACAACTTATTTCCAGAGAACCATTATTTCACGTTACCTAGAAATCTCTTCATTTAGGTGGAGAGAAGTTTGCAACAATGAAAAGAGGTGCAGACAAATGGCCTTGATTCTCTTTGCCTCCACCAAAGTTGGAACATTTAGCAGTATACATGCATCTTTGATATTTAAAGTATAAGGTGACCCTTCTCAAGTTTGCTATCTTACACCTTGCAAAGTAAGGCAGGATGTGGGTCAAATTCCTACAGTGTTTCTGAGTTGAAGGAGAAGTGCCATTGTGTTAATAGTTGAAATTAACTCTAATGAATTCTTTATAACTTTATCAGAAAGTTAAAAGCCTCTGATGGATTCCAGGGTTATGAAAAATCTCATTATAGAAATTCTTCTACAGAAAGCATTGTCTAGAATGAGGCAAGCTCCTATTGATTCTTCTTCTACCATGTTCCTTTAGTCCTTTAGAATATTTGTTCATTAGGACTTGAAAAATCACATAACTATGTTTCAGTGCTATTTTCAAACTATAAGACTAGTTATGCTTTACAGATAATTATGTGGGCATTTCCACATTATGATTATAAAGGAAACAAAGATTGGCAAAGTGATTTAGACAATAAGGTTGCTTCTGTGCCAGGGGACCAAATTGCAGATTCCAGCACCCACATTGGGCTGTGTACACCTGCCTGCAACTGAAATAATGGGGTCTGATTTCTTATTCAGGCATCCACAAATACCCAAGTAAATGTGGCATACATCATAGGTATATACTCATAAGGATTGTGCCATACTAATTTCATATCCCCAAATGTGGTGTACCTACCATTTTCTTTGTGCTCATTATAAAACACAGATTTTTCTTTTAAAGTTAAAGATTCTCAAGTTGTGTACCTGTGGAATTTAATTTCATTTGCATTTGCAAACATTACACATTCATATAAACATGGTAGATAAATAAATGAAAAAAAAGAAATTCTCTAAAAGGGATATGTTATTTTCAGTGTATTAGACAAAACAAGAGTATGTTTTGAATTAGCAATCCCCAAATACTTTAGTTCTGCAACCAAGTCTTAGTCATTGATTTAATAAGAGAAATAGTCATATAGTTATATATAAGACATTGGGTTTCCATGTGATAGACAAACTATTCTCAGTGAAATGAAGAAAGCACATTGTATGAACTGTTTGATGAAACTCAATTAACTGCAGAAATGTCAGGCAATGAAAAATGCAATTTGAATAAGAAGGAATAGGTTTTCTGAGAGTGAAGGAGCCAGAATTGAAGAAGAAAAATGAAAACTAAATCTTAGGTAGTCCTCAAATCCAATTACTGCTCTCATGGGTTGTGTCTGCACTTTCACTTTCGTAAGATAACTTTTTGATTTTCTTGTTTATGTACTTCTGAAATAGTGAAAAAGATGTTTTCCAAAGTCAGTTTGTTACAGAAAGGGTTTGGCCAATGGGAATCAAAGGAATGTTCACGTTTCAGTTCTTTTTTTTTTCTATATTTTTTTATTTACATTCCCAATGAATTCCTCTTTGCCGGTTCCTCTCTCCCCGAAAGTCCCATAAGCCCTCTTCTTTCCCCCTGTTCCCCATTCAACCCCCTCTCGCCTCTCTGTCCTGGCATTCCCCCACATCCCATCTTTCCAGGATCAGGGGTCTCTCCTTCCATCTTCTTGGAAATCAATTGACATGTGAATTGTGCCTTGGGTATTCTGAGCTTCTGGGTTAATATCCCCTTATCAGTGACTACATACCATGTGTGTTCTTTTGTGATTGGGTTACCTCACTAAGGATGATAGTTTCCAGTTCTGACCATTTGCCTAAGAATTTCGTGAATTCATTGTTTTTAATTGCAGAATAGTATTCCATTGTGTAAATATACCATATCTTCTGTATCCATTCCTCCGTTGAGCGACCTTGAACATATGGGCACAGAGGAAAATTTCCTGAACAGAACAATAGTTTATGCTCTAAGATCAAGAATTGACAAATGGGACCTCATAAAATTGCAAAGTTTCTGTAAGGCAAAGGACACTGTCCAAAGGACAAAGCGGCAGTCAACAAATTAGGAAAAGATCTTTACCAACCCTACATCCAGCAGAGTTCTAATATCCAATATATACAAATAACTCAGGAAGTTAGACTCCAGAGAGCCAAATAATCCTATTAAAAAATGGGGTACAGAGCTAAACAAAGAGTTCTCACCTGAAGAATACTGAATGGCTGAGAAGCACCTAAAGAAATGTTCAACATCCTTTGTCATTAGGGAAATGCAAATCAAAACAACCCTGAGGTTCCACCTCACACCAGTCAGAATGGCTAAGATCAAAAACACAGGAGACAGCAGTTGTTGGTGAGGTTGTGGAGAAAGAGCAACACTCCTCCACTGCTGGTGGGATTGCAAGCTGCTACAACCACTCTGGAAAGCCATCTGGCGGTTCCTCAGAAAACTGGGCATGATACTCCCGGAGGATACTGTTATACCACTCCTGGGCATATACCCAGAGGCTTCCCCAGCATGCAATAAGGACACATGCTCCACTATGTTTATAACAGCCTAATTTATTTTTCTGTTCTCACCAACCATGGAATTATAGTTGTAGTGGAAATAACCTTTGAAAATTTAGACTCTCACTGTAGCATATTTGGGAAAAATTTACGTATGCTAGCAATTAATAAGACTATTTCATGACTTATGTATTTAACTTCAAACATTTTAAAATATTCTAAAATTGCGAAATGACACTGATAAAATTTATGTTCCTATCTTCAAAAATTCAAAGCAACTGGAAGTTAGTGATTCCAATATCCCAATTTATCACAACTACAGAAATTATTGAGCAGACATACTAAAAAAAAATCTGTTTTCTTATTACATCAAATTTGTAAATAAGAAATATTTTGGATATGTTATAAGTGTTTTCAGCTGATTAGTTTCCCCCAGAATTTACAGTATAGCTTAGGATAGAAAATATATTGAGCCTTCTGATATAATTTTATCCACTGATTTGTTAACTATAGCAAATGAGATTGCATATTTATGTGAATTTAAGCTATAAAAACTTATGTGAAATTTTAGCAACTCTTTTTTTTTCCTACTTTGGTTATTCTAATCTAGGTTATGTAGAACCAATAAAGTAAATACCAGTTGTTTTTCAGACCCTCATTTTTCTTTTCTTTTCATACCTTTAATATGCCTATTATTTTACCACTAAATTCTGCACGTCTCAAGTTTATATTTAGACTCTTTGGTATAAAATATGAAATAATGTTGTGTAGATAATTTAAAGTAATCTACAGATATATTATTAAAATTTATTTACTGAAAAATCTATTTCTCTAATATAGAACCTCACTTAGTAATTTTGTTTTATGCTTTACTTAGACATAGCAAAGTTTAAAAATCATAAAATGACTATATCTATATTCGTATATATGTACTTACATATGTATACACACACATACACACACACACACACACATATATGTATGCACACAGAGACTTTTATTCTTTGTGATGACTGACTTCCTATCATAATCTGAGCACTATTTTAAGTAGTCTGAAGGTACAAGTAACTAAAATTTAAGTAGAATATCACAAATTATAAGAAATTTTGTATTTGTAGTATAGAGATATTCAAACAATACCACAATATGAAATCTGCTCTTGATATTCTGTTGATCACAAACACACTCCTTCCTGTACTTGAGGAAAGGAAAAGGATGTGACAAGTTAAAGATGTGATAGGTCATTTTCTCTTGCTAGATCGGGATTTTTTTTAATAAGATTTCTTTTTATTTATTTCTTTTCTCCTCTCTCTCTCTCTCTCTCTCTCTCTCTCTCTCTCTCTCTCTCTCTCTCTCCCCCCCCCGATTTTATTCTTTTATTCCCCTCCCAGTCCACCCTCCAACCATTCCACATTCCATACCTGCTCCCCATCATCCTGTCTCCACGAGGATATCCCCCCAACTAATACCCCCACCAGACCTCTAAACTCTCTGGGACCTCCAGTCTCTTGAGGGTTAAGTGCATCTCCTCTGACTGAAGCAGTGGTCTACTGTATATTTCTTGGGGGCCTCATATCAGCTGGTGTATTCTGCATCTTTGGTGATCCAATGTCTGAAAGATCTCAGGGATCCAGATTAATTGAGACTGCTGGTCCTCCTACATGGTTGCTTCTTTCAGCTTTTCCGTAATTCAACCACAGAGGTCAGCAGCTTCTTCTGTCCACTGATTGGGTACAAATATCTGCATCTGACTCTATCAACTGTTTATTGGTTCTTTAGGAGGGCAATCATGATAGTTCCCTTTGTGTGAGGTTCCATAGCCTCAGTAATAGTGTCAGGCCTTTGGGACCCTCCTTGAACTGGATCCCACTTTGGACCTGTTGCTGGACCTTCTTTTCCACAGGCTCTTCTCCATTTCCATCCCTGCAATTCTTTCAGACAGGAACAATTAAGGGTCAGAGTTTTGGCTGTGGGATGGCAATCCCATCCCTTGCTTGATCCCTTTCTTTCTGCTGGAGGTGGGTTCTACAAGTTCCCTCTTCTTACTCTAAGGCATTTCATCTAGGATCCTTAACTTTGAGGCCTGAGAGTCTCTCACCTCCCAGGTGAGTACTTCTTCTTGAGCTTCATGTGGTCTGTGAATCTTGGGTATTCTGAGCTTTTTACTATCCACTTAGCAGTGAGTACATGCCAAGTGTGTTCTTTTGTGATTGGGCTACCTCATTCAGGATGACATTTTCTAGTTCCATCCATTTGTCTAAAAGTTTCATGAAGTCATTATTTTTAATAGCTGAGTAGTACTCCATTGTGTAAATGTACCACATTTTCTTCTCTATTCCTCTGTTGAACGACATCTGGGTTCTTTTCATCTTCAGGCTATTATAAATAAGACTGCCATGAACATAGTGGAGCATCTTCTGTGTATATATATGGCCATGAACATAGCAGAGCATCTTCTTGGTGTATATATGGCCAGGAGTGGTATATCTGAGTCCTCAGGTAGCATTATGACCAATTTTCTGAGGAACCGCCAAACTGATTTCTAGATTAGTTGTACCAGCTTGCAATTCCACCAGCAATGGAGAAGGGTTTCTCTTTCTCCACATCCTTACCAGTATCTGCTGTCCCCTGAGTTTTTCATCTTAGCCATTCTGACTGGTGTAAGGCAGAATCTCAGGATTGTTTTGATTTGCATTTCCCTGATGATTAAGGATGTTGAACATTTCTTTAGGTGTTTCTCAGCCATTCAAGTTTCATTAGTTGAGAATTTTTTTTTAACTCTTTTTTAGTATTATTTGATTGTCTGGAGTCTAACTTCTTGAGTTCTTTCTATATATTGGATAATAGCCCTCTATAAGATGTAGTATTGGTAAAGATCTTTTCCCAATCTGTTGGCTGCTGTTTTGTCCTATTGACAGTATCCTTTGCCTTACAGAATGTTTGAAATTTTATGAGACCCCATTTGTCAATTCTTGATCTTAGAGTATTAGTCATTGGTGTTCTGTTCAGGAACATTTCCATTGTGCCGATGTATTCGAGGATCTTCCCCCACTTTCTCTTCTATTAGTTTCAGTGTATCTAGTTTTATGTGGAAGTCCTTGATCCACCTCAACTTGAGCTTTGTACGAGTAGATAAGAATGGGTCAATTTGCATTTTTCCACATGCTGACCATCAGTTGAACCAGCTCCATTTGTTAAAAATGCTGTCTTTTTTCCACAGTATGGTTTTAGCTCCTTTTACAAAAATCAAGTGTGTGGGTTTATTTCTGGGTCTTAAATTCTATTCCATTGGTCTTGCTGCTGTCTCTGTACCAATACTGTGGGACCTTAATGAGACTTGTGGCCACGCCCCAGGTTCTAGCCTGACTCTGCCTAGGCAGTCACCTGCATGCAGCCACACTCTCCCCGCCTCTCAGGTTACCTGACCACCCAACTCACTATAAATAGCACCCCTCAGCGTGTGTTCTCTCTCTCTCCTGCTTGTTCTCCCCCGGCCCTCTTCTTTGTCTATCTCTCTGTCTCTCCATTTTCTCCCCTTTCCACATGGTCATGGCTTTTCTTATCTATTTTCTCCTCTTCCTTTGTCTTTTTATCTCTTTTCTCTTTCTATTTTCTTAATAATAAAACATCAAAGCTATGGGCTGCGTCTTATTAAATTCGCCATATAGAGCTAACTGGTACGCGCCATCTGAGATTCAGCCACACAGACAGTCTGTGAGCAGAGTTAACAGGCAGAGAAATCCACACCAGAATGGCTTCGCCTTCTGCATGACATTTCTCTACAGCCCCCGTGTGCGCCCACGTGCAGAGACTGCAGAGACCGGCTGGCGGTGTGCCCGCTCCCCGTTAGGCTGAGGCACACTTGCATCTTGCCTGCATCCTCTGCATATGCATGCTACCTTGGCCCGAGAGCAAGACCCACATGAGGCAGGCCCGGCCTGGCATGTGCCCCCTTCCCCCCCTTCCCCCCCCCCCAAGATCAAGCAAATGCATCTGGGGAGGAATTTGAGTCATATGTTTTTATTATCATGGCCCAGAAAGGAAAGACAAATCATCTATGTAAAACATCAAAATTTTAACACATTCTTTCCTAATCTAGTCCTGAAAGAATGAGAATTCACCTCTAGATAAGAAATGAATCTCCTTTAATGATAGAATCAAGTGTACATATTCTTATCTTTCAACAGTGTCATATGGATTTTGATAGGAATAATGTCCATCCTTAAGGGACATATTTGAAGAAAACACTCAATTTTAAGGACCTGTGTTGTGGATTGGCCTGGTGCTGTTTTAAAGTTGATTATAATTCCACTTTCCTGGGACCGGATGTGGACAAGGAGTGAGTCTGAGTCATACGCAGGTGAATTCTTGTGAACCAGTCCCCTAATGAATAATGGAGTCAATTACTGTGCAAGTAGGTGGGACTTCCTGGTTGGTGAGGGGAATAGAAGAAACAGGAGAGAGTTAGGACCTTTTGCACAGAGATATAGCAGTAGAGTGTCTCCTGGTTTCTGTGGCAGACTTTCAGGACTCACCACTGGAAGATTTATAGTTATTAAGGCTTACAAGATTAGGATTTTAGTTGCTGCTCCCAGCAACTGAGTTACAGTCATTTCTGAACTAAGTTTGTGTTGTGTTTTCCTTCAAGCAGCTGGTTCAAGGGAGAAAGGAACTGTGGTGACAAAGTATGGGTTTGCCTGAGGTGCACCATAAAGGTCTTAGGAGATTTGCAGAATGGGATTGGTATGATAGTGACCCGCCAGAGGAAACCTAGTAAACTAGGTGGCTGGCCAGGCCCCATGGGGCAGAGAGTTCCTGGTGCCTGGCACAAGTGAGGAAGCATGTTGATTCATTTTTTAATATTTCCTGAAACAGACCTGTACTCAAATGGCTCTAAAATGAAGATTTCCAAATCCTGTGTCTGTTTTTGGAATCTCCCACTAGCTGAGTCCTCCTTTCTCATATCCTCTGTGGTTACATTTTTTTTCTAAAACTAGATACTGAAAAACTCTCATGTAGACCACATAGTTCTCAAATCTCTAAGGATTTACTGTATGGGTTAGTCCCATAATATTTTTTCTCTCTTAATTTATACTTAAGTCTAAAAGAGCTATGCATTTTGGAAGTTTGAGCAATAGAGGGATATAAATAAGCATATATTCATTTGGTATTCATAAACATCATGTGGGATAATCAAATGTGTGATATGGATTGGTAACAGAGCTCAGTCAGGGAAGGATGAATAGAGTTCATAGAGAGTATTTCACTCCATGTCTTCTGCACAACATTTTTAGATTTCTTTTTGTAGGGAGATTACAATTGTAGTTCACTTGCATGTGATTTCAGACTTCCCACTTATAAGAACATGGTATGAGATAAAGTCCTTCACAGTTCCTTTATTAATATAGTCTCTAAGAAACAAACCATATGACTGATTCAAAGGTTACTTTGGAACAAATAAGACATAGAAATAACTTAACTTAGTACACAGAACACAATAGGACAACAACTATACAACATGTATTTATTTTATTTTAAGACAAGGTTCCTCTCTATAGCCCTGGCTTATGTAGATAAACTCAGAGATCTTCTGTCTCTCCTGCCCAAATGCTTGTTCTATGAAGAATGCTTTTCACAAAATGTATGAACAATTAGCTGATATCAGTTAGGATAAAATTTTCTGTGAATTTTAGGAGAGTGAATGTGAACAACTGTTGAAAAAAAGGGTTCTGAAATATTCAGGAAAGTGTGTAAATTCTTTATTCCATTATGATGGTAACTTTGTGGGCAGCAGAAGGAGGTAGGACTGAATGTTCCACAAGCCCTCAGGGACTTTTAGGCAGGAAAAGTCAAAGGTTAAGACTGTTCAGTTAATTTAGCTTCTTATGTGCTATTCCTAAGAAAATTTATGAAGAACAATAGAATTATGGTTATATTATCTAAATATTAAGAGCATGAAAAATTCCATGAGAAAAGCTTGTGTAGAATATTGTAGTAATTCAGAAAAAAAGAGAGATAATACTCACCAATGTATCCTTGGAAAACCAGCATTGAATTTCACCAGTGTAATTAATGCATAGATAGGTGCCTTATATAGTTTGAGGATTTAAATCAATTGCTTGGAAGATCTATGTTTGTTACCTAACATGACATAATTTTGGTGGTTTTACAAGCTTATAACTTCAGAATATGACAGGTGGCAGCAGCAGATCCACAAGTTCAAATCCAGAATAAGCTACCTAATGAGTTTGAGGACACCCTGAATTCCATGAGAACTTGTCTCAAAACATGGAAAAATATAAAGAAACAAGAAACAACAATCAAAAAAAAAACCTACAAAGGATCTAATTTATTTAATTACTAAATCGACCCAGACCTTTAAATAGAAGCAAATAAGTTTTATTTCTCATTGCTGTATCAAAATACCTGACAAGAAAGAAAGAAAAAATATGTGTAGAGGTTTGATTGGTTTGAAATATAAATTGGGAGATTATCCATCATTCTAAGAAGCTCATAGTGGCTGGAGCATGAGAGGCTGTTCAAAGCCTATAGTCAAAGACTAGAGAATGAATAGGAAGATGGGCTGGGATACAAAAGCTCAAGCTTGTCCTGCAGTGGAAATACTCTATGGAGACTTTACTTAATGAAGGTTCTACACACTTCCAAAGCAATGCTATCAGTTGTTACCAAGTGTATAAAGACATAGATCTATAGAGAACGTTTCACATTTACAACACAATAGTAGATATAATGATGTCAAGTCATAGGATGAATCAATATAACCTAGTGAAATACTCTGACTTGTAACATTTTATTCAGAGTCACTTAATGTTCTGCTTTTTATTTTATTTTATTTTATTTTTCTTTATTTTATTTTATCTGAATTCTAGTAATGTAAGGATTGATCACAGGAAATCTAAGAATTAGGTTATGCTACCTAGAATTCTTTCCACTCCTGCTGCATAAGGACTTCTAGATCCAGACAAAAGATTTACAAAGAGGAAGTCACAAGAAGCTTGAAAACTATTTTTATTTTTCTTTGGAGAATTTTATACACGTTTATTCTATTTATATTGTTTCAACACAGCTATTCTTACTCTGTCTCAGATTCGTGGCATCTCCTCCTTTAACTATATTTATACAAATCCACTCATATACAAATGTGTATACACAGACACATACACATATTTATACGCAAATGCACATACATATTTAACAACCCTCTTAGTTCATCTAATTAGACTTAAGTCTTGCTCAATATGAGGATATTCATATTTGAACAGTAAACCTAGCCAACATTCTGTGAGTAGTGAAATCATGATTCCTAGAGGAGAAACTGCTAATGCCATTTTGGGGAGCTAGTATAATTTTCAGCTGCATTTTAAATATCAATCCTTATATACACACCTAAGTGTAGCTCCCACCTGTAATCAAAAGAACATTATTTTCCAGTAGGCAGAGATCTCACAGAAAACTGATCTAAATGAATTATTTTTAATATAAATATAAAGACTGAATTAATCAGGCGGCTGGATTTCTTCACCTTATGCTCCTCCCCAACAACGACACAGAAAAAAATAATATTTATTCAAAACTATACCTCAATTGTTGAGCAGTTATTGATCTGTGTTTATCTCTGTTGCTAATCTGAACACCTCCCAGTTCATTATTATTGATGTGGTTCTTCAGGGTTCTTTTACATAGCTCTAATTCCTCCATCCTGTCTGCTTTTCTGAATCTCCCTCTCCTTCTCCCTCTCTCCCTTTCTCTTTCGTGAACTGGTGGACATCCCTCCATATTCTCTCTTCTGCCCATCCATTGGGTAATCAGCATTTATTGACAGCAGAATAAGTGGTTAAGATGAGGAACACTCCTCCACTGCTGGTGGGATTGCTAGCTGGTACAACCACTCTGGAAAGCAGTCTGGCGATTCCTCAGAAAACTGGGCATGACACTCCCAGAGGATCTGGCTATACTACTCCTGGGCATATACCCAGAGGCTTCCCCTGCATGCAATAAGGACACATGCTCCACTATGTTCATAGCAGCCTTATTTGTAATTGCCAGAAGCTGGAAGGAACCCAGATGTCCCTCAACGGAGGAATGGATTCAGAAGATGTGGTGTGCTTACGCAATGGAATGCTACTCTGCAATTAAAAACAATGAATTCTCAAAATTCCTAGGCAAATGGTCAGAACTTGAACATATCATCCTTAGTGAGGTAACCCAATCACAAAAGAACACACATGGTATGCAAACACTGTTAAGGGGATATTGACCCAGAATCTCGGAATACCCTAGACACAATTCTCATATCAATAGATTTCCAAGAAGATGGAAGGAGAGACCCCTGGTCCTGGAAAGACTGGATGTAGGGGAATGCCAGGACAGAGAAGCGAGAGGGGGTTGAATGGGGAAAAGAGGGAGGGAAAGGGGCTTATGGGGCTTTCGGAGGGAGGAAACAGGAAAGGGGAAATGATTTGGAATGTAAATTAAAAAAGCTTAGAAAATAAATAAAAAATGAAGAAGAAGAAAAAAGAACAGTTTACATAAACTTGAGGTAGGAGATTCTTGGATATAAGCATTACAATGCTGTGTTCAATTGAAAAGAGACGTGAGGGCAGAGAAATCAGCATTTGAATAACTTGAGAGTAAACATTACAAAGTGTAGAAAACATTATGCCTACAAACTACAACTGTTCAAAATATAGTAAACAACTGAACATGGAATGCCCAGAAACCTTCTAATGAATGTACAGTATAGTACCTATACAAACAACCTTGGGCAACATCATCAAAGATGATCAGAAACTTGCTGTGAGATAGTGTACAGTCTGGTTTTGTGTGTCAACTTGACACAAGCTGGAATGATCACAGAGAAAGGAGCTTCAGTTGAGGAAATGCCTCCATCATATCCTACTGTCAGGCATTTTCTCAATTAGTGATCAAGAGGGGAGGGCTCATTTTGAGTGATACCATCCCTGGGCTGGTAGTCTTGGGTTCTATAAGGAAGCAAACTGAGCAAGGCAGGGGAAGCAAGCCAGTAACATCCCTTCATGGCCTCCCAATCAGATCCCGCTTCTTGACCTACTTGAGTTCCAGTCCTGATTTTTTTTTTTTTTTCGAGACAGGGTTTCTCTGTGTAGCCCTGGCTGTCCTGGAACTCACTTTGTAGACCAGGCTGGCCTCGAACTCAGAAATCCTCCTGCCTCTGCCTCCCAAGTGCTGGGATTAAAGGCGTGCGCCACCACCGCCCGACCCTGATTTTCTTTGGTGATAAATAGCAATGTGGAAGTCTAAGCTTAATAAACCCTTCCTTCCCTAAATTTCTTCTTGTCAAGATGTTTCGTGAAGAAATGGAAACCCAAACTAAGACAGATAGTTTCTTCCATGGATGACAGAGACTTCCCATTTTAACAGTCTTAACAATATTGTTGTCTGAACAAAACATATACAAGGTCACCATCAGGTGACACTTGAACACATTATTTTTCTTTAGACTATATAATAAATACATAATATAGTATACATGTCTATGTTTTGTGCTGACTATTTCTTCTTGCTCTGATATAAAACAAGAGCTTCCCATCAGTTTTGACTTTATACACGCAACCTTATATTGTTGAGGGACTCTGATACACCTAGTTCATTGTTCACACTAGTATCTTAGGGCAATTTTTCCACTCTTAGTATAATAAAGTATATTAAAAATGACATTTAAATATGCTGTGGGGGAAGATAGACATTAGATTAAAAAATCACATGGTCTTTGGGTTTATTTTGAACAATTTGTTTACAATTAAACAAAACGAAATCTGTATTGACCACCTGGGCCAGTTGGCCAAAGGAACTGCTGTCCTCTGTTTTATTCCTGTCCAGCTCAGCACTTGGAGTCTCCAGGGCATCCGGTTGGTCTTAATCATAAATTGAAAATGAGAAGCGGAATAATTAAAGAGCAAACTGTAATTATGAGCCAGATCTAAAGGGACTAAAACTAACATTGAGTATAGGCCTTCAGATTCTTATTAGTGCATTTAGGATTAGCTATAAACAGCCTTGTTAAACCCAATTAAATAGTTCATCAGAAGAATTTTTCTCATTAGCACAGGCAGAGTGACTTGACTTTTAGAACTATGTGGCTGGTTATGCATGAACATTGCTCAACATTGACTTTGTCTTCTAAGATTAGAAAAATATTTTAATCATCCCAGTGATATTTAAAGTCTTACTTGAGAGATTATTTGGCCTATACAAGTTTATATATATATATATATGTATATATATATATATATTTAAATATATATATATATATTTAAACTGTCCTCTGTTTCAAGGAGTACTAAAAGTCTCCAAAGCTTGACTTGAGGTAAAGGTAAATTATATAGTGTGTTGTTCTGAATAGGAATGGACCCCGTAAGATCAGATATTTGAATGGTTGTTTCCAAGTTGTCTGAAGTCTTTGACAAATAGTAGGAGTTATGGCATTGTTGGAGAAAGTTGATCTCTGGGCATGGGTGTTGAGGTTCCAAAGCCCACATCATGACCAGTGAGCTCCTTCATTCTTTACCTCTTGTCTTTGGATCAATTGTATGCTCTCAACTTCTGTTTCATTGTCATTCCTCCCTGATTACCACTTTGTAAACTGCAGTGATAATATAGACTCATCCTCTGAAAATGTAAGGTAGCCCCGAATTAAATGCCTTCTTTTAGAAGTTGCTTTGGTTTTGGTGTTTTGTCACATCAATAGAAAAGTAAATAAGACACAGATAGCCTAAAACAAAAATGTTATTCATAGGCAGATGGAACTAATTTATTCAGGTAGCTACCACTTAATTTTAATAGGGACATGCTTTATATGTTCAAAAACATTTGAAAATAACATACTAATATTTCTGAGCAATTTCTGCTTCACAGTCCTATTTTGTAAAACAGTGGTACTAAAATTATTTGATCTCTATGTTTTTCAAATATGTTGGTGATTGTAAAACTTGAAGAAGTTAATGTAAAACATCTGTTGAAACATACTGAAAGGTATTTTAGCAAATATTTCCAGACTTCTAATTGATGCATGCGCATATAAATCTTCATGATGTCATCTTCAGTAATACTGAAAATATGCAGTTATAATATTGTCTAATGTTCATATTATAGTCAACATTATTTATGTATAATGATTTCCAAACAGTATTATAACTTGTTGCTATATCAAGCATGCTGAAAACATTTCTCATTGTTTCTTTTAACTATAGCTTTTTTTTTTTTAGTTAAACATCTTCTTACACAATAAAATTAAACTAAATTTTATTGGAGGTTTATTGGAATTGAAGATCAAAAACTGCTTTTCCAAATATTACAGGAAATAAATGGAGGGATGATAATTCTTAGGTCATGATTGTCCAGGGCCTTCAAATTTGCAGAACAAGGGCCAGAGTTCATTTGAAATGCAGTAATTAATGACCTGACTCCTGTTGTTCTCCAAACACACGTATACATATCTTAGGTGAACTTATGGCACACAAATGAAAACAAAACAAGCAAATATACATAAATAAAAATTTTAAAATTAACTTCTTTTGCAAATTATCTTTTTTATTTTTAAAAAATGTATCTGTGTATAAGTGGTTAACACTCTTTCTAGAAGTCGTAGATTTTCAAACTCTTAATTCCAGCATCAGCTTCAGGTTGCTTACTTATGAGTTGTTTTTCAGAAAACTCCACAAACAATAAAAGTTACTCTCATTGTTCTTGGATGTTCACCAGAATTAGATTTCAAGATTACTTAGCTGATCTTCTACGGCCCCTATGGAAATCAGTGTGGTGAGTCCTCAAGAATATGAGAATCAGTATAGCTGAACTGATACCATCTTGAAGAGATACCTAAAATATGCTTAATCTTACCACAGAGGAGGCCTTAACCATGTTTATTGCTGCTCTATTCTTAAAATCTAGGGACTGAGAACAACCTAGATGTTCCTCAACAAATAAATAAAGAAAATTTGGTACATCTACAGAATGGAATATTGCTTACCTGTTAAAAAGGAATTGGTGATATTTTCAGGTAAATGGATAGAACTAGAAAAAATCAGCATGAATGAGGTAATTCAGACCAAATAAATGTTATGTATTAATTTATATGTGGTTATTAGCTCTTAAGTCAATAATAATTTAGCTACAATTCATAGAAGCATGGATGTTAGCTACAGAGTAAGTGTCTGAGGGAGAGAAGCAGATGAATCTTCTAGGAAAGAGAAATAGAACAACTGATTATAGATGGATGTGTGTCTGTGGTGAAGGGTCTGGAATGGAAGGATCCTGTGGAAAAAGGAACAGAAAAGGGGACAAAAGAGGTAACAGAGAGAGATACAACTAAAAGTAAGACCCATTTGAGGCATAGTATGAAAACCAAACACAGTAGAAACTTTCTAAATGTATATAATCACCTGAAGGTAATTTATATGAGATCATTAAAGAATGGGGAAAAAAGAACCCCAACTGGTCATTCTTGTAACCAATAAAGCTTGAAGTACTGAGATTGGTTTTTGTCTAATTGAGTTTCAGGCCAGAGGTGTTCCATGGGAACCCCCAACAACCTAAGCTGTTGCCAAGACTATAGATAGCTTTCCACAAATAGATGGCAAGGTCCAAGTTCCTGAATAAAGCCCCCACAGAACTCATTGGACATATGACAGTGAAGTTATTGCCCACATAGAGCCTTCATTTATATTTTCTAGTATATTTGATAAAAGCGGGTAATTTGCATTATACCAAAGTAAAAATATAAATACCAATGCAGCCACAAAACCATTGATCAAACAGTGGTGTCCTGACAGCAATATATGATTGATAGGATGATGGTGGCACAAATCTTCTTTTTTATTTTTTCTAAGTTTTTTTATTTACATTCCAAATCATTTCCCCTTTCCCATTTCTTCCCTCCCCGAAAGTCCCATAAGCCCCCTTTCCTCCCTCTTTTCCCCATTCAACCCCCTCTCGCTTCTCTGTCCTGGCATTCCCCTACATCCAATCTTTCCAGGACCAGGGGTCTCTCCTTCCATCTTCTTGGAAATCTATTGATATGCGAATAATGTCTAGGGTATTCCGAGATTCTGGGTTAATATCCCCTTATCAGTGACTGCATACCATGTGTGTTCTTTTGTCATTATGTTAGTTGGCTGCCGCTTTGTCCTTTTGACAGTGTCCTTTGCCTTACAGAAACTTCGTAATTTTATGAGGTCCCATTTGTCAATTCTTGAGCTTAGAGCATAAGCAATTGGAGTTCTGTTCAGGAAATTCTCCCCTGTGCCCATATGTTCAAGGTTCTTCCCTAGTTTCCTATTAGTTTCAGTGTGTCTGGTTTTATGTGGAGGTCCTTGATCCACTTGGAATTGAGCTTAGTGCAAGGAGATAAGAATGAGTCAATTTGCATTCTTCTGCAGCACAAATCTTCTGAGAGTAACCAAACAAGATCTAATTTGACTCAAGGTCTATACCAAGAGATGGAATCCCTAAGAGATACTGCTTGAGTCACAGAAAATTAAACTGCATAACTCAGAGACCTAGGTTTAAACCAAACACTACTTCTTTTTTTAAAGTGGTAATATAATGACTCGTAATGACATTCTGATATTCTCATAGATCAATACTTTACTGAGCACATGAGAATAAATAAAAAGATCCACAACCATATATTGTGCAGATAGTCAGAGATCTTGAATTATGCAGTCCTAAATGGGATAGCACCATTAAATCTCTTTCTTTACGCCTCTTGGAACTCCATGGAACAGGAGCCAGAAATATTGTAAGAGCTAGGGTGGATGGAGAACACATACATACACATACACACACACACACACACACACACACACACACACACACACACACACACACACACACATACATACCTTTAAATCCACATAATCAATGAACATATAAACTAAGAGACAGAGGCAGAATGTAGAGGGCCTGCACCAGATGGCTTCCTAAAGCTGAAAGGAGGTGTGGACACATGCCCACATATCTTACTCAGAAGCTATTGCCAATTGGTAATCACTTGCAAATGAAAATTTAATTTTTTTCTAAGGGAGTCTCAGTAGGGAAAGAAACTTTTCTTAAGTATAGAATGCATATCCATAGTCAACAAAAAATTCAGTGTCATATTTGGAGGTTCCTTGTCTTAAAATGTCCTGTCACTTTTTTCTTCCAATTTAATATATCTGTATTTTAATTTTATTATATTTATATGTTTTCTTTCTTTATAAATAATTTAGATATATATTTAAGCTTCCAGTTTAGTACTTTTGTGGGAATCCTAAGCATGTGAATAAGTGGATCCCTAAGTCTATATCTGTCTCATATACCTTGTCTTGGTCTCTTTTTCTTTGATTGCTTTGTCCTATAAATGTTATTTTCTTTTCTTTTCTTGTTATTTCTTAGAAGCACATTTAAATTTTAATTAGACACAGAATGGTTTGGTCCAGATAGGAGAGATATGGAGGAACTGGGATAAATAGCAGGAATGGCTACTGTGATCAGGATATATTATGTGAGAAAAATCTATTTTTATTTAAAGAAAAAAATCATTTTGCTGAAGTTGCCACATAACCTGGATGCAAAATACAGATAACCAAGCTGGAACTAATGAGAAACCTTCTTTTCCTTGGCTGAATTCCTACTGCTCTAACGCTGTTTTGTAAGTAAAAGTCACCAGAATCACACCCTTATGTAGACACTGACTATCAAAATACTGAACTACAGACCATAGCAGACATGACCACTGGTGCCATAGTGTGATGAATATTTTAAGGTAACCAACCACTTCCTAATTTGATTTGAGGGCTACTCCCTAGAGTAACATATTTCAGGTATAATAGAATTGATATAAAGTCAAACAAAGGTCAGAGAATTGCCCAGGCTTATGGAAGAATACCATATTAATATGTGCTGAATGGACATGGACGGAAACACTTTTAAATACATATAGTTATGACTATAAAATACTGAAGCTCTTAGATTTGTCAGAGAAAACTTTTCAACATTCGACCTTAGTCAAGAGAGGAACTATTAAGTGAGCCAAATGAGATATTTGTGTGACTTCCTTCCCAGATACAAGGACCATCCTGGAAGAGGAGATAGAAGAATTAATGCAGCTAAAGGAACAGGAGGGTGTAGTGTGGTATTATCTTCTGGATATAACATCACAAGGTGTTCATCTTGGATATAACACGCCTATTGCAATCAGCAAGTCCCAACAGCTGGAACTACATGGCCTATGGCTTGCAAAAACAGAAATGAGATAAAAGAAAACAGAAAGGATGCATGGAATAAAAGAATGAGAAATAGAGAATATTGGGCATTAATTTGATCAAGGGTACTGTGTAAACTTTGATATATAAGACACAAAACAAAACAATGAATAATAAAACATAATCACTTTTGGTTTCATTACTTAAATGTTTTTCTTTTGTAATACAATATTTTGGTCCACAGCACATTCTTAATTTTTTAAAGATAACTCTAATTTAATGTAAATTTTGTGCTGAGAAATTTTATTTTGGGGACAATTGCTTAAAGTTTCTGCCACATAACAATAAAGAACCTAGTGAATTTTACGCATTAGTACCGCCACACTGTGCATCTTATAAAAATAAGTTATTGCTGAAAGTAACAATTGAGTCATAACTTTTGTAACTATTCTAGTGCATATTTCTGTATTTTCAGAGTCAGTGAGTAAAACTAACTTTGGAATACATATTTGAAACAAAGTGACTCCAACGAACAGTGAAGATTTCTTTTTTAATAGGAAAAAAAACCTTGGTCTCATTTAGACACTTGAATTTTTCCTTATTATTTAAATTACCATTTGTTAGTGTTATCTATTCCGAGTTTCAGGCCAGAGGTGATCAGTTTCCAAGACCATAAATTAAAGCCACTGAGAAATTTTAAATTTAGTTGAGAATTAGTTATTAATAAGTGATCTAGCCGGGCGGTGGTGGCGCACGCCTTTAATCCTAGCACTTGGGAGGCAGAGGCAGGCGGATTTCTGAGTTCGAGGCCAGCCTGGTCTACAGAGCGAGTTCCAGGACAGCCAGGGCTATACAGAGAAACCCTGTCTCGAAAAACCAAAAAAAAAAAAAAAAAGTGATCTAATATGAAGGTAAGTAATTTTCTCTAAAATATTTTTGCCTATACACACTAAGAATATACATATTTATTAAAATAGGGACTCAAGTAATATAAAAGTGTTCTAGAAGATAGACACAATTTTAATTATGGGCTTTATTCCAATACACTTGAAAAATAAGTGTTTTTCTCATTTTTTTCTTGTTTTGTTGTTGTTTGTTGTTATTTTTGTTTTTGTTCTTGTTTTATTGGCAGAGGTTTTCCTTTCTTCTATGTATTCTACTATTTGATTTGCTAACAACAGCCTTGATCCTTTTAACAATAAAAATTAAAAATTAAAAAGGAAGAATTAAAAATTAGTTGAATATTAGCCATTAAGTAAATGGTAATCACTATAGAATTTGTAGACTGAGACAGAGGAAGGCCATAGGGGAATTGTATGCATCTCTTTAGGAGGGGGAATAGAAGAGATTTTACAGGCTGACTGGGTATATAGGTGGATCAAAACAGGATGGAGATCAGATGGAGAGGAAGAAAGGGGTGGAAGGAAAGAATGTAGGGTGTACCAAATAAAACTCAGGGGCATTTGAGGAGTGGTGAAGAAACCTGGAAAAGTAAAATTTTCTGGAATCTAGAAAGATGACTCTGATAAGGACTCCTAGTAATGGAAGATGTGGAATCTCCACTGTCCATCTCTTGTAGCCAGCAAGGCCTGCATGGAGGGATTGGTTGCATTCAATTGAGTTGTGGTCAAAGATAGTTCAATGGAAATGCCCAAACAGTCTAAGCTAAAGATAAGACAAAAGGTTGCTGTCTACAAACTGGTAGGATAGCACAACTACATAATTCATTGATCATGGATATGTAGAATTGGTGCCTACCTGAAGCCAATGTAGTCTCTTTGATGCACAAAGGTACTCTACAAGTTATCTAAAGAAAAACTTGTATGCCAATCCAGCCATAAAACCTACGATCTGTCTTGCCTGCAGAATATGCTATGGGAATGGTCGTATGGAACATATGAAATTTGATTTAAGGCCACTCAATATGAAGGAACCCATATTCCATGTGCTTGCATAACAAAGAACCAGATACTAGATAACTCAGCAACATGACCACCCCCCAATAATCTAAACAGTAATCATGTAAATACAAAAGAAAGAAAAAGAAAATAATAAAATGATTCCTGATGATATCCTGCTATGCTAATTGATCCTGGCCTCATCACAGAGGGTTCCTCTGGCAGCAGATAGGAACATATGTAGAGACTCAGAAACTTACAACCAGACATTATGCAAAGAGAGAGAGAGAGAGAGAGAGAGAGAGAGAGAGAGTCAAAATTATCAAATCCCTACTTTCAGAGCTCAGGGAATGTCTCAGAAGACATAAAAGATTGGAAGAGCCAGAAAGATGGAGGACATCGGGTGCATGTGAGTTCACAGAGACAGAAGACCATTGTATTCATTTCTTCTATTGTACCTTATCCATTTCTTTTATCATACCTTAACCACCTCTTCTAAGTAGATTCAATGCTTTAGACTCTCTCTTCTCTCTTGTAGTGTGTTGGGAAAGCTTACATCTCAAGCTCCTGTTCACATTCTTAAAATTTTCAGTTCTGAGATTCCCTTAATTTGTGTTTTCTTTATAGCTTCTATTTCCAATATCAGTTCTTGAAAAGTTTTGCTCATTTCCTTCTACTGTTTGTATTTTCTTGGTTTTCTTTAAGGGATTTATTCATTTATTCCAAGTTCTGTGAATATATATTATAGCTAGTAGCTTCATGTTTTATGGGATTCCTGAGTGTTAGAACAAGTGATTCTTTGACTTTTTTTTTTTTTTTTTTTTTTGGTTTTTCGAGACAGGGTTTCTCTGTATAGCTCTGGCTGTCCTGGAACTCACTTTGTAGACCAGGCTGGCCTCGAACTCAGAAATCCACCTGCCTCTGCCTCCCAAGTGCTGGGATTAAAGGCATGCGCCACCACCGCCCGGCTGATTCTTTGACTTTTAAGCATTACCTGAGATGCTTTTCCTTCTGTTGGGTTACCCTGCCCAATTTTAATGTGAAAGTCTTTGCTTCATCTTATTATACTTTATTTTGTGATGTTTCATTGTTTTTTCATAGAAGCCTATTCTTTTCTAATGAGAAGGGAATGGAATCAGTGGAAAGAGTAGGAGTAGAAGGAAGAACTAGAGGAAGGAAAAAGTATAATCAGTGTATAATGTTTGAGAAAAGAATTTATTTTTGAATAAAAAATACAAAAACAAGACAAAAAAGAATAAAGAACTGCATAGGTTATTAATGTAAAAATGTTTGTTTCAAATTGAATTGCATTAGATTTAGATTTAAAACATTTTATTTTATTCATAATATATTTTTAGATGATTGCTTTAATATTTCCTTGGTTCTATTTTTTCTTGGTACACATTAATTAATTTAAAATCAATGTCCTAAACGATTGTGAAACTTTCACCATGATATATGAACCTAAGCATCATTATCAAAATGAGTTAAAGTCTTGATATACTTTAGATGAAAATGTCTATAATTATTCCAGCAACTGGAAATCTCCTGACAGGATAAATATATGTAGGTATATCCTACCAATTAGTCCTTACTATCTTATTTAACAAAATCTAAGGTCTAAATAGATTTTTTAGTTTTATGTCTTGCTATGTAAGTTGGGGACTGAAAAGTAGATGATTGCATTACTACAAAACAAGTCAGGCAAACTGATGTGCTCCCAGCCACCAGTATTGTAGGGTGAAGTTAAGGTAGTGGAGTCCAGATACTTGCTTTGGCTAACACAATAAGCTAGTGATCAATGAAGGATCCAATGTCACACAAAGAAGATGGATAGCTATTCATGAAGGCAGATGACATTAATGTGTGGCCTGTACTACTCCTATACATGTAATTAATGTGTGCATACACTATTACTGGTATTTACATAAAACACACACACACACACACACACACAGTAAATCTAGCTTCTGTAGTTTATGATACTTTCATTATTTAATGGGCCTTTATTGCTGATAGAAACATTTTTGAAGCCCACAATCTAACAGTTCAAGGTCTCCTTCACAAAGTGAAATGAAGAGTAGTCTGAGGAAGCACAGTGTGTGTCGGCCGAGCTTCATTCAAAACGACTGGGAAGCTAAAATTTCAGCAGCACTGGTAATCAAGGTCAAATTTTAATGGGTTATATTATCTTGGATCAAAAACCTTAACTGACCTGCAAGAATCAAACCACAAAACAATTACAAATTTACAGACTGGCCAAGGCCACAGTCATTGAATAAATTAAATAATTAGATGATGAAGCTAAGGGAAATTTCCCTTGTTTTTCCTTTTGAAGACTCTTTAATTTGGTGTTGTTGATTAGGGTTGACAACATTTTCCTCCCCTATTATCTTGAAACTCTCTTCAATGGTATTTGTTATTCATAGTTTAGGTCTTGACTTAGGAATAATTTGGCCCATGTCTAGTTTATGAAGTATTCTTTATCACTTCACTTTCCTCTTATTAGCTATTACTCTACGTAAGAGATCATTGAGCGCCAATTAATTTTGCACAGAAAGGTCACATTTAGCTTAAAATAACAAATGCTGTCTTGTATCATAACAACGTAATGAAGTTATTTATTTTGAGATAATACACAGGCTTTCTAGGAAATTCCCTGGCTTTAGTCAGTCCTTTCAGAGATAATAAGGTGATGACAAAAGTCAATATATACTTTGTTATGTAATGAATGTTATCAGGCCCTTCAAAGTGATACACTGCAGGTCTACTCCTGAGTACTTTGGAAGAGAGGGTTTTTAGAGGATAATTAAAGTTAAGGGAGTGTTAAAAGGGAACTCTAAACCAAGGGACGAGTGGCCTTCTAACAGGAGGAAGCTGTCTTTTCTTTTTTTTTTTTTTTTTTTTAATTTAATTTAATTTTATTTTTTTAATTTACATTCCAAATCACTTCCCTATTGAATCATTTCCTCTCTCTTTCCATAGGCTTCAAAAGTGGCTGCTTGAAATGTATGGTGGGGCCTTTATAAAGAACTTGCTTGATTATTAATTACTATGACCTTACTCTACCAGTTTCAAGAAACCTGTGAAACAACTTTTTTTAAAAAAGATTTATTTATTTTAATTATATGAGTACACTGTAGCTGTTTCCAGACACACCAGCAGAGGGCATCGGGTCCCATTACAGATGGCTATGAGCCACCATGTGGTTGCTGGGAATTGAACTCAGGATCTCTGGTTGAACAGTCAGTGCTCTTAACCGCTGAACCATCTCTCCAGCCTGAAACAACTTTTATCATTTAAACTTTTTTTATTTTATTTTGTAAGGGAAGTCTGAGCAGACCAATTTTTGCTTATTTTGTAAGTAATCAAATTAACTAAAAAATTAAATATATGTAAATAAAATATAGTTCCTAATTCCAATAGCAACTAATATCTTTTCTACCCACAAACTACACAAACAAACACCAAACACTGAATTAGACAATTTACTAACTCTTTCTGAACTGATGAGTTCTTATAAATAAATATTACAAATTTTAGATTATTTACAAATATTTTTATAAGCTTGTTTAGTTGATTTGATTGGCATAGATTCCTATCTTTGTTTTTTTTTTCCTAATTTGGCTACTGCATATTCTAATAAATACTTCCAAAACCCTTAAAATCTGTTTCCAGTTTTATATACTAATATTTTCTTACCTTGAAAAATAATGGTGAAGGTGAAAATCAATCCTGAAAATGTGTAAATTAAGCTTCATAAGTAAAAATATTGAAAAATATATAACATTCAGAATTTTAGTTCATGTCACAACTGGAAAAACTATGAGGAAAGTAGAGAATGTTTATTTGGTGTTTCTGTTTATTTCTGCATACTTGGGAGGTAGGTTTAAGCAAAAGTACACTGAATTCATAGAGCTGAAACACTCCCTGGGATGAAAGATAAGTTTATTGATCTTGATTAGAGAGAGGTGGGGCAGGGTGGGGGTTGGTGTACTGGATGGCCTCCAAGAATAGACATAGCATCTTGGCAGGAAAGTAAGAAAATTCTGTGTGATCATCAGCAACAAGGGACAGGATTTGTGTGAGTTGGCTTATGATATTCAGATTCACCAGGAACAAGGTGCCTTTGCCTAGGCTGTTGCCTTTGAGCTAGATAAGGGAGGAAGTGTTTTTCCCTGTAAAGAGAAACATGCTTTATGATATTGTTGAGGAATGTTGGACCTCAGTTTCTCTTTATCCAGTCAGAATTCTTCTGCTTAGGAAATTTTCTTCATATCTACACATACAAAAAAACTAGCTAAATTGGTAGAGTAAGTGACCTCAGACTGCAAGAAATAAGGTAGAAAGCAGTTGAGGAAATTTCCCAGTGTGAACCTCTGAACTGCACATACATCCCCAAACGTGTACACAGACATTTAGCATGATTGCACAAGAGGGTGTATCACATATCTCTATGTGAAAACAGAGAAAGAGAAAGAGTGGGAAAGAATTAAAGAGCTAGAAAGACACACACAGGGAGGGGGAGAGAGAGAGAGAGAGAGAGGAGGTGGACACAGAGATAGAAAGTTATTAGATAAGCTTTATACTATTTTTAAGAATGAACGCTTTAACATCCAACACATAACACATTTCCTCTAAACAGTGCTGTTATCTTTTCTGAATATTTTTCAATAGTTCCACAAGAAGTAGAGGTGAAAAAACAAAAAACCAAATATCTCAGTAGCATTTGGAAAATAAACAACACTTCCATTTTGGAGAATATAATACATAGTCAAAGACATATGCACCCATTATTTGCCTACATTCTCTGCTTGTGTTTTGGGAGAAACGCTAGTTTTGTATTCCCTTTCAAATCAGCAGGCTTAATGTTCATTCTTAGCTGGACATTTGCTCACTATGTAAGTTCATTATGCATTTTACTGTATGAATTTATCTTCTCTCTGATTGTTTATGTTTATGTTTGTGATTTTACTAAAATTTTCCTGAGCCAAGGTATTAGCTGATTTTGAACCTGCAGATAAAGTCACTATTTCCGGGCTACTCGAGAGAAATTCCTACTTGAGTTATTAGATAAAATCTATTGAGCTTAGTCTCATAGGAAGGAAAACAAAGATTCCAGGAAAACACAAATCTGACTTTTATCATCACATGAAAGAGTGAAAAAAATAATAAAGCAAAAGCAAATATATTAAATTGTATATAGTTTGTTCATTGAATTTTGGCTTATATTTTTGTTTTTACCTATCTATTTCCATATAGATCGAAATGACTAGGGTTGTAAATAACAGTGACATAGTGTTGTAGCTACTCTATTTGGTTCATAAAATACATTTTATTGTATACATCATCAATAAAGAGAGCTTCAAGAGGTGATATTTATATATTTGTGCACACACATACAGGTGTGAAAATACACATAATTATTGTAATAATGATGATGATGAGGAGGAGGAGGAGGAAGAAGGAAGGAAACAGAAGCTATCACCTGGAGAGTGAGAATGGTGATATTGGATGGTCCTAAGAGAAGGTAGTTAGAAGATCCTGGAGGGAGGAAAAGGAGTGGAAAGTTTTGTAAGTCTATTTTTATTAAAAAACACAAACTAGACCCATTAAAAACAAGGTAAGCTGCCCTCAGACCTCCACTTTCTCCTTTCTCCCAGTCCCCTAGCACTGTAATAGAACATTGGCTTCAGCTTCCCTTTCCACATCTCCTGTAGACACTGCAGACTAACCCCTCCTAACCTTGTTCCACAACCAGATCAAGCATACCAGTCCCTATCTCAAGCAGGCAACTCTTGCTCAACCACAGACCACACCTGCTAGTAAACAAGATACAATGCTAGGAGACCTGCTCTCTCCTCTCTCTGTTCCTCTGGACCCAATACAGTCTCATTCTAGTGTTGCAACCAGTTACCAGCTACAACCTTCTCTTTCCATTGCTCACATCTCCTTTGGATCTCACAGACCATCCCTTCCTAACTTCCCTCTCTCCAAATCATCATTCCATACCAGCCTTTCACACCAGCACTTAATCACTGTGAACACTCCACTCAACAGACCAGTAAAATAGACAACATAAAGCCAAAATATTCTCCAAAAATCCAGAGAGAAAACAGAAACTAAGAAACAAAACACCCATCCACCAAAAACAAACATCCAATCAGAACCTAGACCCAAACTCAAATGCCTAAATGCATAAAAACAGAATCAATAACAACCTTCGTAATATTTCTACACTAGAGCCCAGCTATCCAACCCAGCAGACCCTAAATATTCTAACATAACAAAGGAAAAAGATATTGAGATCATGAATGAAAGAGGGCCTTAAAGATTCTGAATAAATCCTTTAAATATATCTAGCAAAATACAAACAAACAATTGAAGGAAAAGAATAAATACCTTAATAAAATCAAGAAAAGCACAAAGAACTGGAATAAATGAGTAAGTCCCTTAAAGAAAATGAAGAAAATACAAACAGTAGAAGGAAATGAGTAAAACTGTTCAAGAACTGAAAATGGAAATAGAAGCAATAAAGAAAACCCAAATGGAGGGAATCCTGGAAATGAAAGTTTTAGGAAAGGGAACAGGAACTACAGCTTATGTCACATACTTATCGTCATACATTAATGATGGGAAACCTGCATATCCCACTCTCACAGTCAGAATATCTAGTTAAAAATTAAACAGAGAAACACAGAGCTAACAGACAACCAAAATGGACCTAACAGAACATTTTACAGAAGTATTAAAGAACACACCTTATTCTTAGCATTTCTCTCAACATTCTCCAACATGGACTCCATATTCATAAACAAAGCAAGACTCAAGAGATAAAAAAAAAGGAACACAAAACAAAATAAAACAAACAAAAACCTAAACAAGTAAGCAAACAAAGAAAAAAACTAAAGAAACCCTATAATAACTTCTTGCAATCCGTCAGATTAAAGTTGGATATCAACAGCAACAGAAACAATAGAACTTGTTCAAACTAATGAAAAATAAATGACTTCCACTGAATTAAAAATGGGTCTAGATAGAAATAAAAAAGAAATTAAAGACTTTCTAGAATTCAATAAAAATGAATACACAGCCTGCACAAACTTATGGGACATGATGAAAGCAGTGTTAAAGCAAAAGCATAAAGAATGAGTACCTACATCTAAAAAAATAAAGAAATCTTCGACAAATGCAAATCAATCCACACTTATCATCCTGTATAGAGCTAAAGATCAAGTGGATCAAAGAACTGAACATAAAATCAGACACAATGGACCTGACAGAGGGTGAATAGCCATGAATGGGAGAGAACTTCCTGAACAGAACACTGGTAGAGTTGACACTAAGATCAAGAATTAATATATGGAACCTCTTACAGCTAAATGCTTCGGAAAGGAAAATGATACTGTCAATCTGACAGAAAAGCAACCCACAGAAAGGGGAAAAAGTACTTTTTTACCAACTCCAACTCCAATAGAAGACTAATATTCAAAATAGATAAAGAATTTAAGAAATCGATATCAAGAAGCCGAATAATCCAATTAAAATTGGGGTATAGATCTAACAGAGAATTCCCAGTGGAATGTCCAATTGCTGAGAAACATTTAAAGAAATGTTCCATCATTACCCATCAGGGAAATTCAAATGAAAACTACTTTGATATTCCATCTTACTCCTGTCCAATTGATCAATAACACAAATGATATGTCATTCTGTCAAGGACGTAGAGCAAGAGAAATACTCTAAAGTCATGCTGGTGGTACTGAAAAGTTTTGCACACACTATTGAAATCAATATGGTGGTAACTCAGAAAATCGATATTCTACCTCAAGATCCAGCTCTCCAACCCTTGGGCATATACCCAAAGGGCACACACATATCCATCCTACCACAAAGTCACATACTCAACCATATCCTTTGCTCTATTCATAATAGCCATAAACTGGAAGGAATCTATATGTCCCTCAACAGAATATTGGTGAACAAAATGTGATATATATACACAATAGAGTAATTACTCAGCTGTTAGGGGGGGAAATGTCATTATGTCACAATTACTTTGAAACAACTAAAAAAGGTGATATGTACTCACTGTCACATAATATTAAGAGGGTCTACCCTAGTCTACAGCTGATCCTCCATGTACATATTGCAGCTATTAATTAGTACTTTTAGGAGACTCCTACCTTTGAGAATGAGTAGATCTTGGGCTCATTTTCCTGAATTTAAGAGTTTTTTCCTCCTGTTAGATTGTGGTGTCCAACTTTAATATAATATGTTTTGCTTCACCTAATTATATTTTGTTATGTTTGGGTGTTATCTCTTAGAATTCTACTATTTTATAAAAAGAGACAGAAAGGAAGTATATCTGCAGAGGAGTAGAAGTGGAAAGGAAATGAGAGGAGTGGAGAGAAGGGAAATTATATTCAGGGCATATTGTATGAGAGAAGAATCTGTTTTCAAAAAAAAAGCAAATAACATTTTAAAACTAATAAAAATGTTAACTCCTATGTATCTACAAATGTTGGTAACATGGATATTGGTGTCAAAATACATATTTCAAAACTTCCTAACATTGATAGGCTTACTTAAATTACAAATTTATATTACTTTAAAATTATATATATATATATTAGTATGATTTTTTAATTTCCCTATTTTGGTTTATAAAATGAATACATTTTAATTATTTTTCTTGCTAGTGTGTGGTAGGTTTTATTTGAATGGTAGGTACAAGCAGAAGCAAATGCCTGTGTTGTGTACATTTAAAGGCAAGGGGAAGGTTCCAGTCTTCTCCTCAGTCAATCTTTATGTTTAAGGCAGTTTTCTCCTGGACATGAAATTCACATTTGTTCACTTGTCTGAGAGTCTTCTGCCTGCCACTTTGCTGGGGTTATAGATATGTTAGAGACAATACTCTTGTGAAATCACAAGTCCTTATAAATGCACAACAAGGAAAATGTTTGCAAAAACTACATAATCTTTCCAGCCAACCCCCACCCATAATAATGATATTCAAGCCTTAATAAATAGATATTTAAAATGAACATTTTTCTTCAAACGATTAGCATCCCAACTGGAAGCTTGAAGATATAAGCACTTTATCCATTATTACCAAGTATTCTGTGAAACAACGTTTGCAGAGTACATATAACATAACCCTGCATGGTGAGGGAGATAATAGACAATGACACTTTTAATCATTAGTGAATAAAAATATTTTTAGAGATTTGGAAACCAGTGCTTTTACACAACTATGTGTTATATCAAAATTGTAGCTATTTACCTTATCAACAATGGTTATCAATATAACAGGTTGCATATTTAAACATTTTATTTATCTGTGTGGCTCCCACAAATATGTCCAAATATTTCTATTGGTGTAATAAAGACTATAACCAAGGCAATTTAAAGAAGAAAACACTTTTTTTTTTTTTTACTTATGTTGGCTGTTGGTTAGGATTCATGATGGCAGAACAGAATTATTGCTTTAGGAGTAGCTAAGACGTCACATCTCAAAACAAACTCTTGAAAGAGACAAAATGTACTGGAAAGCATAGCCTTTGAAGCAGCAAAGCTTACCCTGAGTGACATATTTACTCCAGAAAGAGGCTATGTCTCCTATGCCTTCCAAAGCACGGCTAAAAACAGACTTACTGTGCATGAGGAAGTATGATTATGTATATGGTTGTGAGATATACATACTAAAAGGAAAATATATTTTCTATTTGGAACAGTGTCAACATTAAAGAAAAAAATTAATATGGAAAACAAGTCAGAGTTGAAAGCATTAGTCAGGAGATAACCATCACAAAATATGAATTCAAGTAACTCTTAGAGATCAGAATTTGACATTTCTGAAGGTAAGGCAAGAGAACCTGGTCCAATGTAGTTATTTTCTTTTTTTTTTTTTCCCAGGCTGTTGCTTCTTTATCCTAACTGAGACAAAACTTGTGGCTGGTCTGTCTCTTGTTGAAGTTTGTTGGGAAGTTCTTATTTTGACAGCTGTCAGAGTGGGTGTTTTGAGAACTATCTTTGAAAGCCTTGTGCATTTTCTGTAAACTAATGACAGTTTTGTGTCAAAAAAGAAAAAAAGCAAGCAAAAATTAGGAAGGAGAAAAGAGAAACAAGAAAGAAAGAAGACAAAAAATATCTTGGGAATCTAGGATCTTCTTTGAAATTAAAAGATATTTCACTATAATAAATTTAAAGCTCTAATACTGTGCACTGTATTTATTATACTATGAACTTAGGGAAATATATTAACATGTTTTATCCTCACTTTCATAATTTGTTGAGAAAGAATAAATGTTACTGCTATTCATTTTTCAGAATATATGTAACAATTCCCTATACATGCTTATTTAGCTCTAAAAAGCATACCCTTGCCATAGGCATTCAGAAATTTTAAATTATGGGATTACAAGGATAAGGGAAGTCATTATAAAAATTGAAAAAGAAAATTGCAAGATTCAACAAAATGTATTAATATCATATTATTCTGTACTCATGATTTCTTCTAAAAGGACAACTCAATTTTGATGGTGAATAATGAGGTAGAAGGAGATAATAATCTACTGGAGAGTTAATAGTGTTCTGAAAAGAAAATCAATGACAGTGCAAACACTAACCTTAGTTTTGAAGTAGAGTAATACAGAAAAGATCCCACTTGTTATTTACAGCATTGAAATTTTCTTCTTTTGTATAAATGATATCTGTCAACTGCAGGGGAATTATCAATGTAGCTTTAGTTGCTTTAGCACATTCTCAGTACATTGTTGGATCCTGCTATTTAAGGTTATAGTCTATCATGTCAGAACAGCTCCCCTGAGCTGGAGGTGGGAGGTGGGGTGTGGATGGAGGACTCTCTTTCCCAGCGGGGCTTCCTCTTCTCTATGTGATCTGGGGAGCCTGACCCCACATCATCTACCTTAAAAATGTCAAATAGTCATTGGCAAAATTACAGGTTTAAATTCCTCTCTGTAGATAAGAACCTGCTCAGCAAGCCCCTGGGATTCCTGGAATGCCTCTCCATGCAAATGAGGCATTTCTAGTACAGTTAGCCTCCACTTAGTGAGTTACAGTCACTCTGAAAACTCCTTATTCTCCAAGGTTCATATACATAGACCCTGTTCACCCCAAATAAAATGTAATATAATAACCTATTTCCCTGAGTACTATCTAAAAGAGATGTAACACTAGAATCCTCTGAGAAGGTTTCCAGTTCCCCATCCACTTTCACAACACTCATTCCCAGTTGGACCTGTATCTTGCAGAACTCACCCGTTCTAGGCCCTAGACTCCTTCTTGCCTGGTGTGCACTGATGGCTGGATACTCTGAGGGAGGAAGTGGAACACCCAAACACAGTTCATCATTCTCATTGGAGCACAAATTCAAGATGTATAAAAGTCTGCCATATTTTTATATTATTTGACTCTTCTTTACATGACATAGAGAATTTTTAATGCATCAAAATGGTTGCTCAGGAGAAAAATCACATCCAAAGACCTTTTAGGTCTGTGTAATTCTGCTGGAATGACACATCTTTAATAATAAACAATGTAGACAAAGTTAGTTTGTAGAATGAAGCAGACATGTTTTAAAGTTAGGAATAATTGAGGGGCAGACAAAGTGATGAATTAAAGAAAGATTTCACAGAATGATTCAAAGATAGTATATACCCATCTCTTTTGAGAAGAGATAAGAAAAAGGGTGACTTAAAGATCAGAGAGGGAAAGAGAGGAAGGGAATTAATTTTAGTGTAGTTGGTAGAATTCACACGTGTTCTTTACAAGCAGAGCAATTCAGGCAGAAGCCAAGAGAAAACCATGTAAATCAGTGACCTTGGAAAGGAGTTTGTGGCAGAACAGCTGAGTTGAACCAGCCAGCCAAAATTCAAAATGAACTGGAAAGGGTGAGTATTTTTTAGCAGTAAACCTCCAAGCTAATTGCATCTACTGAATAAAATATATATTTATATCTGACATTTTAATGATCAGAGAAGGAGAAAGCCCACAAACATTGCAAAAAGAAGAAAGCATCTGACAGAAATATTGCATAGGATAGGAGACATCTGACCAAAAGCTGCAAAAGAATAAGTGACTTGGGATTGTCTCCAGATGAATCATCGATTTTTGAATTCTGCTGGATACCCAGAGAGACTCAGGAGACACTAAAGTGGCCAGAGTGTCAAGGTCAAAGCAAGGAATGACATAGGATCTTCTGAGACAAAAATCATAGAATAAGCCAACCCAAAATAAAGTTTTAATTATATGGTTAGACTTTCACTTCATTAAAAAAAAAATGTAAACATTATTTCAGATTCTTAATGCAGCTATAGGAGTTGAGGGGAACAAATTGTTACTTGAAAGCTGAGTCATAGTGTTCATTGCAATTGTGACCACCAGAACAGAAACCCTCCTTACTTTCAGTTGCAATCTGTATACATTTTCTCTCAAAAAAGGTTGAAATAATACCTAAAAAACAAGAAAAAGTTTCAAAGAAGGTTGAAAAAATAACTGTACAACACCAAAAAAAGCTGTACAAAAAGTTAGCTGCGGTGATACAAAGGCTTGAGAGAAAATCAACAAAGCAAGTACGGAAACAGGAAGTTCCTAATTTCAAACGTATGGTATGTGATGAAATTGAGGATCCGGATAGACTGCACACAGAAGTTATGTTGCCACCTCTTAATGAAGTTGAGGAAAGGTGACCATCACACTAGCTTTCCCAATTACCTGGAAATAAATGCCAGAAAATGACAAAAATAGGCAAAATGAACAACTAGTCCTGTTATAATATGAGATCTTAAACATATTAAAGACTCAATAATAACTTATGGAAAGCACTCACCCAATGTGAGACAGATGTTAAATACCTGTACTACTCAAGACAGGATTATTCTTCAAGACTAGAAAAAAATTAGCCACAGTTGTACTGGAAGTTGGTTCTCAATTATAATAGTTTCATGGTAGTGAGAAGAATCCATAATTATGGAAAATTCTAATAGCTCTAAGGGTGTGAAAGGCCAATTGTTAGGTGAAGGTCAATTTGCTGATTTCAGACATCAGATGTAGTTTGATTATTTTATTATTATACAATGTATTTTAGTAGTTTTAAGAGCATGGGATAAGGTGGAGGAACAAAGAGAAAGTCAATGTTATTTGCAAAGATTATGCAAAGCCCCAGAGAGAATTTTACTGACATTTTACATAGAATAACATCTGATGTGAATAAGGCAATATCAGATCCACATGCAAAATGGATATTAATTGAAATTTCAAAAATGTAAATGCAGAATATAAAAACGTTCTTAGACCTTTAAAAGCTTGAACAGCATCCATGGATAACGGAATTTAAGTACTACTGATATTGACCCAAATGGCTTTAATTGGCCAAGCAGGAATAAAGATACATTTATAATCTAAATTTTGTGGTTTACTAAGAATTGTTCTTTAGATGTGATTCTTTCTCCCTGAGTGAGTCTTATATATTCTGCATGTAATGACTAACTTCTTTCTATTTCGATTTTTTGACTCATAATTAAAATCTATTCCATGTGATGGGTCATATACAAATAGAGAGAGAGAGAGAGAGAGAGAGAGAGAGAGAGAGAGAGAGAGAGAGAGAGAGAGAGAGAGAGAGAGAGAGAGAGAATTGCCCACATCCCTTATTATCTGAAGGAAAAATCTTTTTGGAGAAAGTAGATTACTTAGTTCACAGATTGTAGGATCAGGATATGGTTCCAACATCTAATTTGCTGTTGTCATGGCTTTATGATGATTGTACTATGCCATGGGAAATAAACTTGTTGGTAGCAGCCATTATGGACAGGAGTAATAGCATGACTATGCAGAAAGGAAAAAACAAATTAGAGGCCAACACTGGCTCTATAAAAACTCAACTTTTTGAAAAATTATCGACTATGTTAGACTGGTTTAATTCATTTTAAGGCCAGTATCTCTAATACAATATTTACTTTCTATTAAGTCTAACTTTTTTCTTTCTTTTTTCTTTTTTATATTTTTATTTACATTCAAAATCATTTCCCCTTTCCCCTTTCCTCCCTGCCCGAAAGTCCCATAAGCCCCCTTCCCTCCCTCTTTTCCCTGTTCAACCCCCTCTCGCTTCTCTGTCCTGGCATTCTCCTACATTCAGTCTTTCCAGGACCAGGGGTCTCTCCTTCCATCTTTTTGGAAATCTATTGATATGCGAATTGTGTCTAGGGTATTCCTAGATTCTGGGTTAATATCCCCTTATCAGTGACTGCATACTATGTGTGTTCTTTTGTGATTGAGTTACCTCACTAAGGATGATATTTTCAAGTTCTGACCATTTGCCTAGGAATTTCGTGAATTCATTGTTTTTAATTGCAGAGTAGTATTCCACTGTGCAAATATTAACAGAGGAATGGGTTCAGAAGATGTGGTATATTTACACAATGAAATACTACTCTACAATTAAGTCTAACTTTTAAAGGATCACCAACCTCATCCTTTAAAAGATCATTTGAATTCTGTGAATTCAAATTTTGAAGACATGCTAAACCTGAATGCATTCAGTTGTGAAGGAAGATATGCAATATTTCAAATTCTTCGATTTTACTCAAAAAGTTGAAAGTATTTTTTCAGTTATCCAAAGCTGTTTTTTGTTTGTTTGTTTGTTTGGTACAAATTTACAGCTTGGTTTTTCTTTAAGAAACAGATCTCATTATGCTTGCTTGTATAATTTATAAAAGACTTTTCTCCAAAGAATGAAGGAAATAATATGTCTTTTTATTTTTCTTACCTTATTGCCTATTACCAATATGAGTCCACTGTATGCTGGAATGGGATACTCTAATTATTAGTATAATTCTACTCAAAGAGGAGAAATCTTAATCTCATATTCATATTCGAATCCTATTTTGTATGGAGTTAGCAAAAGTAGAGTCAGAGTTTAAGATAATGCCTTTCCAACACAGTGGATGAATCATTGGTCTTTGATGAATTGCTTTATCTGCAATTTCTCTATTGATGTATGTAAATTACAAAGAAATTAAACTCTCACCAATATGGAATAAAGTGTACAGTAGGCAAATTCAGTGTGTGAAGGGGAATGTTTCTAGGATAGGGCACAGTTAAAAAGCTGTGGAAGATAATTGTGAAAGCAGGATTTTGTATCAATAATAACTCAGTACAGAAATAAGAATACAACTTAAATATGTTTAGTTTAAAACAAAGGTACAGAAAGATGAATCTTCTGAGATGGTAGTAGAAATGGCAGAATTATGAAATTTTAGTTGCATATCTAGAAATTACTGCAAAAGCATTCTCAAGTTTATTCATGATGTTGTTTCTCCATTTTAATCAAGTACAGGTCCAAGAAGACCACAGAGGAAATTGATAATACTGAACCTTTGACTAATCTTAGAATTCTAGCATACAGAACTATAAGATAATAAACATATTTGTTTTAAAAATGTCTACAATATTTCCTATAGAAATCTTACTTATAAATTACTATCTTTTAATTTGTTGATTTATTTTCATTACAGTGCTCATTAGGATCCAATCATAATTTTAAGCATGCTAATTATAAAATAGCATAATTTTGGGAGAAAAGCTTTCATCAAAAATTATTTTGTCTTTTTTTTTAACTTTATTGGCGGGATTATAATATAATTACATTTCTTCTTTCCATTTCCTCCCACCAAACCCTTCCATATACATCTCCCTTGCTCATTTTCAAGTTATTTTACACACACACACACACACACACAATATATATATACTAAATATAACCTGTTCTGTCTCTGAGATGCTACTTATTTTGTTTTTTGTTTTAAACATGTAAACTATTCATCTTTCTGGACAATGTCTCCTAAGAGAGAATGCTGACCAACTATAGCAAATGAACAGCTGTCTTTGTTAGGGTTTTACTGATGTGAACAGACGCCATGAGCAAGGCAACCTTTATAAAGACAACATTTAATTGGAGCTGGCTTACAGGTTCACAGGTTCAGTCCATGATCATTTAGACGGGAAGATGACAGTATCCAGGCAGGCATGGAGCAGGAGGAGATGAGAATTCAACATATGCATCTGAAGACTGCTAGCAGAATACTGGCTTGCAGGAAGCTAGGATGAGGGTCTTAAAGCACACAACCAGAGTACCATGCCTACTTCAGCAAAGCCACACCTGCTATTAGAAGGTGTGCCACTCCCTGGGCTGAACATATACAAACCATCACAATAGCTATATTTTGCAAGTTCCTACCATAAATTATTCTTCACAATTATATATAATACTAATACTCTGAAAAGAGAGTAAAAGCAAATAACCTCTAATTTCACTGGTATGATACATGGGTTAACATTACCTTTCCATATTTTATGAAACTAGAAATAGTGAAAAATATTATTGGTATTATTATTACCTATCTTATCAGTAGGTAAGGATAGTATTGGTCAAAACTTTTATGCAAATAATTAGCAAAACTGAAACTTACATATGGACCCCTATAGACACAAACAATATGCGTATATGAGTATAGATGTTATAAATATTTACTTATATGAAATATACTATATGCCACTAGTGTAAACTAGGAGATATTGCTCTATGAAATAAAATTAGTTGCAGAGTAATGGAACATTTCTTGTAAATAATTTCCTTATCTGATTGCTGTTTGCCTGAATGTGCTGAATTTCACTTTCTTTTATCAGAGTCTTGGTCAGAGTAGTTAATTATTTATAATTTCCCTCTGAAAAATCGTGATTAAGTCGTTTTATCTAACTCTATTTCTAAAGAGGCCAATATACAATTAATTGTGTTCAGTGATGGATAAATCCATTTTGTTTTCCCTTGAGCCCTATCAACACAGTGGCTGAAATGAAAATGAACCAGAGCAGCACTTAGAGAACATGAAACACAGATTAAACACCCGTTCATATGAAAATGTGAGTTCAAATACAATTATTGTGATATAAATCAAGTAATATGCTTTATAATTATGAGATTGGATTGTATGTGTTTCTCTGATTCAGAGATCATTGACTTCTCTAGGAAACAAGCCCTAGGACAGACATTCTAATTTTGAGAAAATTGATTTGAGTCTCAGTGTAGATTCAATAATGCAATGTCAGTGAAGTCAGCAAAAGGACAGAAACAACATGGAATCAAACATATGTGCATTCTATATGTTCATGACAAAAACAGGGTATAATCATCCAAGGGCATAGATCAAGCATAAACATGAAAAAGGATTTACTAAAATAATGAGATAGTTATTGTTTGCATTCTATGAGTGTGTTAATTTAGTTCTTCCAATAACATTTTCTCTCAGTAATAGAGAGATGTGTTAATGTTTTAAAACTTGGCCAAAAGATAAACAGATACCAGATCATGTAGACTCTCGTAATATAAAAACAATAAGGAAGTATTGCCTGAAAATTAATGATAATGTGAAGTATGTATTACAATGATGAAAAATTGACTATGCAAACCTTGACACAATGTTTTATACAAAAAATTCTATAAAATATTATGTATAATTATGTATTATTTGTTTCTATAAATATGTGTATTTTGGATACACTCATAATATACTAAATTATTGTTATTAATAATATGTAATTCATTTAATTAATTATAATTATCTGTAAATGTCCCTGTTATTTGCCAGATGTAATTGTCCTCTGGGAGGCTTACTGATGAATAACACTATTTCTATTTCCTTTTGAACTCTTGTTTGGATGGTTCACCTACTTTTCTGATTCAAACTCTTCTCCAAACTGAGTGATTTAAATAGCTGCAGGTTGAGAACTGTTGCAAACAATTCACATATGCAAGAAAGTACATATTTATTTAAAGCATTTCTTTTAGGTGAGATCTCCACTTTCTCTCTGGAGGGGTACAGCTAGGAGCACACAGGGCATATGATCTGTGTTACTTTTGAGACAGGAGTCTTCCCTTCTGGTCGCCATCTATAGCAGGGAACCAGGCAGCTCCAAAGCTTTCGGTGCTTAGCCCACCAGGAGAGAGTGATCTCCTAGCAGCAATTTCACTTCTGAGCACTGAGGTGAGATCTCCACCTTCTCTCTGGAAGGGTACAGCTAGGAGGGCACAGGGCATATGATCAGTGGAGCTGATAGGACAGGAGTCTTCCCTTCTGGCCACCATTTGCTTCAGAGAACCAAACAGCTCCCCAGCCTTCTTTGCACAGATCCTGCCAGAAGAGAGTTGGTGTCCCAGGAGTACAGACACAGGCTTACAGGCCCATAGGAGGGGCAAGCTCCAGCCAGAGACAGCAAGACCAACTAAAACCAGAGATAAACAGATGGCAAAAGGCAAGCGCAAGAACACTACCAAGAGAAACCAAGGCTACTTGGCAACATCAGAGCCCAGTTCTCCAACCACAGCAAGTCCTGGATACCCTAACATACCAGAAAAGAAAGATTTGGATTTAAAGTCTCAACTCATGATGCTGTTAGAGGACATTGAGAAGGACATAAATAACTCCCTTAAAGAAATACAGGAGAACATGGGTCAAATGATAAAAGCCCTTAAAGAGGAAACACAAAAATCCCTGAAAGAAATCCAGGAGAGCACAGGTGAACAGGTAGAGGCCCTTAAAGAGGAAACACAAAAATCCCTTAAAGAATTACAGGAGAACACAAACAAACAAGTGAAGGAACTGAACAAAACCATCCAGGATCTAAAAATGGAAGTAGAAACAATAAAGAAATCACAAAGTGAGACATCTCAGGAGATAGAAAGTCTTGGAAAGAATTCAGGAGTCATAGATGCAAGCATCAACAACAAAATTCAAGAGAGAAGAAAGAATCTCCGGAAATGAAGATACCATAGAAAACATTGACTCAACAGTTAAAGAAAATGCAAAATGCAAAAAGCTCCTGAGCCAAAACATCCAGGAAATCCAGGACACAATGAGAAGATCAAAGCTAAGGATTATAGGTATAGAAGAGAGCAAAGATTTCCAACTAAAAGGACCAGTAAATATCTTCAACAAAATTATAGAAGAAAACTTCCCTAACCTAAAGAAAGAGATATCTATGAATGTACAAGAAGCCTACAGAACTCCAAACAGACTGGACCAGACCAGAAATCCCTCCCAGCACATATTAATCAAAACCCCAAAAGCACTAAACAAAGAAAGAATATTAAAAAAAGTAAGTGAAAAAGGTCAAGTAACCTATAAAGGCAGGCCTATCCAAATTACACAAGACTTCTCACCTGAGACCATGAAAGCAAGAAGATCCTGGGATGATCTCATACAGACCCTAAGAGAACACAAAGGCAAGCCCAAACTACTATGCCCAGCAAAACTCTCAATTACCATAAACAGAGAAAACAAGATATTCCACGATAAAACCAAATTTATACAATAACTTTCCACAAATCCAGCCCTACAAAAGATAATAGATGGAAAACGCCAACAGGACAGGGAAACTACACCCTAGAAAAAGCAAAAAAGTAATCTTTTTCCACCAAACTCAAAAGAAAGTAACCACACAAAGATAAAAAGAAAATCAGAAATAAGAGGAAGCAACAATCACTATTCCTTAATATCTTATAACATCAATGGTCTCAATTCCCCAACAAAAACCATAGTCTAACAGAAATATTTTTTGTATAAATCTTAAATTTTATCAGAAACTGTTTGTGATTCCTCTTTCAATTTAGTAATGTTTTTTATGTCTAGCATTTTAATTGTATTATTTTCCATGATAATCTTTAATTTTAACATTTTTCTATATTTTTCTTCAATTTTATAAGAAATATTTTCCATGTAATTCTTCAATTGTATAAGACAATGTCTATAATTTTACTTTCAACCAACTTAGGAACAATTTTATACCTTCCATTTTATCTGAATATTTTCCATAATATAGTCAGTTTTAACATGTTTTTCTATATATTTCTTGAATTTTATCAGAAATATTTTCCTTATAGATCTTCAATTTTATCAGAAAATGTTTATAACTCCACTTTCAAAAAACTTAGGAATATTTTTATGCCTACCATTTTATCTGTATAATTTTTCCATGAAATACTCAATCTTAATGTGTTTTTCTATATGTTTCTTCAATTTTATCAGAGATATTATCCATGTAAATCTTCAGTTTTGTAAGAAAGTGTTTATAATTCCACTTTCAATCAACCTAGAAATATTTTTAGGCCTACCATTTTATCTGTATAATTTTCCAAGAAAATCTTCAGTTTTATTTTTTTTCCATATTTTTTTCAATTTTATCAGAAATATTTTCCATGAAAATCTTCAATATTATAAGAAAATGTTTATAATACTACTTTCAATCAACTTAGGAATATTTTTATTCCTAACAATTTATCTGTATAATTTTCCATGAAATAGTCAATTTTAAAGTGTTTTTCTATATATTTCTTGAATTTTATCAGAAATATTTTCCTTGTAGATCTTCAATTTTATCAGAAAATATAATACCACTTTCAACCAACTTAGAAATATTTTTATGCTTAACATTTTATCTGTAAATTTCCATGATAATCTTTAATTTTCACGCTATTTTATATTTTCTATACTTTTATTAGAAATATTTCCAGTGTAAATCTTCAGTTCTATCATAAAATGTTTCTACTTCCTTTTTCAATTAATTTAGCGATGTTTTTTATGTCTACCATTTTACTTGTTAATTTTCCATAAAAATTGTCAATCTTAATGTGTTTTTCTATATGCTTCTTCAATTTTGTCAGAAACATTTTCCATGTAAATCTTTAATCATATCATAAAATGTTTTTGATCTTTGATCTGGCGACAGAGCAGTTTGTGCCTCCACAAACTAGATAGAGAGATAACCGAGTATAGCATCACTTGGGACACAGACAGCTAAGGTGCCGCCTGCGCCCAGAGTTGGGCAGCTCTGTGTTCATCTGCACGCCAGGTCTGCTGTGGGACATCTGCCCTGCAGAGTGACCTGCACCTGGAGGGAGCACAGCAACCTCTGCCACCTTTGGTGGCACTCTTCAAGTGATAAACCACACAGAGACTCAAGATACACAGAGATATTCCAAGTATAACATCACTTGGAGCAAGGCACACCAGGGCTCCAAAGACAGTCAGGAGCAGGGCAGCCCCTCAGCAGTCGGTGCCAGGGTAAACCCGGTCATCCAGGGGTGCGGAAATAGCCTTGCAGACTCATAGGAGGTTCACGCACCAGCCAGTGGCAGCAGGACAAACTAACACCATAGATAACCAGGTGGCAAAAGGCAAACATAGGAAGATTACTAACAGAAATCAAAGCAATATGGCACCATCTGAACCCAACTCTCCAACAGCAGCAAGTCCTGGATATCCCATCAAACCCGAAAGTCAAGATCTGGATTTAAAATCACTTCCCATGATGCTATTAGAGGATTTCAAGAAGGACATAAATAAATCTCTTAAAGAAATACAGGAGAACATGAATCAATGGGTAGAAGTACTTACAAAGGAAACACAAAAATCGCTTAAAGAAATGCAGGAGAATATGGGCCAAAAGATGGAAATCAATAAAGAGGAAACATAAAAATCGCTTAAAGAAATACAGGATAACTGGGGTCAACAGGCAGAAGTCACATAATATTCAAAACACCAAATGTACTAAACAAAGAAAGAATATTAAAAGAAGTAAGAGAAAAAGGCCAAGTAACATATGAAGGAAGACCTATCTGAATTACATCAAACTTCTCACCAGAGACTATGGAAGCTAGAAGATCCTGAGCAGATCTCATACAGACTCTAAGAGAACGCAAATGCCAGCCCAGACTACTATACCCAGCAAAACTCTCAATCACCATATATGGAGAGATCAAGATATTCCATGATAAAACTAAATTTACAAAATATCTTTCAACAAACCCAGCCCTGCAAAGGATAATAGGTGGAAATTGCCAATACAAGGAAAGAAAATACACCCTGGAAAAAAATGAGATAGTCACATTCTTTCATCAAACCCAAAAGTAGATAAGCACTCAAACATAAAGATAACGTCAAAAATAGCAGGAAGTAATAATCATTATTCCTTAATATCTCCTAACATCAATGGTCTCAATTCCCCAATAAAAAGACATAGACTAACAGACTGGATACATAAGCAGGACCCAGCATTTTGCTGTGTGCAGGAAACGCACCTCAGTGTCAAAGACAAACACTGCCTCAGAGTAAAAGGCTGGAAAACAATTTTACAAGCAAATGGTCCCAGGAAACGAGCTGAAGTAGCCATCCTAATATCAGATAAAATTGACTTTCAACCTAAAGTCATCAAAAAAGACACAGAAGGACACTACATACTGGTCAAAGGAAAAACACACCATGGAGAACTCTCAATTCTGAACATCTATGCCCCAAATGCAAGGGCAACCTCATTTGTAAAAGAAGCTTTACTAAAGCAGAAAGCACACATTGCACCTAACAAAATAATTGTGGGTGACTTCAACACCCCACTCTCGGCAATGAACTGATCAGGAAAGCAGAAACTAAATAGGTTCACTGTAAAACTAATTGAAGCCAAATTGATCTAATATGTATATATAAAAATATAAATATATAAAATATTTCATCCTAGAGCAAAAGAATATACCTTCTTCTCAGCTTCTCCAAAATCAACCTTATAATTGGTCACAAAACAGACCTCAACAGATATAAGAAAATCGAACTAATCCCAGGCCTCCTATCAGATCACTATAGAATAAGGGTGGTCTTCAATATCAAGAAAAACAACAGAAAGCCCTCATACAGGTGGAAGCTGAACAAGGCTCTACTCGATGATACCTTGGTCAAGGAAGAAATAAAAAAGAAATAAAAGATTTTATAAGCTTACTGAAAATGAAGGCACTACATACCATAATTTATGGGAAACAATGAAAGTGATGCTAAGAGAAAAATTCATAACCCTGAGTGCCTCCAAAAAGAAATGGGAGAGAGCATACACTAGCAGCTTAAAGGCACACCTGAAAGCCCTGGAACAGAAAGAAGCAAATACACCCAAGAGGAGTAGAAGGCAGGAAATCATCAAACTCAGGGCTGAAATCAATCAAGTAGAAACAAATAAAACCATACAAAGAATCAACAAAACTAGGAACTGGTTCTTTGAGAAAATCAACAAGATAGATAAGCCCCTAGCCAGACTAGCCAGAGGGCTCAGAGACAGTATCCAAATTAACAAAATCAGAAATGAAAAGGGAGAGATAACAACAGAAACTGAGGAAGTTCAAAAAATCATCAGATCCTACTACAAAAGCCTGTATTCGACACAAGTAGTAAATCTGGAGGAAATAGACAATTTCCTAGACAGATACCAAATACTAAAATTAAATCAGGATCAAAAAGACCATCTAAACAGTCCCATAACCCCTGAAGAAATAGAAGTGGTGATTGGAAGTCTTCCAATGAAAAAAAGCACAGGACCAGATGGTATTACTTCAGAATTCTATCAGACCTTCAAAGAAGACCTGACACTAATACTCTTCAAACTATTCCACAAAAGAGAAACAGAAGGAACACTATCCAACTCATTCTATGAAGCCACAGTTATGCTGATACCAAAATCACACAAAGATCCGACAAAGAAAGAGAATCTCAGACCAATTTCTCTTATGAATATCGATGCAAAAATACACAATAAAATTCTTGCCAACTGAATCCAAGAACACATCAAAATTATCATTCACCACGATCAAGTAGGCTTCATCCCAGGGATGCATGGATGGTTCAAAATAAGGAAGTCCATCAACATAATCCACTTCATAAACAATCTCAAAGAAAAAAAAAACATATGGTCATTTCATTAGATGCTGAAAAAGCATTTGACAAAATTCAGCATCCTTTCATGCTAAAAGTCTTGGAATGAACAGGAATTCGAGGCCCATATTCAAACCCAGTAAAAGCAATTTACAGCAAACTGGTAGCCAACATCAAACTAAATGGAGAGAAACTTGAAGCAATCCCACTAAAATCAGGGACTAGACAAGGCTCCCCTCTCCATATCTTTTCAATATAGTACTTGAAGTTCTAGCTAGAGCAATTAGACGACAAAAGGATGTCAAAGGGATACAAATTGGAAAGGAAGGAGTCAAACTATCCCTATTTGCAGATGATATGATAGTATACTTAAATGACCCAAAGAACTCCAACAGAGAACTCCTACAGCTGATAAACAACTTCAGCAAAGTGGCCGGATATAAAATCAACTCAAGGAAATCAGTAGCCTTCCTATACTCAAAGGATAAGCAGACTGAGAAAGAAATAAGGGAAATGATACCCTTCACGATAGCCACAAACAATATAAAGTATCTTGGTGTGACTCTAACAAAACAAGTGAAAAATCTATATGACAAGAACTTCAAGTCTCTGAAGAAAGAAATTGAAGAAGATCTCAGAAGATGGTAAAATCTTCCATGCTCATTGATTGGCAGGATTATTATAGTAAAAATGACCATCTTGCTAAAAGCAATATACAGATTCAATGCAATCCCCATCAAAATTCAAACTCGTTTCTTCATAGTTAGAAAGAGCAATTCTCAACTTCATCTGGAATACCAGAAAACCCAGGATAGCCAGAGCTATTCTCAATAGTAAAAGAACTTCTGGAGAATCAGTATCCCGGACCTCAAGCTGTAGTACAGAGCAATAGTGTTAAAAACTGCATGGTATTGGTACAGTGACAGGCATGTAGATCAATGGAACAGAATTGAAGACCCAGAAATGAATCCCTACTCCTATGGTCACTTGATCTTTGACAAAGGAGCTAAAACCATCCAGTGGAAAAAAGATAGCCTTTTCAACAAATGGTGCTGGTTCAACTGGTTGTCAGCATGCAGAAGAATGCAAATTGATCGATTCTTATCTCCTTGTACTAAGCTGAACTCTAAGTGGATCAAGGACCTCCGCATAAAATCAGACACACTGAAACTTATAAAAAAGAGACTAGGGAAGAGCCTTGAACACATGGGCACAGGGGAAAATTTCCTGAACAGAACACCAGTAGCTTATGCTCTAAGATCAAGAATTGACAAATGGGACCTCATAAAATTACAGTTTCTGTAAGGCAAAGGACACTGTCAAAAGGACAAAACCGCAGCCAATGAATTGGGAAAAGATCATTACCAACCTTACATCCGACAGAGGGCTAATATCCGATATATACAAAGAATTCAAGAAGTTAGATCCCAGGGAGCCAAGTAACCCTATTAAAAATGGGGTACAGAGACAAAAAAAGAATTTTCACCTGAAGAGTATTGAATGGTTGACAAACACCTAAAGAAATGTTTAACATCCTTAGTCATTAGGGAAATGCAAATCAAAACAACCCTGAGATTCCACCTCACACCAGACAGAATGGCTATGTTCAAAAACTCAGGAGACAGCAGGGGTTGGTGAGGATGTGGAGAAAGAGGAACACTCCTCCACTGCTGGTGGGATTGCAAGCTGGTACAACCACTCTGGAAAGCAGTCTGGTGGTTTCTCAGTAAACTTGGCCTGACACTGTCGAAGGATCCTGTTATACAACTCCTGGGCATATACCCAGAGGCTTTACCTGCATGCAACAAGGACACGTGCTCCACTGTGTTCATAGCAGCCTTATTTATTATAGCCAGAACCTGGAAAGAACCCAGATGTCGCTCAATGGAGGAATGGATACAGAAGATGTGGAATATTTACACAATGGAATACTACTCTGCAATTAAAAACAATGAATTCATGAAATTCTTAGGCAAATGGTGAGAACTGGAAAATATCATCCTTAGTGAGGTAACCCAATCACAAATATAACACATGGTATGCAGTCACTGATAAGGGGATATTAACCCAGAAGCTCAGAATACCCAAGACACAATTCACATATCAATAGATTTCCAAGAAGATGGAAGGAGAGACCCCTGGTCCTGGAAAGACTGGATGTAGGGGAATGACAGGACAGAGAAGCGAGATGGGGTTTAATGGGGAACAGGGGGAGGGAAGAGGGCTTATGGAACTTTTGGGGAGGGGGGAACTGGGAAAGGGGAAATCATTGGGAATGTAAATAAAAAGTATAGAAAATAAAAAAAATGTTTTTACTTCCTTTTTCATTAAGATTAATTTTATGTGAATTTAATGTGTTTATACACACGTGCAAGTGTGTGTGTGTATGTGTGTGTGTGTGTGGTGTGGATATGTATTAGAGAGTGAGATTCAAATATCTGATAACCTATCCATACTGAATCAGAAGGAAATTTAAGGACAAAGCAAAATTCCAGTTTGTTCAATAGGAATATGTTCAAAGAATAACCAGTATTGTGTTACATTGGATTGCATACCTGTTTAGGAACAAAATTGTTTTGATATACCTGATTAGAATCAGTCTACTATTGACAGTCAGTGACCCACAAACTGAGAGAATCAGAATGATTGGGAAACCGTAGCCAGCATTTAAAAACCTATTTTTATACACATGAACGTTCTGTACACAATCTTAACATTATTTCACATTTCAAGGATGAAAATAAGTGATGTTACAAGCCCTTCGAAAGCAACATGATCAAAACTTATATGAGTTCACAGAGACTTAGCATCCACCAGTCAGCACTAGCTCCTCTGAATGTATATAATGCCTCTCAGATTAGTTTTGTTATGGAATTCCTGGATGTGTGAATGATCTCTAAATCTTATGCCTTTTCTTGGGTTCTTTTCCTTCTTGTCAAATTTTAATATGTTAATTTTTGTTTAATATTTTTATATATTATATTACATTAGCATTCCTTAAAAGCCTTTTTAAAAAAATAAAGACAAAAAGAGAATGGATCTGATGAGAGTTGTGCGTGCATGTGTGTGTGTGTGTGTGAGTGTGTGTGTGCTGGAAAGAGTGGAGGAAGGGGAAAACTTTATCAGGATTTAATATGTGAGGAAAAAGTAATAGATTTCAAATAAAAGGATAAAATGATTAAAAATGAGGATAATAAAATAAATAGTAATAAAAAGTGTTCTTGCAACTCCCTGACAATATTGTACACAAATGGAAATCATTTCATACTATTAAAATTATCTTTTTCTTTGCAATTATTAAATGACTGTAATCACTATGTTGAGTGGGAATACCTATCTGGTAATAAAATTCTAATAGATGCTAAATATGTACAAAATTGTTTTACATATGTCGACAGTTTTTCCAAAGTAAAATTGATAATTTTTTAATGAAATTAGCCAATCCCAGACAAGGTCTGCTTCACAGAGAGATACATATCCAAATAAGATCAGAAAATACTAACAGCCTAACAAATAAGTGCTTAATTTCTTACCAAACATAATCCTGAAATATCTGTGATTAAGATGGGAATAACAACATTTTTGATGCACTGAATCAGATCATTTTCTGTCTTTGCATGAAAGCAACATATGATACATCTCAGGACTTAAACAACATAGATCCTTAATTCCTTCTTCAGGAATCTGTGGGCACTTTCACTTTAGAACAATATCACTATTGTAACATCATTTACTTTAGAAAGACAAACACTCTACATGTATTCTATTGTCTTGCAATATTTTTCAATGATTATTGCTTCCATTCATCATGTATAGTAAAATTAAATTGTAAATGGCTTAGTGCATGACCTTTTAATTGATATAAAAATATTGATAGTATTGTAAGCAGATATATTAAATAGGAAATAAATCTTCAAATTGCATTCACAAGGCAACAAATACTTTCATTCACTACCATTTGATGATACAATATTTTTGTTTATTGACCATTAACCAATTTTTGTTTGTTTCTACCTAAACAATAACTATGAAATATTATATACTATAATATTCTTGCTAAAGTATAGACACGTCAGGGTCTCAAATGCAATTTTGTAAATATGTTAACACATAAGTAGAAAAATTTGAGACATTTGGGCTATATGATTCTTTATGTAGGTAGGCAACATGTTCTCAAGAAGCAAATATAAAATGACAAGGAAAACAAAAAATGCAATATCAAAAAGTTAATCCACTGTGTTTCCTTGAGAATGTGTCCTCCCAGGAAATCCCTGATAATGTTTGAATAGAAAGATGTAGACATACCTAATGCATCAAAATGTGCTTACAGAGTTATAGAAACTTAATAGAAAACAAACAAACAACAACAAAACAAATGAAAATCACACACTACATTATTTCTTCCCACTATTTATTCAATTAACCTATCTAGAAATTTGCATAGTCTCATTAGTATGATGCAATAAAGTGCCGGAAATAACAATACCCAATGGATTACTATAAGAATTGCTTGAGTTAGCATGGATGTGTTCTGGAATATGGGCTTTCATAGGTAGTCTCTGCTCAGTTCAAGCTAGGTGAGTTAGAGTTTGGAAATGCTAAAGGTCAGTTTTTGGACTCTGGAGAAGTGTTTCAGACTTTTCTTCATATAAAGAGTGTTTGGATAGTTTGTGATAGAAGTCTAGGATTTCCTACCCTAAGACAGGAAAGAGGTACTTGGCAAGAGACCCTAGGGGAATTTTTGGACTTTTGATGGTGGTGGGATGGAAGGGCACTGGAGAAGATGGTATGAGTCTAATACTTTTATCTAGAGAGTGAATGTCCTACTAGAGGGTGTTGGGCAGAGATGTAGGTGCAAGTCTGGTAGCTGTATATAGATAGGACCAGGCATGTGAAATGGGGATAGGTTGAGTGGATAGGGTGGGCAGAGTTGAACTGAGCAAATATGATTGTGGGCATGGCAATTGGTCAGGGATGCATGGGGTTAGCAGCTTGTGTTAAGATTTTCTATCTGGCCTGTGTTTGGAAAAGAGGCTGCAGAAAGGGAAGATACTTCTTAAACATGATTCTCTAGAAAAGAAACACTTTCAGCAGTTTTGTAGTTGTATATTGGAGTCTATGAGCAAAACTATACACAGAGGTAGACAAATATATAAAGATAAAGAAGAATTACATGTTAATAAATTATTACACATTTCCTAACATATTAATAGTTGTTGGTAGTTTTTTGATTATATTATAGACAAAACAAGGTATTTTTTTCCTGTGAGTGTAGCACTCAGCAAAGAGCATATACACATGAACAAAATAACCCCACTCTAAATCTTTACAATCCTTCCATCCATCCATCCATCCATCCATCCATCCATCCATCCATCCATCCATCCACCACATGGTATATCTTAAGGTCTCTTAAGTGGTCACAGGTAGATTTGATGTGTTGCATTCTTTCATGGCATTGGAAAGATTTTAAAATAATACCATTGTATTGAATCAATGCTATTATTTGCTCAGCACCTTTAAACCAAATATAATTTTCAATAAAATTAATCTATATTATATATGTATATGTATATATACATGAATAAATATATGCAGCAATTCTAAAACAAGACACCAATCTGACACAGAGAGAAAGAAAGCATGGTAGGGGACTGGAGCAAAGACAGAGAAGGGAAAAAGTGATGTAATATTTGATTCAATTTTGAAAATTCAACAGAATAAAATGCATGGATTTTATCTTCATTTGAATTCATTTTGTCTAAAACATACATATCATAGGGCCACAACTATAATTGCATTCCTTAGTCTATAAAGTGTATCAAAATTTGGTATATATACTAAATTGTTTTCCATGTTCCATTGGCTGGAGAGATACCTTTATTGATTATGTGCATAACATTATTAAAGCGCGAGGACCTGAGTTTCTTGCTTAGAATTGTAAAACAGCCCTATTTAATGACTCACCTTTGTAATTCTAACATTGGGAAGGCAAAATATGTGGATTCTTAATGCTCATTGTCCTGTAATCCTAGGTTAGTGAATGAGTTCTAGGCAGGTAATATGAAAACGGTTGTCTTTTCTTGATCTCAATGATAATGCTTTGAGTTTTTCCCATTTAAAATGCTACAACTATGGCTTATTATACATTATATATAGTCTTGTTTTTTTGATTTTTTGTTTTTTTTTCCCAAGACAGGGTTTTTCTGTGTAACCCTGGCTGTCCTAGAATCAGGCTGGCCTCAAACTCAGAAATCCTCCTGCCTCTGCCTCCCAAGTGATGGGATTAAAGGTGTGCATCACCACTGCCTGGCTCATTATATATAGTCTTAAACCTATTGAGGTATGTACCCTTTATTCCTTTATTATCACCTTCTATATTTTATTATATTCAGATTTTCAAATTTGACAAAGCCTCTGCTGTGCAATTTCCAACTTTACATGTATTTATGTGATAAATAACTTTATTGATTTTCATATTTTGTATCATTCCTGCATCTCTGGAATAAAGCTAACTTGATTACAGGAATATTTTTCTAATAGGATCTTATATTTGGTTTATAATTATTTTATTGAGACATTTTAAAAATCTATGTTCTTCAGGCAGATTGAGCTCCCAATTTTTGTTGTCTTCTTTCTTTCTTTCTTTCTTTCTTTCTTTCTTTCTTTCTTTCTTTCTTTCTTTCTTTCTTTCTTTCTTTCTTTCTTCCATCTTTCCTTCCGTCCATCCTCTTTTCTTTCTTCAGTTTTGTATTTTCATCTACTTTTGGTATTTGTGCAATGACAAACTCATAAAATGAGTGTAGACGCCTTACTTAGCTTTCTATAAGGGTATAATAGAACATATGTGATACTAAAGAATGGAAAGTAATATTGGGACCTACTAATATAAGAGGAGAAAAGAAAAAGTACATAGATAAAAGCAAAGGAAAAGGATGTGGTTTAACTAGCATGAAGGATGTAAGAAGAAGCCTTATGACTCTTCAATAGATTCTAATTTAAAGCAAATAAGCAAACAAATAAAATACAAAACAAAACAAAAATGTAAGATGGAGTGAACACAAGGAATGATAAGATTGAGTCTTGCAAGGCTTAAATGAGTTGGCCTCTATATTCATGAACAATCTTACACAATCCTGAACCCACATATATTCACACAAAAGCACACATGTATTATAAATGTTACTTTATTTTCAATGTAAATAGAATTTGGCGTTTGTAAAACATAATTATTATTTAATTCACTCAGACTCATCAAGGCTCATTTCTAAAAATCCCAACAATAACCATAGTTCAAAAATATCATGTAAACAGAAATTTCTGTGAGTAGATTTTAACTTCAGGGGCTTGAAAAATGCCTCAGAATGTGTGTGTGTGTGTGGGGGGGAATGAAATCAGAGCATAGCAATGAAGTATAGATGTTTTGTCGTTCATTCTGAAAACAAACATCATAAGACATTTTGGCTAATTATAAAATGTGAAATATTAAATTTATATATAAATCAGTTCACCTTATTCTCATATATAAATAAACCTATATATAATAGTTTTCCTTAGAAGACCTTGAAAATATATATTGTGTTGAAGCTTCCCGGGATTTGCACACAAGTGGGTTTTCTGTGGATGAAGAGTTGGGAAATGAAACAATGGGGGTGGAGAGAAAGAGAACACACAAAGACAATAGTGCATGACTGTACAAAATCTCTCTTTACTTGGGGGATAAGCATAGCAATATATGAGCTGTGGGCATGACCCTCCCTCCCAGGGTCTCAGCACTTCTCAGCAGGCCCCCACTATACTGTTCCTCAAGGAAGTTGACCCCATAGGGTCTGTTGCTCTGCGGTAGGTTGAGGTGTGACAAAAGGCTTGTTCCCAGAGCTCTGCCAGCACTGCCAGGTGGGGGGGGGAGGTATAGCTCACTGGTGCCTGGAGCTGAATGATAGCTGCCATGTGATAAAGCACTTCAATATGACTCTCTACATCTCTCCCTTCTTTATTAGTTTAAACAAGTGGATAGTAATCCGTCCATAACTGTGGGCCTTTACCCAGGGAGTGGGAACAGAGACCTAATTCCCCACATGGAGAACAAATAATTGTTTCCACATTTTAGATGGCTCTTGGTGTCTTTTGGAGGGGAAGGGCAGAGCCTTAAATTAGTGGGACATGCCCACAGAGTGTAAGGTGGTCTGAAGACCGACACCAACCCCTATGCAAATCAGGCATGTGCCCCTGGGACTCAGAAACAGACAATAAAATCCTCCCTGTGCATTGCTTTACTCTGCAACTCTCCTGATGCCCATGTCAGCTCGTATGCACACACACATAGATCTGAGTTCTATATGGCTCCATGAAGGAGATCCACTTGTATAGGCTTTGATGCCAAAGAGTCAAGTAGTTACCAAATGCCATGCAAGTCTTTAAACAGACATGCCTGTTTCCAATTCAGGTGAGCCTGGATGGAGACAATCTGCTTAAAAAATAAGATAAATAGTTAGGAAAGAAACAATGTTCAGTTGCAAATTAGCTTGTCTCTGGAAGGTCCAAGGTATTTATTTGCAAGTTAGCAGCTCTTAAAACACAAGGCTTAGCTTCCCAGTGTGGGGGGAAGTGGCTTTGAGAGACCTGTTACTTCTCAGAAAGAATGGAGACTATATTTGAAATAAACTCAGTTGGCTGATAAAGATTATTAGCCATCTTCAAAATTGGAATCTCCAATATTGGACTTATTACTAGACCACTTCATGATTGAGTAAACTGATCACATTAAAGGGAGAAGAAGAGTCATTATAACTCCTCTTTTAGATTAATTTTTTTAAGTCAGTTTTAACAGTCTTCACTGTTCTCTGTCCCACAAGATCTAAAGCTTACAGCAAGGCAGTGTATTTAATCTGGGACACAGGCAAGTAAAGTCACCATTGTCAGGACACTCAGCAAGTTCACAGGTTGGCATTATTTTCAGCATGTCACATTCATCACTCTAGCAGCTAAAATGCTTCTGCAGCATTCTGTGGAAAAACCACAAACATGCCTTCTTCCCCATATTAAATCACTGATCAGGATCATGCCATATGACAATAAGTGGATCCTTTCATCTCACCTAGGCATGAGTATGCCTAGTTGTTGGATGGTATACACTCAGCAAGGAGTTCCTTGGCATCCAAATTTTTAAAATTTTCTTAAAAATATAAAGCATAATTTAAATAATATGCACAGGGATACAATTTCCCTCTTTTTTGTTTTTTATTTAGAAGATATTGTTTAAAGGTTTTACAATATCTAGTCCTTGAGAATTATATCACATTAAATTGTTAAAAAACATCTCCAATATTTGATGACTGTAATAAATATCTAGTTCCATTATTTGTTTTAATCTTAGTTGAAACACTAAGAATAGACAATAATATAGGCAATGACTATGTAAGCATAGAAAATAAATGTAGCATCTTTAGTTGTTTTTCCTGTTAAAAGGATAATATTATTTTCAAGTCATTACCATTTTGATGATGTTTGAATCTTTTGAAGAAACAAATACTTAAAAAAATTTTTGAAGACCCATTGTTAAGAACAAGGGCCTGTAATAAAATTTTATGAATAGTATACACTGAAAGATTCAAAGTCTTAGCTTTTTGTATTAAAGCAGAGACAAAACAAAACAAAACAAAACAAAAGGCTATCACCATTTCTTAACTCTTTGGAAGTAAATGCTTTTACAATTATCTGGATCCACAAAGCAAAAATAACCTTTTAAATCTATAATAATTTTGCAGGCCAAATTTTAATGCCTTCATAAGTTCTACATAGCCTCATTGATCTTTCATAGATCTTAAATTTGAACTGTATTTTAAACCACATCTGGAAAAGTCTCCAATGTAAATACTTTCTAATTTGAGCCTATTTTCTAAAGCCAGACCCACACCCACCTGTGTAGGACCATAGCCTGCAGCCAGCCAATATGGTAATTTGAGGGTTCCTGTAAAGATTTTACTAAAATCTCACTGAAATCTACTTTTTAATCTTGGAAAAATTTAACCTTTACAACTGTATCTAATAAACTTGTGAAAAAGTAGCAACAGGCCTATACTGGCCACAGCTGTTTTTAACCTTTATCACTCTAGAAATTATCATTGAGAATTATGAGCCTTTAATTAGATTGAAAACTGCAGTTTTTAAATGTAATTTTTAACTTTCTCTTATAATATTAGAAAATACATACAATTTTGAAAAGTAAAGCCCAATTTTAAACCATCTATTACCTTTAAAATCAATGGCAAACACATTACTTGGACACTTTAAAGTTTGTCTGCCAGTTCTCATGTTTGCATGTGTGACAGTGTAACTTATAATATCTCATTAAGAAAACATTATTTTAAATCTTATCTCTTATAAGACTAATCTCTTAGGATCAGATCCACATAAAATATTATGCCAATCTGGAGTATCTTAGAGGCCTGTATTTCCTGGGTTGGGTCATGCCACGTGTTGCTTAAGATGGCTCCAACCCTGAATTACCAGTTTTAAACTAATTTTTTGTTACTGACATTACATCTTTTAAAAAAACTTATGAGCCAATATTCTATAGTCAAAACATTTAAACATACTTATATCATTAATATCAATTAGAAACAAGAATAAAGCAACTGCATAAATCTTATAAATTTAAATAAAACACATTTTTTTCTTTTTTCTAGCTGTAACTTTAAGAGAAAAAGCACTTTGGACCTAATAACCACAATTATGTTGCCTTTTCTAGGATAAATAACCATAAACTGAGACTGCTTTAAGAAATGGATCACCAGCAGATGAAGTTTTTACCATTTTTTCTTTTGAACATGAAACATAGAACAGCTATTCAAACAATGAGAAACAAATTGACACGTGGACAAATTGGTGCACCATAGACAAACAAAAGACATACACCAAGGACATATAAAGTGAGGAAAGAGCACTTTTTATTTCTCCTTGTGCCTAGGAGACTTTTAAAATCCATTTTCCTTTTGTTTTTCTCTCTCATGTTTCTAAAATCTGCTTTTCTCTCCTTTTTTTGTGTTTTTACTCTTTTTATTTTATTTTATTTTATTTTATGCCCTAATTTTCTCTCGCCTGAAGTACAGCTCTAGACTGTGGACAACTTGTCTAACAGAATTCCCGGTTTCATATCACTGTCACCCCTAGTTGATCTCAGTGTCAGGTTATGCTGATTCATCTAGTATTGTTGTATCCCTTCTTTCTGCCCCTTGCAAATATAGCCTTCAAAACCTGACATTTTTAGCTCTAAAATAAATACTCTATGTTGCTTACCAGGCCCTGGATACTTAGCCTTTATTCCGTTTCCATGGAGCTCCACCCACGAGACAGTGTTCCTCAGTAGTTCTCTCCTTTTCCACATCCCGCGTTTGAGGCACCATCTGAGGCTTCCCAGGAATTGCACACAAGCGGGTTTTCCGTGGATGAAGAGCTGGGAAATGAAATGACAGGGGTCGAGAGAAAGAGAACACACAGAGACATTAGTGCATGACTGTACAAAATCTCTCTTTACTTAGGGGATAAGTGCGGCAATATATGCACTGTGGGCGTGACCCTCCCTCCCAGGGCTGCAGAGTCCTCTCAGTGCTTCTTAGCAGGACCTCGGCTCCACTGTTCCTCAAGGAAGTTGACCCCATAGGGTCTGTTGCTCTGCGGGAGGCTGAGGTGTGACAAAAGGCTTGTTCCTGGAGCTCTACCAGCTCTGCCAGGTGGGTGGGAGGTGTAGCTCACTGGTATCTGGAGCTGAATGATAGCTGCCATGTGATAAAGCACTTCAATATGACTCTCTACCGTGTGTGTATGTTTAGTGGTTTGGTTGCTTTTTGTAAGGGTTCGAGAAACTTTGAAATCTAGGGATCTCTGTCTTCACATCACAGTCTTACTTAACTTGTCTAAGGTGGCCATGTTCCTATGGGTTTAAAACTCATTGTTAGATTATTCTAATTTGAAGTTACTTCTAAGAGGAATGTTTTAGAATGAAAACCAAGTGATGTATAAAGCAAGCTATTCTCATGTCTGTCATTTTGTAAACATTGATTGCTCTAGTTTACAAAATTATTATGATAAGGTATTTAACTAATGATCTGCATAAAATGTGCAGGCTCTTAAATTTTGACATTGATGATATATTCACTATAAAATTTATTTAGTCTTATATTAAATAAAAAAGACAAATTAGAATTTTTAAGAACACTTAATATTTTCTCTTTAACTTCATTAATTTTTCATTTTCTAAGTTAATTAAGCTTTTACTTATTTGAAACAAAATTAATAGACACAGAAATATTGAAAATTCTGAATATCAAAGAGGATTAAATTTTAAGTATGAATGTCTACTAAACGGTTGTTGTTTTTTAAATTTCCATTACAAAGCTTAAATGGATATATAGCATGTATTATAAAGCCAAGCATTAGCCCCATGTACTATTTTGTATAGTAAAATACTCACAGGAGAAGTTAGATTCAATTAATTGTGTTGAAACAACAGGAAAAAGGAATCAGTTGCACATTATATGTCTCAGATTCCATTTTCATTCTATTTACCTTTTCTTATTAAAAATTGTATCATTCTGAAATTAAGACCAAATGTCTGTAATTTGAATGTATTTAGCTTAGTGTCTCATCATAGTGCATTTTACATTGAAGTATTTTACCAATTAAAGTTTCAATGGGTGATTTCTTAAATTTATGTCCTGCATTATCATTTTATGTATATTTTAATTTACAACCTGCATTAGTAGCTTATATTATTGTCATTAAGAAAAATAGAAAAAAATGCCAGCAATTATAAACAGTATGAGTTGATGTAAGCATTTCTGTTAGCCCTGAAGCAGTTCTGATAGTTTTATTGTCTTAATCAACTTAGTCAACACTCTTTATTGCTCTTTGGAGGTGGTAGTTTTTAACACATGCTGGGCATTAGTTCACTGGTGCCAAATTAAAAATGATAATTCTCAAGTGTGAAATAACTGCACGGACTAATGACCAAATATCTGTATAATGTGAGCCAGTGTTACAGTAGGTGGCCAAACAATTAGACAGCATAACATAATATATCCCTAAAGTAAAGAGAAAATAAACATATTCATATACAATCAAAGCAAAGCTATTAGGCACAAAAAAATACATAGAAAAAATATGTGCTGAAGATTTACTATGATGTTTAAATAGTAAAGATAAAAAGCTTTATACATACTTAATTTCATAGGTATTGAGATACTAACCCTTTATTGTGTGCATATGATAAAATATAAATATCATTAATGAACAGATAATACTAGAGTTACTTACACTGAGAAACTGATGGCCATTTTCTTAGGAATATTCATTTTTTGAAAATATGCTTTTTCAGAAAAAAATTCTTGAAAATAAAGAATGAATGTGGGAAGTAAAAGTATTAAAAGTTACCTGGGAGGTAGGCAAAATATAAACTTCATCTCATGTATAAACCTTCACTTTGAAATTTCATTGGGAATTATACATATTTTCATTAATAACTATTATGTCATACAGAGATGTTATTATTAAATATCTAAGCTGTATTTAATAAAGCAAGGAAAGATTAGTAGTAATCACCTGTAATGCTGTGGATAAAATTTTCCAAAGACTAGTGACAAGATGCATTTTTAAACTAGTATACTAGAGGTACATAACTCTGTAAGAATTGGTAAAGACATAAAAGAAAAATGTTAACTCTACTGAATAAGTGAGTTTGAGAGGCAAACAGTACATGAACAGAAAAAGATTTTGAGTATTAAAAATATTATGAATTATAATCTTGCTTCTGAAAATATCTAATGACTAGTATCCTTGAGAAGAATCATAACTTAGTAAGAAGTTTATTGTTTCAAGTTCTCTTATCATCTATTAGATATACATTTTTCACAGAGATAGTAATTATTGTAGAAATTACTCAGTTATTATAATAAATGTTATATCTAGTTATATTTAACATAAAACATGAGGACTTATATGTCAATAGGTTGGTACATAAATCAGAATAATAAATGTCACTAAAATATAAATATAATTTAAAAAATCACTACAGTAAATAGACATGGCAGACAATAAAGGTATTTGAAGAAAAATTATAGAAAATGCCAATGATTCCATAACGGTCACCATGCATACATATATTAGACTAAGGGACCATGAAGGATGATATGTACATAGAGCAAAGGGATATTCTGGGTGAAGATGTTCAAGCAGGAATGAGGAAGGAAATCAGGAAGAGAGGAGAGCAGAGGAGTGTGATGATATTTGAAGAAGTGACATTAAAAATTTTCTACTTTAAAAACTAATTAATAATTTAAAATGAATTTTAATGAAGGTAACATGTAGAGGAATATAATATTAATATCAGAAGTTATATATTACTAAACAAATAACCACGCTAGTTGTGATATGCATCTACAGTAACTGATGACCGAAAACTCACACAAACTATTTAGTTTTTATGTCATTTCTCATGTTTGTTTTTTCCACCACAACTGAAAGTTAGCATACTAGCACAGTAGACATCACCTACCTTCGGTTATAGAAGACAGTGACATTGTACCTGAATGGAACTGGACTGAATCTGAATATGCCTTCCTTGAGAGACAATTTTCAAATGCTATGTAGACCATTTAAGAAGAAAAGTCACCAAGGAGTTTTCCTAGTTTTCTACAAAAAAATGTTCATTCCTCAGGCATTATAGGGCTATGCTGTGTGAAATTCTGTTTCTGTTCTTCTTCACCTAATCATTGTCATTCTCTAATTGGCTTTAACACAGTTCTGACAAACAATTAGCTGGGTTGGAAGTTGAAGGTAGGACTTCCTGGAAGGGAGAAGGGAACTTTGGGAAGAAGGTGAAAAATCCCCTGCACAAGAAAGCATGAGAGGCAACAGACATGATTGCTTTTCTGGAAAATATAACTAATCACATACCTGGATGGGGATAGATGGCCAGTTAGGATCAGATTTGATAGAAGGAGGCCTCCTGAAGATCTTGGCTGCAGAAAGAAAGAAGAAAATCAAAAGGACCAAATGAACAGGTAATGTATAATGCTAAACCCTCTTTTGAAACTTCTCTGAAAGTGACTGAGGCATGTATATGTCTCCAACCAGAACTTCAGCTTTTCATGGCCAATAAATGTTGTTGGCTTGAGAAGTCTCATGACATTATTACTTATCATCCTTTCAAATGGCATAAATGGAAACTTGTTTTACAATTTGGTTATATAATCAAACTAGTTCAAAAAAGAAAGACACCACACAAACTTAGTTCAGAAACAATGGACACTCAATCTCTGGGCACAACAACTGGAATGCTAATCTTGTAAGTCATATTATACCTAAATCCTCTGGTGGTAAATCCTGGTGGATTCGTCATCTTATCCAGACGATGCTAGTAGTTACATCTTGCCCTGTGCTACTGTCCTTGCCTTGTCCCCAAAGACCTAACTCTGTCCTGCTTCCGGACTTCATCCTCCAAACAGGAAGTCCCTCTTACTTGCCCAGTGATTGGCTCCTTATTCACTAGGGGATTGATTCACAAGAACAGCACCAGGTCCATCCACAACACTTTATTTTTTTATTTTATTTTTTTAAAATATTTCCTGCAACAGGGGGCAAATCAAAGTGTTAGGCAAAGGTCCAATAGAAATTTAAGATTATTAGCCTGAGAGTTAGAGTTTTATCTTTTTTTAAGTAAATAGCTGGGTAGCACTGAGAAGAGTCATGTGGACTCAAGCTGGGGAACCTTGAAACAAAGAAACTGCTGGCAGGCTTTTAGGTCCCCTGCTGTGGGGAGTGCAGGCTGCTCTGATTCAGAGAGCTGTAGAACATAAGTTGCCTACTTTTGGGGGCAGAGATGGAATGAACTGTGAATTTATAAAATTGGGATTATTTGCTTTTAAGATAGATTTATATACAGATTTTGTCTGAATCACATGGGGAAATTTCGCTTGCTGTTCAGAACTAGGATAGGGAAAATTAGTCACTGACTTCAAGTAGAGAGGGCAGTGAACAGGTACTAATTAATAATTTCTGTGGCTCCAGGCAGAGAGCCGAACAGATAGATGGTATAACAATATGGCTGCTCTAGACAGAGAGCTGAACAGAAAGATGGTATAAAGATAAATTGCTCTAATATGTTTTACAGGGTACTCAAATTCTGTCTAACGTGATCTCATGGGAATTGTGGGTTTAAGTCCTGCTTTGACTAGCTGTCTGCTTATAAGCAGGTACAGAAAGAAGTGTGAATCAATTGTTTTAAAGATGGTAGAAAGATATATTGCTCTAATATGCCTCACAGGATACTCAAATTCTAACATAGGTTCCATGGGAATTCTGGGTTATTGTCCTGCATGGCAAAATAGAAAAGACCTAAGAATAGGCACATACAGTATTTTAGTTTACTTTATTTTTTTTGGATTATTTTGATTTTTCAAAGTGGGTGTGATGTTGAGTTTTGTGATTATATTATTCCTCTGGGAGAAAGGTCAAAATAAAGGTTTTTCTGGTTACTGGATCAAGGATATGATGATTTGGGAGAAAGGTTTTGTCTGTGTTTTTAAAAAAGATGATATACCTTTCAGAGTAATTTGGATCAGATTTGATAGAGGGGAAACTCCCTGAAGAACTAGATTCCAGAGAATCAAACAAAAAGGTTAACTTGATGATACTAAAATTTTGTTTTGAGATTTGCATATTACAGAATATACAGTGTTGGTGAGTCTCATCATCAGACATGCTGAACTAACCTGCTTGAGCTCCTGATATCTTGGACTTTCAGCTGGATCCAGTCAAGACACAGACATCAGAGACTAATATAATTGTTGGTGTGGCCTTTTAAGGCCGACGAACTCCCCTATTTTCTCTACCCTCTCCCCCTTCAAAGATATATCAATACCCATATTCAGCTTGAAGCAGTTATGAAGAATCATCATCCCAGTTCCCTGGGGTTTGGGGCTGGAGATGGTTATTTTAGGTTGTCTTTCTAGGGAATGTAGAAATGGTCATAATTGGAACAGGGAGGAATAGCTAGAATTGATTGCATAGCCATAATCTCCTTTTGTAGAAATCTTTTTAATTGTTACTAAGTTGAAGTCAAAGTTCCTTATTTTGATACAGAATTTATTTTGATGCAAAATCAAGGTTTTCTATGATATAAATTTCTTCTATTGATACTACAATTTAAAAGTACAGGACTTAGACCCAGTTCTATTAATGTTATTATAAACTGGTCTAAGATGATTAATCCTGTGAGTTAAGGGCCAAATAGCAAATTCATGACTCTTAGTTTATTGTTAGGGTGTTTTCAGAAATTTTAATTAGAAGAGTAGTTAACAGAGAACAGTCCAGATTACTTTATATAGATAGTTGGTTTTCAAAAATGTCAGAAATCCACAGAATGTGACATTCAATGTTATTTATTCACTTGTTGAGACAAATCTGCTTCTAACAGCTTCCCATTTGTGGATTCAGAGAAGCAACTGAGCATCTTACCTCCAGGTGGGACTATACATTTGTGGCTAGGTCACCACTGGGCAGAAAATTGCCAATCTCTCCTGTAGACCTGTACTGTTCTTGAAAGGACACAATTTGCAGGGTAGGACAGTTTAGTTCTGCCAGGACAGAATAAGCTAGTCCTTAACATTCTTGTATCTCTAAGATTTGTCAGATGATACTGGGCCAGAATGCTGAAGAGATTTAATGGACTAAAAAGACAGAAAGTCGGGGTATACTGTGTGAAATTGTGTCTCTGTCTTTCTTACCTAACTAAAATAATCTCTAATGGCTTTAATAAAAACCTAGTGACCAGTTAAATGGGCTGAAAGTGGAAGGTATAACTTCCTGTGATGGAGAAACAATCCCTGGGAAGAAGAAGGAGGAAAGCTCCTCTGCTAGAAGACATGAGTGGAGATGAGAAGGACTTCCAGCCTGGAAGGTAGAGCTAGTTATGTGGCTAGATGGGCCTAGGTGGCCTGGCTAACTTAGTTAGTTGGAAGTCTGCTCAGCTAAGACTTATATCTTTGAAATATTAAAAGATTTCTTAGTGATTATTTGGGGGAAATCTGCTTAAGGAATAATTGCCACATTATCAATTTCTAGCATTAATTAATATATACAGAGTTTTAATAATCATTTAATCTACAAGGCATGATATTTATACTGGTTCGATACTACTGTGCCCCTCAGGGGAGTAATTGTGCTAGTCAGTTCCTTTTCCTTCTTTTTGCTTTTGTTTCCTTGTTTTCTAATTTTCTATCTATTATTTATTGATTTATCCATTTTACATCCTGATCATAACCCCCCACCAGCTCTTAGAAGGGGAGGCCTCTCCTGGGTACCAACCCACCCAGTCACATCAAGTCACTGAAGGATTAGGAATATCCTCTCCTACAGAGGTCAGACAAGACAGCCCAGTTAGAAAGACAGGATCCACACTCAGGCAACTCTCAGATACAGCTCCTGTTCCAGTTGTCCATACTTTATATACTATATATAAATTGTTACAACCTCAAATCTACTGATCTATAGACATGATCAAAACCCACTAGGGATCTCATAGTCATTAGGGATTAGCCTGCTACTTTATTTTTGCTACAGGAACATGGCACCAACATGGCTTTTAAATTTTACCTACAGATGAGTGTTGCCCTCAGACTTGAACAAAAAATATATTCAGAAAATGCTGATAAATACAGAGTCTTGACTGTCATGGTGCTAAGAAAGAACTTGTTGTTGAGTGTTCTGTCTTAGGGCATTCATATTCCTCTCTTCAAGGATCAGGGTACATTGAAGAGAGGAATTAAACAAAAGAAAAAGGATATATCCTGCAGAAATATGTCCCCATAAAATGCCTACTGGAGAAGACACAATTGCTTTATTTATTATGTCACTGCATTATCATTATTGGAACAAAACTTGATCTTAGACTTGGTTAGAAGAGCTTATTTTTTCAGTAGATTTCATTCAACACAGGCACTTATCGCTGGGAAAATGTTGACAATAAGTTATTGAGACTGCTTATTCATACATGAGACAATTTCATCACCCTTGTGCATGCACCCTGTATTCTATGATACTACTCAGGGATTAAATGGAAAGTGAATAGAGAAGGAATGTAAGAGGCATAGGATAGGCAAAAGAGCAGTGAAACATTATCTCTGTCCAGGGCACTGTTGCTGAGCTTATTAGCTGACAACTACTGTGGTTACTTGCACAAGATGTACATAGATGGGACAGGAATTCAAAAAGAAAATCTGACATCTAACAATGGGACTAACCGAAAACTGGTATTAGTAGAAGGAGAATTATTCTTTGGCTATTTAGGTTCTGTTAGATTGACTATGTGCCATAAGATGGTCTCATATCAAGTGAGTAAATGAACATTCATCAATAAACTTTGTAGGTCATTGAAAACTAAAAAAGAGGACATGAAGTTGGAAAGTGGAATGTAGATAGGAATCAGAGGTGGTTAGAGGGGAGAAGAAGAAGGAGTAGACATAATATGCTTATTTTCTGTTGTATACATATTTTAAGTTCTCAAAGAAAATAATAAAAACATGGAAGCCTTTGTAATACTTTCATAAAGTATAACTTATGCATTTAAATTATCTAATTCTGAACCTGATAGAACTAGAAAAATAAATGTAGATGAAGAGAAGCCAATTAGAAAAATTATTCATCTATTCATTTTATCATTAAAAATGAATGTGCATTGAGGTACTTTTAAAAAGAATTTTATTTTTACAGTTTGTGACCTGAGAATTCAAAAATATCAGTATAGACATGTTCTGTTGTTTGTTCTCCTCCTGTCTGACAGACTTAGCTACATTCTACTTCTGTACTCCTATGAGTGAGGAAAGGAGAAAGAGCAAGTGCTCTCATATTTCATCTCAGAAGGACAGAGGCCATAATTCAGTCTTTTATGTAGTTCTTTCACTTCTTAGCTATTAACCAAAGCCAGAAAGAGATGGTTTGAAGAAGGGAATGTTATATTTTGTTTTGTCTTTTTGTTCAGTTTCTAAAGGTTCAACCCAAGGTTGAATGGACAACCCATTTGGGATCTGATATGAGATAGGTCATCTGGGTGGCAAGAAAAATATACTAAGAGATCCTATCTAGAGTGCCTACCATCAGAAAATGTGAGAAACTGGAATAGGCCAGGAAGGACTAAGAAATACCCTTTAAAAAATACACTACTAGAAACTCACTGTATGTAATTAGGATAAACTTTCAAACCTTTGATAGTCTTTCAACAATGCTTGCAAGATAAGAATCTACTTTTGAATAAGCTATAGATTAGGTAACTCCTTCAATCCACTCACCATTTAATTAGTGTGTAAAAAGATTGTGATAAAGTCTTAGTTACATGAGTCTTTTGGAAAGACCCGTCACATCTACAACATAACTGGGCCCTTCTTCCAATGAGTATCCATCCTGAAGGCCATAACTCTAAATCACAGCATGGTTGAAGTCAGAGCTTCAGTCTATAATTTTGAAGGGACAAAATTCAAACTATAACATTTGAAGCAAGTGTAATAAGCTTGAATAGAAGACTTTAGAACATACTGAAGGGTGAAAGAACCTCAGAGTCGTGGGAAATAAACTCATTGAAAAATTTAGGAATAATATTTACTGTAAATACTATGACATAATGATTTAAATCGGTCTAATATTACTTTAATATGTGTACTTTGAGTGTTTGAAAGTGGTGCTGTTTCTAATCACATTGAACTTTATATAAGTGCATATGTGTTCAGATATACCAGTAGTTATGACTTGGAAAGATTGCATTTTACTTTCAAACAAAAGACTAAAATGGCACTATCAAACAGTTCTATTTTATTTTATTTTATTATTTTATTTTTTTCAGGAAAGGGTACAGGAGGAGACATATAGGGGAAGATCCAGAGCACATGATTTGTGTTCATATTTAAGTCTTTACAAATGTGTGATGATACTTTCTTATAATAAAAACACTCAAGGAGCAGAGGCAAGAGGATTGCTCCCTAATTGAGGAAACTATTGCCTGCAAAGCAAGATCTAAGAAATTTATAAAACAAGTCTTGTCTTATATAAACCAGGGTAATTACTTAATAATTAATTAAAGTTGTCAAGCTGGGTATCCATATGCACAGGCCTGTCTTTCTGGGAGTTAGAACCAAGACTGATTTTGACTATGTTTAAAAATGAATAAATACATGGCAGCAGACAACTTGTTCAATGAAATGCTAGTTAACTTCCTTGTTTTCCTCTACATTTTGTTTAATATCATATTAGCTAGAATGCTAGTTCTCTTCTGATCATGTACACTCATTAAATGTGATCAGTGGAGAAAATCTCTTAAATATTTTTTATTTCACATATCTTTAGCTTATATTTCATGTTTCATTACTTACAAATTATCTTTTAAGTTAAAAATATTCTGTGTAACATTTTATAGTTACAATTTGTCTTAGAAGAATTATGTGTCATTTCATCTTCCCATTTTCTATCAAAAAGTAAGAGTGGATCACATATTTACATCTAACTGAATATATGTATTCATTACTGTAAGGAATTAATAAGTATTTTTAATAAAGTAGATGCTACTCAGTATATTTTTGCAAATATGCCATCTTTAAAAATGTACCTAATCACTTTCTGTTGAAGAGACCATAATTTTTCATATTTTAATTCCAAGTAAAATGTCCAATGCTTTATTTTCTATTGCATAAATTCTTCTGATGCTGATTATATTTTCTGACCATACCCTGCTAATGGTTTTGAAAGCACAACACATAGCAACATCTGTTTTAATACATTAAACTTTCTCTGGGTACTTGAAACTCCCAAGTCTGCACAAGGTCCTTTCACTAACAGTAACTCAGTAACTGACACCTAGCATGTAGGACAGAGGTGTTCAGTTATATTTTCACACAAATGTGGGAAAGAAGCCTGAGGCAATGTGAATAGGAGCTCTTCAAACTTCAAAGGATCTGTGAAGGATTCTTGCTCAGCTCTTGCCATCCTGAATTGGCCTATGCTTGGGGAGCAATTAAAATTAAATAGCCTCTGAGAAGCAAAAAGGGAAAAGCTCTAGTTCTGAGTGTGAGCATACTCAATCACAGTAATAGCAATAGGGAAGCCTTAAGAAACAGTAAAATAACAGCAGAGGAGGGACATGACATTTTGAATTCAGAGTTTGTATTTTCCAGGCAACATTAATTAATCCTTTCAGAGTGTTAAGCTGTTGCTATATTTATCAACTTCAATAGAGAACACTGTAAAGAAATCCTCTGGCAGATACAAAATTGAAAGATACATACATACGTACATACATACATACATAAATGTGCACATGCACACACACAAACACACACACACACACACAAATACAACAAATTCTTACTCTTCTGAGATTTTCAATAGACAATTGGCATGGGTGATCAATCTCATTCACAAATCATTTATGTTTCTGCTGCCCTAAAACAGGCAACTTCACTCTTATTTGGCTTAAGGTGACATAGAAAATCGTGCTTCTTTAAAATTAATAATGAACAATTCTATTGAGAATTCAATTCATTCAAATAAATGTATGCATATATACGGGGGCCTGTGTTCTGTTTTATAAAAAGATAAGGGGAGAAGGAATTTGTTTGGTCGATACATAATCAGGTGTGATGGAAGGGGGTGTCTCTGAGGGCCCATTCTGAGACACCCCTTGCCCCTGAGGGACCAGCCACAACACTATGTAGTATAGAATATAGTTTATTCAGGGCATTTGAAGGGGAGTTGAGGGAGCAGAGACAGAGAAATGCAGAGAGAGGGAGAGTAGAGGAGTAGAGGTCAGCCATGAGAGGGGGGGGGTGGTATGGGGAGAGAGGGGAAAGTGTGTAAGGGAGCAAGAGCAAGAGAGCAAGAGAGAGCAGAGGGGGCAAGCAACCCCTTCTACAGAGAGTCAGGCACACCTGGCTGTTGCCAGATAACTGTGGTGCTGATCCTAAACAACAACATGCTTACAGCTTGTCTTACAAAAACACACACCATACACACAAATTTACACCACACACACACACACACACACACACACAGACACATACACACAGAACAATCAATGGATAGAGGCTTTATCATGACTTTCCAACTTATCTGTCTTTTCTGTATGACCTTATTACTTAGGGAATTATTGATGCTAAAGGCATCATTTTAAATAGCTTCATAGTTAATGTGAAGACCTGGAAACTCGTGTCTAATTGATCAGTTTATCAAAAGACAGTAACAGATAATTGTTTACACTTAAAGACTCATGAGAATTCTTACTGGATACTCTACTCTTTCTACTACATTTCATCACTGAATATATCTAATGCCAATATAAACACTTGGTTTAGAAAATTAGATGTGAGACACAAAAGTCAAATGTAGAATTTACATTCAACATTTACCCCTCTAAGGTGCTTTTATTTTTATTTTGTGTTTTTAAATTTTTATTGAAAATAGTTTCTTCTTTCATACAATACATACCAAACAATTTTCCCTTTCTCCAGTCCTCCCAGCTCCTCACTAAGCCTTCCGTCTGCCTCTACTTCCTCTTCAGAAAAGTTCAGGGCTCCAAGAGACTACAGGCGAACAGGACAAAACAGGATACATTAAGACAATACAAAAGCCTGCATAAGGCAAATGAATAGGAAGATAAGAGTCCCAAGAACAGGCAAAGGAGTAAGAAATATACCCATCTCTACTGTCGAGAGTCCCACAAAAAGAGTTATAACTTATTCCTGGAGGACCTGGTTTAGACCTGTGCTTCGGTCTTTGTGGGTTCCACTTAGTTGATGTGATGGGAGATGTTGTCCAAGGTGCTAGAAGATGATGTTAAATTGTAAAGATGGTACCCTTCTTAACCAGGATAAAAAATGGATGAAGACTTTGAGATCTTTAGCCAGAAACTGACTCACAGAAAACTTGGAATACATGCAAATAATTGAATAGCAAAGTCAGTAGAGAGAAGCTTCTTTAGTTGAGATACTGTAAGACTCAACCAGTCTTAACTTACCAGACCCCTGAGTGGACCACACAGAGACAGAAATTGATGCAAAATGCAAGAGGAATCTTTATTAAATCCAGCATGCTGGGGCTGTCCTACACACAGAAAGAGAAGGACCCCGAACCTTGTGCTTTGAGGGCATTTATACCCTCCTCAGGGCTGCCACCATTAAGCACAATGTGATTGGCAGAACAGTGTTAACATTTAAACTAATTGGTTATTAGGTGATGAGGTGAGTGGCCAATGGTCAGTCCTTCAGAATGTGTCCCCACCCTTAGGTCGGTCTCCCTCCTTCCCTTTGTGGTCAGAGGAATGTAACTTTGCTTCTGACCTTTTTAAAGTTTCTGAGTTCTTTAAACTTTTTAGGAAACAATTTTAATTTAGTGTTATCCTGTTTTTTTTTTTTTTAAAAAAAACTATATAACCCTTGAACCACACCAAATAAAGTTGATCTGTCATCCCGAAGATGATATCATACTTCCAGAGATTTCAAATCCTAATCCTTCTTCTCTGTTACATTTGCCTGCATGGACCAATATTGGCTGACCATTTTCAGAAGAAAATTTTCATTTTCTACCCTTTGTCTGGACTCTGAAAGCCCATGGATGTAGATAATAATCTTTTAGCCTCTCATAAAAACTTGGTTATGCGTCCAGTGGCCATTTAAAATCACTAGGAGAGCAGACAGTTGTTTTTTTTATTCTTTTTATTGGATATTTTCTTTATTTACATTTCAAATGTTATCCTCTTTCCCAGTCCTCCACCCTTCCCCGAAACCCCCTATCCTGTCCCCCCTTCTATGTGGGTGCTCCCCCACCCACCCACCCGTCCTGGCATTCCTTTACAGAGGGGCATTAAGCCTTCACAGGGCCAAGGACCACTCCTCTCATTAATGCGGGACAAGGACAGAGAAGACAAAGCTGACAGTTTCTTAATCTGAGGTAAGGCTAATGCTTGTTGGGGCGTGGGAATCTTGTGGCAGAATACCCTCAGGAATTTGGACCATTTATGGCAGCACTTCCTCTCTTTCCTATCATAGGGAAGATTTCATCTTATAAAACACCAGCTCAGATTAGAAAAATCTGGGCCCTATCAAATTCCCCTATTTAAACAAACAAACAAAACACCAACTCATTCAAAAGCCATGTGGGCTCTCCTGTCTACTTCTGCTTCCTCAGCCCATTCATTCCCAGGCCAGCAAAGCTGCACTGTTCAAGGGGTAATTCCTCAGCCAAGGGCAGAGAAGGTGCCTGGGGGTCCCTCGGCAGGCCTTTACTTTCCCCTCAGCTTGTGGCCCTGCTCAGTCTAGAGACCAGGAAATCCTCCGTTGATGACCACTCACTCCATGGGGGCTGGATCTGTACAAACGCAGATCATCGATCTGAACAAATGTGATCACAAAAAGAGAAAGAGGTTTAGAGAATATGGTATACGGTGTTGTGTGGGAAGGGGGTGTCTCAATGGGCCCATGCTGAGGCATCCTTTCCTCCAAGGGACCAGACACACTCGGACAGAGTATAGAGTTTATTCAGGGCATAGGATGGGAGTTAAGGGGGGTAGTGGAGGCAGAGAAAGGCAGAAAGAGGGAGAGAGTAGAGAAGCAGGGGCCAGCCATGACCATATGGAGAGAGGGGGGAGGGGAGGAGAGCCCAAGAGGGGCCAGAGAGGGTAAGAGGTAAGGGAAGTAAGAGAGGAGTAAGAGAGGAGGGGCAAGCAGTCCCTTTTATAGTAGGCCAGGCCTACCTGGCTGTTGCCAGGTAATTGTAGGGTGGAGCTTAGACAGAACCTTAACAACAAACAATTTTTCCACAAGTCCGGCATCAAGAGAAAACAGCTGAGCAGGCCTCTGTCAGCTTTAGACTTGAGAGGTAAATACCTTACACCCTGGCTCAAAAGACTCCATCTCCAACCCAGCTTTCGTGGAGTTTGGGCAGGCAAAGAGGTTTAGCCCTGCTGCCGCAATAACTGTCCCTCCCACCCCCCACCCCCCACACCCCCAACCCCCATCAGGCTGAATAGGCAAGTAGCCTAGGAGCAACACACAGCCATGTCCTGGGCCAAGAAGGGGAGGGGCCTGCTGAACAAAACCAGACTGGGGTTCCCTGCCTGCCTGCCGGGAGCACTCCATCACCTGCAGGGTAAGACCTGTTGGATGGCAGGGGAGCCAAAGACAAGAGCTAAGGCAAACAGCAAAGCAAGTTTCTTCCCCAGGTTAGGAGCGGGGGAGGACTGGCTAGATCACTGACACAGCTGGACTCACACGCTCAAATTAAATCCACCGGGAAGGCTGCCTGCAAGTGTTTGCTGCCCTTCCGCATGGCTGGGGCACACGGAATGTTGGGTGGAGCTTTGCTTTTTACAATTAGAGGTAATATAGCTTGGAACAAGAGTGGTTCTCCCAAAACTTAGAATTTTTATGTTTCTTTGTCTAAGTTTTGTTTAAATGCTTGTTTTTCCTATTAATAGGAATATCTAAAAGGATGCTCATGACTTTAATCCAAAATTGTTTACAGATTAAAAATGATGGTCATACAGATATGGGCATATGTAAAATTTATTTCTTTTTGTAAATTTTAAACGCTCTTTAAGCTTCACAGAGTCATCTTGCATCTATTTCCCACAGGTTCAACAGACTGCATTAGCAACCATTATTTAATCTTCAATTCATAAAAAATAATACCATGTCCTTATTTCTTACAGTAAAGCTGTTACTGACTATTTGAGATAAATAATTAACATGGGGTTTGCTTTCTCAGCTCCCTTAATCAGATGAGGTAAATGTTTACCTACTCTTACCTCTGCTTTCCTTAATGCAGTACAGATAACTTCCTACTTAGGGTTCCAAGCTGGTTTAAGATGCTGCCTCTAACAGCTTCCCCTTTGCACTTCTCCCAGGTATAGCAACAGACCACGGGTGTGCAACCAGTCAAACTGTTAGAGGCTTAGTGTGTGCATTACTCCCTCTCTTCTGTTTGCATAAAAACCCCAAAAACTATCTATCTGTCTGTCTGTGTGTCTGTCTGTCTATCTACATAACTGTATATGTAGCTATAACTATTATTATATATAACTATATATACATATGTATACAATTATATATATATCCCTGTACAGACATTCTGCACATGTGCAGGGTGCTACCCCTCTGTTCTGATTATTTCACAGGTTTACCTCTACAAGGAAGAGAGGGCAACACTGGTGCTGCAGACAAGATGGACACTGAGAGATGTTCCTTCCTTTGCTGGGAGGAATAGGATCCACCATTACCCTTGAATCTGCTAGGGCCATGAATCTGCTTTTTCTATATAAACCATCTGACTGGAGACTTTTGAGATAATCAGGCAATAACATCTATAGATGATAGCCTTGGTTCCCTCCTACAACAGATGAATTGTCTTGCCATGGCCTAAGGATTACCAAACATGGGAGGACTTCCACAGTATCGAGAAAAAATATTATGTCTGTTTGCATTTTGTCTAGGCTCTGTCCGACAGTTACCTGGCAATAGCTGGATGTGCCTGACTCACTATAAAGGAGACTGCTTGTCCCCTCCTAACTCTCTTGTTCTCTTGTTCTTGCTCTGTCCTCTTGCTCCTTCTTCCCCTTGCTCTCCATTCCTCTCCCCCATCTCTCTCAAAGTGCTCTTGACTGGCCTCTAATCCTCTACTTTCTCTCTGACTTTCCCTGTCTCTATTCCCTCTACTCCCTACACCATGCCCTGAATAAACTATTCTATACCTTCATGTGGCTGGTCCCTCAGGGGAAAGGGATACTCTTAGAGTTCATCGGAAGACACCCACTCAATAAGGCCACAGAGACTGGAATCGCTGCAATCCACAAGAGGTTTAATGTTCCAATGTACATTGGGGTCCCCCAGCATGCAGGCAAGAGGAGACTCTGACCTCACAAAGCATATTCTTTTTATAAACATTTTGTTGGGGAGTTCAGCGGTTGCTTGAGTTGGACTACTGTAATTGGTTACCCTGAGCAACATTTAAAATTATTGGTCAACTTGAATGGGGAGGTTGTCTCTGTCATTTGGTCCTGTCCTGCTCACCTTGTGGTATTCATGGTATTTCCTGGCTTCCCTCTCTGTCCTCACTCTAGACAGGGTAATTCTCTGTTTATTTCTTTTTCATATCTATCCTTACCCCAGGCAATCATGGGCAGAATGGAAAGTTCCTGTCCGACTGTGTCCCTCCTTGGTCTTGGGGAGCTGGCCTGCTGTTTCTGACAGGGTTCTCACAATACTTCAGCAAGGGCCCTCAAAGGCACCCTCTTTCCCCACACCTAACTATATATCCACCAATCATATTCTCTTCCTTCTTATCTTTTTATAGAATACAACAATGTCTATGTAAATGATTCAAATGTTGTTTGAAGCTAATGTTTATACCTTCAAAAACTGTACAAACTTGCTCTTCAGATTTCAGTCCAATGAGCAATTAATTTGGCTTAATAATCCCTTATCTTCCTGGCTCCCACCCCTCATTACCCTTGCAATTTATTTTACATTTTATTTTGATGCTTACACCCCCACCTAGTCCAATTTTTAAAAGCTATATAAGGAACATTGCAAAAATCACTGCTAATCTTGTTCTGGTTCAGTACCAAGATGTCCCCAATATAGAGGCTGAGAACTTTAGTGACTTTTTCTCCTTTAAAAAATAAAACAGACAGAGATGATTCCCTGTTAACTAAGGTCAAAGTCTATCATTGTCCAGAGAGCCTTTTGGGCTCAGCTTAAAATGTAAGACTCTCTTTACTAGCAGGGCGTCCCCTCTCTGGCCTTAACCCCCAGCTTACAGGTTCAACTTCCTTTCTCCTACTATATGTCTCTTTTCCTCCAATCCATGTCATCTAGCTGTTTCCACTCTCCTTCAAATTCCTTTTTCCTATTAATTGTTGTTTCATACACATATGAATACATACATATATATCCATAAATATTGTTTATTATACTTTCTGGGGCTTTATTTTAATAAGATAATTAGTAAAAAATATCTTTAAAAACTGATTTTTTTAAAAATGCAACTCTACACCTATCCAAATCGCCACAATAAAAAAAATGATTATATGATTTTCCAAAATCACCATGCATAGTAGATGATAGGTGAAATCCTTGATTTTGTTCTAAAACATGAGAAAGTTTTTTTCCTTCTTTTAGTTTTCTGGTAATCTGTGATGCCGTTTCTGCCAGTTAATTTTATCCCTGATAGTGGTTGAGCAAAGATATCCTCAAGCTTGTCTGCGTTTGTGCTACTCTTGAAATATACAGGACTCATACACTGTCAGTTTTGCCTCTGTCCCTTCAAAATACATAAAGCTGGTAGAGACTCAGGTATCTGTGAAGCAGGCAGTGCCTGTCATTCTTCCTCCTCACAAGACAGTGATATTGCTCAAGGGAGGTGTTGACACTGCTGCTCCTGAGTTTTATCTCTCTGGAAGGAAGTGACTTCCAGACAAGAGTTATGTTGGATTCCACTTGCTTGTCAGCCTCGTCACATGCTATCCCTTGGCTGTGTATTTTGTGATTATGTCTTCGTAATTTTTTGCTGATTGTATTAGAGAGTCTTTCTCCACTATGCCAACTTCTGTTTCACATTAATTTTAACCATGGATCTGAATTTCAGAACAGGTCATGAAGATTTGTAGATGCTCCTGTCCCATTTTATGACATACAATTCTCTTTGGTGTCAGAAGCTCTATCCTATAACGTAAAATTGTGACAGAGAGACTTATACTGTTTATTTGAATTACAAAACTATGGATGCTATTTCCTGTGATTGGTGTTAAAGAGCTATTATAAAAATGCTTTACAAACACGTATCTCTATTAAGCAGCCATGCCTAGAATAACTTGTTGGCACGTTGTCATCAAATGGCAATAAAACAAAGACAATCATAAGAAAGGTCATATTGCTGAGTATGTAAAACTACCTGCATGGCAATAGAAACCAAGGATTTCTAAGCAATCAGTCAGGAATATCCATGTCACTGTCATATTCCACCTCTCCGTAGCTGATGTCCCATTTTAGACCAATGTGTCTGAAGAACTCCCCTTCAAATTGCTACTATAGAGGTTTAATAGAATTACTACCTCAATAAAGAACACAGGAATAGAACTTCATTTCTTTCCACTAGTAATATACAGTGGTTACCTTTCTGTTATACAATGGTTGAGGAAATTCAAATTCTTTCACATTAGTATGTTACTGAGAGTGGGCTGTGAAGTTTAAAAGTCTTGTGCTATTTGGAGCATGTTTGCTCTGCTTCATGCTTGAAGTTCAAGATTTGGGTTCTCAGTTTCTGCTCAAGGGCTGTCTGCTTCTTAGTTAAAAAAAAAAAAAGAAAGAAAAAGAAAAGAAAGAAAAAAGGAAAAACTAAGCTAAACAAACCCTTCCTTCCATAAATTGATCATTATATTTTGTCACAGTAACAGAAAAGTAACCAGTACTGTTAAATGGAATTTTAATCCACCACATTACCCTTTCAACATTTTCTCTATTTCCCCAACAATCTGTTCCCTTACCACTTCATGTAAATTGTTTTTAAAAAATAATCCACTTTGTCCAGTTAAAACTACCTATATGAGCTTAGTTTTGGGCCATTACATTGGAACAGATAAAACCTAACAGTGTCCACATCATAAAAACAATGAGTCTCTCTTTTACCAGCAACTCTTCACTGTCAGTAGTTCCTCAGTTAGCAATGAGAACTAGAAATCATCCACAATGTTGGAATTTGAACAGATTTCATACTGTGCACATTTTGTTTAACTATCCATAGCACCTGCGAGTTAATTGTGTGATAGCAATATTCTGTCCACCATACAGCATTTCACAGTTTACCTTCCCTCCCTTAACATTTCTGCCTCCTTTTTTTATTTTGTTATTTACTCTTTTATAAAAGTCCACCAAAGGGCTGAGTACTCAGTTTCTTATTCTCAGAATGGAGACACATTGTATCCCTCTGCATTGACTTCTCTTAAATGCAAAAACAAACTTTCTGTGGACATGATTGAGCCTATCCCAAGACTAGGAGGACAAACCAATATTTAGAAGTCAATTTGAAAATATTATCATTTAACAAAACAATAGTATCAGATTCTGTCATAGGAACTATGACTTTCCTGCCTGTTGTTTTTGAGGACCGTTAAAGTACTAGGCATGGGATTCTCTCCTTTGTATAAAATATTAAAAATTAAATCAAAAAAGCAGCTCATTACCACATAAGAGGCATACTATTGTATACCAATGAATATATTTCAAAACATAATAATCTATGTCTTAACAATCCATAGATTCATGAAAATATGGTCAAAAATACATTTAGTCTAAATTTAGTGCACTCATAACTTTCAGCAATCTATGTTGCAAATAATTTGTCTTTTGAGACTAAAGCAATTTCAACTTGCAACCAACGTGGCCAAATAAATTAAAAAAAAAAAAAAAAGACAAGTCTGTGTGTGTGTTTGTATGTGTGTGGCGGTGTGTTTGTGTGTGTGTGGCGGTGTGTTTGTGTGTGAGTGTGTGTGTGTTTCCAAAAAGAAAAGAAAGAAACATATTTGGGCAAAAGTGACCAAGGTAAAATAGAAAACTCCAAGTGGGCCCCTAAATTGGTTCTTCTCTGCTGTAGGAGCAAACTTCTCTGATCATAGCTGAACAAGACACTGATTACATCTCATCTGTCTTCCTTCATCTGATCTATCCATGTAGGATGGTATATATTTCCATTCATTTTTGCCTAGAAATTTCATGATGTATTTTTTTTTAATGGATGAGGAAGATTCCATTGTGTAAATGTAGCACATTTTCATTATCAATCTTTTAAGGGACATCTACTTTGTTAAAATTTTTGGTCATGAATAAAACATCAAGGACATGGCTGAGTAAATGTCTTTATGGTAGAATGAAGTGTCCTTTGGGTATATGTCCAAGACTGTTATAGCTGGATCATAAGGTAGATTGATTCCCAATTTCCTGAAGAACCACCATTCTGGTTTTCATGTTGGATCTGCAAGTTTACACACCTACCATCAGTGGATGAGGGTCTACTTAGCTAACATTCTTGCTGACCTAAGCTGTCTTTTTTTTTTTTTAATTTATCTTAGTCATTCTGATAAGCATAAGAAGAAATTTCAAAGTAGTTCTGATTTATATTTTTCTGCTTACTGGAAGTTTTGGACATTTCAGTTCTTTGTTTTCTTGATATCATTTCTTTTAGCTCTTTATATATTTCGGATATTCACCCTATATTTGTTGTGTAGTTGATAACATTTCTTTCCCATTCCATAGGCTTACAATTTGTCTACATGATGGTGTCTTATGCCATATGAAGGCTTTTCAGTTCCATGAGGTTCCATATCGTAACTATTAAAACTAGTACCTGTTAATAACAGTGTTCTTCTCCTGTGCCAATATATTCAAAACTATTCCCTACTTTGTTTTATAGCAGATTCATTGTATCTGGTTTTATGTTGAAGTCTTTGATCCATTTGGAGTTGAGTTTTGAGCATCATTTTATATATATGGTTCTGTTTGCAATCTTCTTTATAGAGAGGTTTGACCAGCACCATTTGTTGAAGATGCTTTTTTCCCCTTTCTCCCAGAAAATTGCATATTTCTGTCTTATTTATCAGAAAGCATGTGTTCACAGAAGTGTGGGTGTATGTCTGAGTCTTTAGTTCCATTGATCAACATACCTGTTTTTGTGCCAATCTCTAGCAATCTATGAACATGGGAGATCATTCCATCTTGTGATATGGTTTTCAGTTTCTTTCTTCAATGTCTTAAAGTTTTATTTCACACATGTATTTCATTTGCTTCCTAGAGTAAAGGCAAGTTATTTTAAATTATTTGAGGCTGTTCTTTAAAGGTGTTATTTTCCCGATTTCTTACTCAGTTTGTTTGTTGTTTGTAGATAGGAGAGTAACTGATTTTTGTGAGTTAATTTTTTTATAAAACTACTTTGCGAAAAGTGTCTAAAAGCTGTTGGAGTTTCTGGTGGGATTTATAGGGTCACTAAGCTATACTATCATACCATCTGCAAAATAAGATACCTTGACATTTTTCTTTCTAATTTGCATTTCTGTCAGTTGGGTTGTTGCAGTACATCAGTGGTTATCAACCTGAGGGTCACAACCCCCTTGGCAAATCTCCATCTCCAAAAATATTTACATTACAATTCATAACAGTAGAAAAACTACAATTATGGAATAGCAACAAAAAACAATTTTATGGTTTGCTATTCTTCAACATGAAGAACTGTATTAAAGGATGCTGCTTTAAAAAACTAAATTCTGAAAGTTTGATTTTGCCAAGTGAAGACTTAGGAGTCAGATGATGTGGTAAAAGCCTGCTAGCTCAAAGAGACAGAGAAAGCACCCAGCTGACCTTCCTACTCAGCTGACATCCCACAAGAAAAAAAACTTTTTCTTCTTTGCAGGATGTCTTAAATACCTTCCAATCCAAAGACCCTTCTTTTTGTTTACTCATGTTCAAGTTCTATGGTTGACTTAATTAGCTCTTGGATTAAAGGTGAATGCAAACCTGAGCCACATAACAAGTACTTGTTTACAGTAGACAAAAACTCTGGGACCAAAGTTTGGGATACAAATAGAAACAGATTTTTGCAGTTTGCAGTCTCAGTCAAATATCCTGTTAAAAAAAGAATCACAGAAGAAAGGTTAGGAAGGTTGAGAACAACTAATATAGATAATACCTCAAGAACTATACTGAATATGTATGGAGGGAGTGGACAAGCCTGTAGTAATCCTGATTTTCTTAGACTTGTTTTGAGCAACTCTCCATTTAAGTTACTGTTTGGTTCTGTGCTTTCTTTAAACTTCCTATTTATTCTTGAGTTATATCCCGTTTCTCCTCAATCTTTCCAGGACTTTTATCAGGAAAGAGTTTTGGATTTTATTAAATGTCTTTCTGCATCTAAGGAGATGATCATGCATTTCTTTTTCTTTCAGTTGATATAGTGTATCAAATTTATTAAAATACATATGTGGAATTACTCCTTAATCACTGGAAGGAGGAAGCCTACTTTATTATTGTGGATGACATTTTTTATGTTTTCTTGGAATTGGTGTGTATGTTTATTGCTTTTAATTTTATAGCAAAAATCTAGTGATGTCCTTCATACAAAAAGGCTACATTACCAAAGCTTTCATAAATGCATCACCAAAGAGGTACTAAATGTTTAAATGCCCAGGATTTGGCATCCATTATTTTTCAGTGTTTGTCTTTGTCCTCAGACCTGAGTTCTTTCAAGTATCCTATATAAAGCTGATTTAATGTATTTATCTAATTATCATCTAAAGAATTTATCAGACATATAGTTTGTTATTTTCTTTTTTTTAAAGTTATTAAGAAAATCATCAGTGACTTCAATCTTTTTTTGATTATTGAAAATGTGTATTTTTTAATTAATGGATTGCTTTATTGGATATAAAAGTCTACATTAACATTTTTAGTAGAACTTACAGAACTCTTTTCATGCCCTTCTAGTCTTGAAAGTTACTGTGAAATAATCAGGAGTTATTTTGATTGATTTTCATAAGGACCTTGACTTTTTCCTCTTGCAGATTGCAATGCCCTTTATTTATTCTGTGTTTTTAATATTTAAATTAAAATATCATGTACATAGTTTATATTCTAGTCATATTTATTTGGGTTTTTATAGAATGCCCAATACCTTGATAGTTATTTTTTATGCTACAGTTAATTTCTATTAGTTTTGCATGTATTTAGCTATATCTCATCTAAATAATTTAACAGACCTATAGTATTTGCAAATTTAAGTTTAGAAAGTTATTTTTGCCCTTCTGAAGGGTTCTTTCTGCTGGAGCAGACTCCTAGCTGGTCTGCTCCAGTAAAGACACCATAGTTTAACCCATCCTAGAGGATCTGCTGCACTCAGACCAGTTGGTAAGAACCCCTCCCCCCCACCCCCGCCAACCCCCAGAGTCCAAGAGCTGCTGCTGGGAGCCTGGTCGACTCAGGACCCATCAACAACCAAAATCCCTGCCTTCCCAAGTACCACCCCCATTCCATCCCTTCCACCCCTTCTACCCAGTCCTTTCTGCTGGGGATGATTCCTAGCTGTTCTGCTCCAATGAAGACACCATATCCTGACCCCCTGACCCATCCTAGTGGACCCACTGCACTCAGAGCAGTGGAGGATCAGCTGCACTTAGAGCAGTTGGACAACAGCTTGACTGCTCCACTGAAGACCCAACAGTCTGAAGGACTCCCAGGTGATCTACTGCAGCCAGGACAACAGATCAGCAGATTCTCTGCTTCTTGGAAGAGCCCCCAATTGGAAGGCATCTCAAGTGGTCTGCTGCAGCCAGAGCCACAGGCCTACTGGGAGACCTTTAGCAACCCAAGAACAAAAGAAGCAGAATCCAGACAGTCACCCAGACCAAGAAACACCAGGAATATCCAGATGGTGAGAGGCAAGCACAAGAACATAAGCAGCAGAGGCCAATATACATGAGCATCATCCAAATCCAATTTTTCCACCACAGCAAGCCCTGAATACACCAGCACATCTGAAAATCAGTAATCTGTCCTGAAATCCTATCTCATGAAGATAATAAAGTCCTTTAAGGAAGATATCAATAACTGACAGAAAGAAATACAGGAAAACAACTTGAAAATATCATCCTTAGTGAGGTAACCCAATCACAAAAGAACACACATGGTATGCAGTCACTGATAAAGGGATATTAACCCAGAATCCCGGAATACCCTAGACACAATTCACATATCAATAGATTTCCAAGAAGATGTAAGGAGAGACCCCTGGTCCTGGAAAGACTGGATGTAGGGGAATGCCAGGACAGAGAAGCGAAAGGGGGTTGAATGGGGAAGAGAGCGAGGGAAGGGGGCTTATGGGACTTTTGGGGAGGGAGGAAACGGGAAAGGGGAAATGATTTTGAATGTAAATAAAAAAAAACTTAGAAAATAAAATAAAATTTAAAAAAAAGAAGGAATTGAATAAAGTGATCCAAGACCTAAAAATGGAAGTATTAAACAATAAAGAAAACACAAGTGGAGGCAAATCTGGAAATAGAAAACCTAGAAAGAGGTTGGGAATTTCAGATGTACAACAGAACAAGAGACAGAAGAGAGAATCTCAGGTGTAGAAGATACCATAGAAGAGATTGACACAACTATTAAAGAAAATTCAAAACACAAAAGCCTCCTAACCCAAAGCATCCAGGAAATTCAGGACACAATGAAAAGACCAAATCTAAGAATAATATGTATAGAGAATGAAGATTCCCTGCTCAAAGGATCTGAAAAAGTCTTCAACAAAATCATAGAAGAAAACTTCTCCAACCTAAAGAAAGAGATAGCCATAAAGGTACAAGAAGCCTATAGAACACCAAATAAATGGGACCAGAAAAGAAAATCCTCCCATCACATAATAATCAAAACACTAAACACACAGAACAAAGAAAGAATATTAAAAGCTGCATGCAAGGGAAAAGGGCCACGTAACATACAAAGGTAGAACCAACAGAATTATACCAGCCTTCTCAGCAGAGACTGTGAAAGCCAGAAGAGCCTGGTCAGAGATCATGCAGACCACAAAAGAACACAAATGCCAGCCCAGGTACTATACCAAACAAAACATTCATCAACATAGATGGAGAAACCAAAATATTTCAGGACAAACCAAATTCAAACAATAACTATCTACCAATCCAGCCATACAGAGGATCTTAGAAGGAAAATTCCAATATAAGGACGGTACATGCACAAAAGACAAGACAAGATATTAAGCATCTCAGACTGGATACATAACAGACTGAATGCATAAACAAGATCCAGCATTTTGCTGCATACAAGAAACACACCTCAATAACAAAGACTGATACCATCACTGAGTGAAATGATGTAAAAAAGAGTTGCCATCCTAATATCCAATAAAGTAGATTTTCAACCAAATGTTATCAAGTGTGACAAAGAAGGACATTTTATATTCAATGGGAAAATCAATGAAGAGAAAGTCTCAATTTTGAACATCTATGCCCCAAATGCAAGAGCACCCACATTCATAAAAGAAACGTTACTAAAGCTCAAAACACACATTGAGCCACACACAATAATAGTGGGAGACTTCAACACCCCACTCGTACCAATGGACAGGTCATTGAAACAGAAACTAAAGAGAGACAAAGTGAAACTAAGAGAGGTTGTTTAATAGACATCTACAGAACATTTCACCCTAAAGCAAAAGAATACAACTCCTTCCCAGCACCTCATGGTACCTTCTTTAAAATTGAACATATAACTGGTCACAAAACAGGCTTTAACAGATATAAGAGCATTGAAATAATCCCATGCATGCTATCAGATCACCATGGCTTAAGGCTTGTCTTCAATAAAAACAAAACAACAGAAAGCTCATATTCACATGGAATCTGAACAATGCTCTACTTGATGATAACTTGGTCAAGGAAGAAAAAGAAATTAAAGACTTTTCAGAATTTAATGAAAATGAAGGCACATCATATCAAAACTTACAAGACACATGAAAACAGTATAAAAGGAAAGTTCATAGCACTAAGTGCCCTGGTAAAGAAACAGGAGAGATTTTACACTAACAACTTAACAGCACACCTGAGAGCTCTAGAACAAAAAGAAGCAAACTCACCCAAGAGGACTATAAGTCAGGAAATAGTCAAACTCAGGGCCAAAATCAGCCAAACAGAAACAAAAAAAGAATACAAGGGATCAAAAAAACAAAAAGCTGGTTCTATGAGAGAATCAAATAGATAGATAAATCCCTAGCCAAACTAACTAAAGAGCTGAGAAGCAGTATCCAAATTAACAAAATCAGAAATGAGAAGGGAGAGATAACAACAGAAAAAGAAAATTCAAAAAATCATCAACTCCTAATACAAAAGCCTATACTCATCAAAATGGGAAAATCTAGATGAAATGGTTGTTTTTCTAGACAGATACCACATGCCAAAGTTAAATTAAGAGCAGGTAAACTACCTAAACAGGCCCACATCAAGGAAATAGAAGTCATTAAAAAAACAAACGAACAAACAAACAAACAAAAAAACAAGCAAAAAGCCCAGGGTCAGATGGATTTAGTGCAGAATTCTACTAGACCTTCAAAGAAGAACTGATACCAGTTTTCCTCAAACTATTCCATAAAATAGAAAGAGAAGGAACACTACCTAACTCATTCTATGAAGACACAATTATTCTGATACCTAAACCACACAAGGACCCAACCAAAAAAGAGACCTTCAAACCAATCTCACTTATGAATATCTATGCAAAATACTAAAGTAAAATTCTTGGAAACAGGATCCAAGAACACATAAAAACCAACATTCACCATAATGTAATCCCTTATACAAACAAACTCAAAGGAAAAAAAAATTACATGATCATCTCCTTAGATGTAGAAAAAGTATTTAATAGAATATAATACCCTGTCATGTTAAAAGTATTGGAGAGATCAGGAATTCAAGGCCCATTCCTAAACGTAATAAAAGCAATCCACTGCAAACCAAAATCCAATATCAAATTAAATGGAGACATACTTGAAGCAATCCTACTGAAATTGAGAACAAGACAAGGATGCCCATTCTCCCCATATCTACTCAATATAGTACTTGAAGTGTTATCAAGAACAATAGCATAACCAAAAGAGATCAAGGGGATACAAATTGTCAAAGAAAAAATAAAAGTATCACTATTAGCTGTTGATATGATGCTATACATAAGTGACCCTAAAAAATTCTACCAGAGAACTTCTCCAGCTGATAAACAACTTCAGCAAAGTGGCCAGATATAAAATTAACTCAAATAAATCAGTAGCCTTCCTTTATACAAATGATAAACAGTTTGAGAATTAAATTAGTGAAAGAACTCCCTTCACAATAGCCACAGATAATAGAAAATATCTTGGGGTTACTCTAACCAAACAAGTGAAATACCTGTATGACAATAACTTCAAGTCTATTAAGAAAGAAATCAAAAAAACCTTAGAAAATGAAGAGATCTCCCACCATCATGGATTGGCAGAATTAATATAATAAAAATGGCCATCCTACCAAAGGCAACATATAGATTCAATGGAATCCTCATCAAAATCCCAACACAACTATTCAAAGACATGGAATGAAAAATTCTCAAATTCATCTGGAAAGTCAAAAAACCCAGAATAAAGAAAATAATTCTTAACAATAGAAGAACTGCTGGGGGAATCACCATCCCTGACCTCAAGCTTTACTACAGAGCAATAGTGATATAAGCCACATGGTATTGGTACAGAGACAGACACATTGATCAATGGAATAGAATTGAAGACTTGTCACCTTGCACAAAGCGTAAGTTCAAGTGGATCAAGGACCTCAACATAAAATCATATACACTGACTCTAATAGAAGAGAAAGTGGGAAAGAGCCTTGAATTCAATGGCACAGGGGGAAATTTCTTATAGAACTCCAATGGCTCATGCTCTATGATCAAGAATTGATAAACAGGACCTCATGAAACTAGAAAGCTTCTGTAAGGCAATAAGACAAATCAGCAGCTTACAGAGTGTCAAAATAATCTTCATTAACGCCACATCCGATAGAAGTCTAATATCCAAAATATATAAAGAACTCAAGAAGTAAACTACCAAAAAACCAACCAACCCGATCAAAAAATGGGGTATAGAACTAAGCCAAGATTTTACAACTGAGGAATCTCAAGTGGCTGAGAATCACCTAAAGAAATGTTCAAAGTTCTTAGTAATCAGAGAAATGCAAATCACAAAGACTCTGAGATTCTATCTTATACTAATCAGAATGACTAAGATCAAAACCTCAGGTGACAACACATGTTGGAGAGGATGTGGAGAAAGAAGAGCACTCCTCCATTGCTGGTGGGATTGCAAACTGATACAACCACTCTGGAAATCAATTTGGAAGTTTCACAGATAATTGGAAATAGATCTACCTGAAGACCCAGCAATAACAATCTTGGAAATATACCCAAAAAATGCCCTACCATTCCACGGGGGCAGGCATTCCACTATGTTCATAGCAGCCTTATTTGTGATAGCCAGAAATTAGAAACAACCCAGATGTCCCATGACAGAAGAATGGATAAAGAAAATGTGGTTCATTTACACAATGGAATACTACTCAGCTATTAAGAAAGAGGACATCCTGAGTTTTGCAGGCAAATGGGCAGAACTAGAAAATATCTTCCTGAGTGAGGTAACTCAGACCCCAAATGACATACATGGTATGTATTCACTAATAAGTGGATATTAGCCAAAAAAGAAAAAAAGTACAGAATACCCAAGATATAATCCACAGAACTCTAAAAGGTCAAGAAGCTGAAGGGCCCATGTGAGGACTCCTCAGGCCTACTTGGAAGGGTGAAGAAAGCAATCACATGTGAGGGGGGAAGGAAGGATCTGGGAGGGAAAAGTGATAGGGCTGGGGAGTCCAGGAAAAGGGAACCTGATGTGGTATTGAGTGAGGAAAAAGGACTGAATCCCTGAGGGCCAGCAGAAAGAATGGAAACAGGCAACCTTGGGAGGTAGGAAGATGTAGGGACCCTCTAGAATGTACCAGAGACATGAAAGGTGAGAGACTCTCAGGACTCCAAGGGAGGGACCTTAGATAAAATATCTGACAATAGGGAGAGGGAACTTATAGAGCCCTCCTCCAGCAGAAAGACAGGGCACCAAATGAGGGAAGGGGAACCATCACAGTAAAAACACGGACCCATAATTATTCCTGTCTAAAAGAATTACAGTGATGGAAATGGAGAGGAGCCTGAGGAAAAGAAGGTCCGGTGACAGGCCCAAAGTGAGATCTAGCTCAAGAGGTGATCCTGAGGCCTGACACTAATACTGAGGCTATGGAGAGTTCACAAATAGGAACCTAGCATGATAGTACTCCAGCAGACCCAGCAAGCAGCTGAAAGAGTCAGATGCAGATATTTGCACCCAACCAATGGACAGAAGCAGCTGACTCTTGTTGTTGAATGAGGGAAGGCTGAAAGAAGCTGAGGAGAAGTGCGACCCTGTAGAAGGACCAGCAGTCTTAATTAATCTGGATGCCTGAGATCTCTCAAGCACTGGACCAGCAAACAAGATGGATATACTCCAGCTTATACGAGACCCTCAACACATATACAGCAGAGGACTGCTGGGTCTGTGTTCATTCAGAGATGATGCACCTAACCCTCAGAAAACTGGAGGGCCCAGGGAGTTTAGAGGTTTGGTGGGGAGTGGAGAGACCCATGTGGAAAAGGGGGGAAAGGAGAAGAGATGGAATGTGGAACAGTTGGAGGGTTGACAAGGTGGGGAATAATATCAGGAGTGTAAAAAAATAAATACATTAATTAATTAAAAAAAGAAGTTATTTTCTTATATTTGTAAGTTTTACGCAAGATTTCTTTCTAAACATTAAAAAGCCAAAGGGATGATGCGTACTACAAAGCATTATTCAATCTGATCAATCCATACTAAATATTTAATTGTGCTGTATTAATAGTTAATCTCAGTAGTCTTTGTTCATGATATTTTAATTAGTCTCTATTTGTCTTTTCTTGGAAAGTAAAAATTCCAGAGAAACTCATATGATTTTCCATATTGAAGCTCAAGGATCTAACATTATAATGAACAAAAATTAAGCTTAATACATATCTTTCATTTATATGAGCCAAACTTGAAAATCTAGTTTTAGTTCTACATACTTGTGCATATGAAAAAGCATATGAGTCATGAAACTAAATAGTATGTACTTGAAAATTTCAAGCTATTTTAAGATTTGTTAATGACATGGAATATTTTTATGGTATTAAAGGTAAAGAAAATAAACAGAGCTGCATACATAATATTGTCTCAATGAGAAGAATATTAGGCAATTTAACTTTTACACACTTATACAGTGGAAAAATAAAGAAATTAAATCCAATCACTCAAAAAGAACAATTCACTAAAGATAAATTACAAATAAATTTCCTTGTTTGTACTTTAAGCATTATTTTATGGCAACAGTGTTTTATTTGGCCATTTAGTTAAAAAAAAAATACTCATATAAGCCAAACCTTGATTTTTACATCTACAGATAAAAATCAAACAAAAAATAAACAAAAGAAATAAAAAATCCAAGGTGATTGAATAATCAATAAATATCCAAATAGCGTTTGGATCAGAATGTGAACACAAATCTAAGATGCTTTATCCACCGGACAGTTATGCTAAGTTCCTATCTGTAAGCAGAGCAGAGTATCTGTAGCTTGGCTCTCTTCTATAGGATGGGTCTCAAGTTGGGGCAGTCATTGGTTGACTGTTTTCTTTTTTTTTTGGTTTTTTGAGACAGGGTCTCTCTGTGTAGCCCTGGCAGTCCTGGAACTCACTCTGTAGACCAGGCTGGCCTCGAACTCAGAGATCTGCCTGCCTCTGCCTCCCAAGTGCTGGGATTAAAGGCGTGCGCCACCACCGCCCGGGTTGACTGTTTTCTCAGTCTCTGCTCCATCTTTATCCCTGTGTATCTTGTAAGCAAGACAAATTTTGGATTGAAGATTTTGTGGTGCGTTTATGTGCCATTCCCTACTATGGAAGTCATACCAACCTAGAGGAGGTAAACACATCAGTCTATACCTCCTTCTGGTAGGAATGTAAGCTAGGGTCACCCCCAAAGACTCCCTTTCTCCTCCCTTGTCTCAGACCTCCAATCAGTCACTAGAAATGCCCCAATTTTTAAATTAGCAATTTTGTATATCACTTAGCAAATTTGAGTTTTTTAATAACAAAATCAACTCAGGTAATTTAAGATTTTTTGAATTTTCACAAAAATCTCTGTCTTATTGTAGCATGGAATATTAATAATTTCAGAGTCTCGTGACTGCTGACTACTCTCTGCACTGCTGCTATTTCCACCTCTATGGCTAGCCTCCAGTCTTCCCAGCTCTGGTTCACCTGCCTCAGATTAGCTTGTACCTCCTTTCCAGCCATGTGGTTCTGTAGATGGCTGCCACACAATTCTCCTTAACCCAGTAAATCTAAACTCTAGAAGCTTATAATTATCAGTCAGTTTTATATATCAATACATTCTCAACTCACAAGTTGCCCACACAAGGGTTCCTGAGCCAGTTACCACTCCTTCTTGCCAATGTATCAGGGTGGGAAAGTCGGATACTTAGGACCCCCAGTTCCTGTTCTGTTTTTGTCTCTCCTCACCACCATGGGTTGTTACTTGCCTTGAGTTGGGAATGTTTGCATCAATACTTGTAAATGTATTCATTCTTTTAATATATGTAAATTTTTTTGTACTCAATTCTGTAAGAAATGACAAATTTTGGTTTTCTACTGTTAAATGAGAATATTAGGCCCCAGTAACATGTAATTGTGTAAAGAAAAATAAAAGTGCTGTGGTAACTAAAACCAAACCAAACCAAAACAAAACAAGATGACCATACAATAATTTCAGAGCCAATTGATAATGATAGAAACTGACCACCTGGATTAAACAAGTTAACCCAATTATTCTATTCTTATATGATATTCATAGTTACCAGTGGCTATATAAAGCCACGAGGATAAGATTCGTCCTCTTCTAGATCCATCTTCTCTTGTGTCATCCTCCTCCATCTCCCTTCCTGTCCCTGTCTCTGTCTCTGAAACTCTTAGCTCCGCCTTCCTTTTCTCTGTTCAGTCACAGGCTTCTTATTATATTAATATTTAAATTAATTGGAGGAAATTCTGCTACATCTTACATCATAAAAATTTTCCTTACCATTACACAATCACTAGGCATACACTTTTCATTTACTTTGTCTATATATCTCAAGGCCCTTTCCACCTGTGACTAACTTAACAAACAGATGGCATTTCTGAGACACTGCTAGACACCATTGTATATGATGTTGTGCCTATTGGTTATACTTTTTATTAACATTCTGTTTACTCTAGGATTTCTCTATTTTTTAATCAGCTATTTCTAAATCTCACTCTCTCATTCTGGAAGCCGAAGGCAGCTATGAGTGTTGTTTTCACCTTGTAATTTTGCATGTCTTTGTAAACTCCTTTATTAGCACATGGAAAGAGTTCAGAAATGTGTGATATTCATGAACAACTAGTTTATATGTTTATATGTGGGTGAAAATCAAGGATTTTGTCCTATATATGGAAAAACTTGCTACATATGTTTTTCTACAATGAACTCTCACTAAATACTTGGTAAATGTTATTGAAGAACTATAATAAAATAAAGCTAAAAACTGTATAAAAACGGTGCCCAAAACATAAAATTCGAGGTGGTAAATTATTTATAAACTTTAATGTGAGAGCAATAAATAGAAAGGAATGGTATATACATTCATAAAATTATGATTTCCAATGTTAGTCAACAATTAAATATGACTTAAGAAGGATCTCTACCTTTAGAAATTATTCATAGTTTTGAGGGATGATGCCACATTCTCACATAGATAAGTTAGTTTCATATCATAAATGATTAGTAAACAAAGTTGTAAAAACATGAAAGGGTAAAAATCCTATGAATACATTTTCATTATTCTTAAATAAATATTATATTCTTTTAAGTGCACTTGAATGATTTTCTGAGCTTGATGAATTTATGTAGTGACAAAGTCAAACAAAGTTATCCTCAAGATTTAATTTAGAGACTAATTTAATAACTCAGCATGTCATCCTTAAAATTTCATATCATTATCTGAACCCCATAGGATACTTTATAATCAAGTAAACAACATTCAGGGATTATTTAAAACATCTAGGAAGACTAGAAATCCCTTTCATCTTAGCCTAAGCCCCCTTTGTTTCAGTGTTTATAGCAATTTTGTTATTTTGTAGCTTACTATTAAAGGATGACATAAAGTTTTTAAAAATGGAAATGTTCAGTGCTTGCAATCAGACATATCTTTGTTGCAAGAAATGCTATTTTTATATTTCATTTTTATTATAAATATTAATCACAAACTTTTAAAACATTGTACTTCTGATATTTATTTTAATTACTATTGCATACAGTTATATGATAAAATTTTCAATCATTGGTTTTTATGAATATATTACATTGCTTTACTATGTATATTATACCTTACAACAAAAATTCATTAAAATAGAACTTTTCTCCATATTGCTAGTTAATCTCTAGTTTGAAACCATAAGCACATAAAGAGACATGGTTCTATACATTTTTCTTCTTTAAGATTTTATGGTTCACTACTGCAAAAAATGGGGCTAATAATATAATGTCAATTTAGCTATTGTTAGTTATGATATTGACATTAGTCTAGTGTCTTAGTCAGGGTTTCTATTCCTGCACAAACATCATGACTAAGAAGCAAGTTGGGGAGGAAAGGGTTTATTTAACTTACACTTCCACACAGCTGTTCATCACCAAAGGAAGTAAGGACTGGAACTCAAGCAGGTCAGGAAGTAGGAGCTGATGCAGAGGCCATGTGGGGATGTTACTTACTGCCTTGCTTCCCTTGGCTTGCTCAGCCTGCTCTCTTATAGAACTCAAGACTACCAGCCCAGGGATGGCACGACCAACAAGGGACCCTCCCCCCTTGATCATTAGTTGAGAAAATGCCCCACAGCTGCATCTCATGGAGGCACTTCTCCATCTGAAGCTCCTTTCTCTGTGATAACTCCAGCCTGTGTCAAGTTGACACAAAAAACCAGCCAGTACAGCTAGTCTATAATATGACTGACTATAATATGTTGAGTGTCATTAAAAATAATGTCAGTTCTGAGCTGGTAAAAATACCTTGAGTAAAGTATTTGTAGAACTATCAATTGCTTCACAGCAAATAAATACAGCAAAGATAATAAAGTGAATCTCCTGTGAATATGGTACCTTGTGCTATATTCTTTAAAGAACTGTCTTGCTCTTTACAATGCAAAAATATGTGCTGTAAAGAAGGTGGCAAAGGTGTTACATGGGACAGATTTCTCAGAGAAGAGAAAAAGAGACACACAGAGAGAGATGACTTTAGGAAAGTGTCTTATATAGTCAAGGAATCTACATAAATAAGCAAGATGGTCTAGAAGCTTGTAAATCCTGGGAGGAATCAACATATAATCATATGCTAAAGTTTGAGAAAGGTAGGCATCCGTACGTTTTTGGAGTGACCATGTTAGATTTTGTTTTCGTGTTTTATTTGATACTTAATTTTAATGACTGAGGGTCATGTTACATAATGGAGCTTACCCCAATTTATTCAAAGCTTACTGAAAGGATTGTTATTATTATCACATAGCTTAAAGAAACACTCAGAATAATGTTTTATTAATAATTTGGGTAATTTGACAAATTGACACAATTAGACATTTCTTTTTTCCCCTTTTATTGCAAATAGTTATTTTTCTCTGATTATCATTTCCCAGCCTTTACTCCTCCCAGCTTTTTCCCTTCTCCCTCTAATCAACTCTCATTCTGTCTCTCATTAAAATACAAACAAACTTATATGAGTTAATAATAAAATAAAATGTCATAAAATAAGACACAATAATAGAAATTAAAAACTAACATGTAAGAAAATACATGAAGAGGCAGCTAGAATTAGTGAACATCAGGGGGCATGGCTGGAATCCTTGTATAGTGAAAACTTCCTAGTAAAGATTGCTATTAATGGAGGATACAGGGTCTGAACTGGCTATCTTTCATTTCCAGGCAAAGTTTTCAGTAGTGGGACTTGGTTATATACCTTTGAGTGGTTGGTGTAAGTGGTCCTTCAGAGATCTCTAAAAACAAACAAACAAACAAACAAACAAAAGCAGGTTGATGCTAGGACATGTTGTTCTCTGAAAAATGACAGTGAGACCCCTTTGCTAAGGACAACATCCACACAGTTCACTGAACATGGAGAGGTAGGACTGGTAAAGGCATGGATCCTTCAATCCTGCATTTGATCCCTTTGGTATAAGAAAGCATTCTGCACGCTACAGAAAGAGAAATCTGGATACCAACACAGCCACAAAACCTTCCAACTACAATCTATCCTGTGTCCAAGATGTGCTTGGGCAATAGTGGTGCAGAACTTGTGGGTGTGGCCAAACTATGTTTTATTTCATCTGTAGTCTATGTCGGGAGAGGGAGCCCATGCCCTACACTGCCTGGATGGATAGAAACTAGAGAGTAGATAGCCCAGACACCAAACTTTCTAGTCCTCCTCCACACCCAAAAATCAATGAAATGAATCCAAATGATGCTTTGCTATAATAATATACTAGACAAAATCCCTTATCCAGTTTTATCAGAGATGCTTCTTCAGCAGCAGATGGGAACAAGTTCAGGGACCTACAACCAGACATACAGAGAAATTCTAAATTGGAGGTATCCAAAGGACACACCCACTTTGTGATTGTGGAACCCCGCAGAGGTGGAGAGAAAAGATTATAGGAATCATAGGGGATGGAGATACCAGGAAGATATAACCCATCAAAGCAACTAATATGAGCTCACATGGTAGGTACAGATAGTGGAATGGCAAGGTTCTGCACCAGGTCTTCTAAATTTTTGTTAAGGCTGTTAGCTTGGTCTTTCTGTGGAATTCCAAAAACCAGGAGTGGGTATATTTCTCTGAATTTTGTCTACTCTTGAGACTCTTTTTCTCCTATTGGGTTACCTTGTCCATCCTTGGTGTGAGGGCTTTTGCCTCTTCTTCATGCACTGTTTTGTCCTCTTTCACTGTTGTCTCTTAGAAGCCTGATTTTTTTTTCTGAAGAAGAAACACAAGTATGGTGGATCTGGAATAGAGGGAAATATAGGGGGAGCTGGGCGAAGTAGAGGGAAGGGAAAATATTGTCGGAATGTATTGTTTGAGAGAAGAATTCATTTTCAATAAACAATAAAAATAAACTGGGCATAATATAAACAAAAAGAAAGACTAGAGTGACTCATGTGTTCACACATTCAGTAATACCATAAAAACAATAAATAGCAAGCCATAATTTAAATCCAACAGACTGAAGAGTAAGTAGAGAGATGAAAAACATACAAAAATTAAAACAACAAAACTACAAATATATTTTTATATTTAAATATATTTTAAAATATGTTACTGTAAGTATACATTTATATACATAAATAAATATATAAAATATACACAAAATATAAAAATATAAATAGTCAAAAATCTAGCATAGTATAAAACTCAATTACATAATGTAACAAGAAAGTTTGATCAAGTAGCTAATCACTGAGGTATAAAGGTCAATAAACTAATGAAGTGGGTGAAGTCATAATTACTGTTTCAGTTTCAAGAGTTAAATAAATGATTGACTCCCTATTTAAATGAACTCTATCTAATAGTTCTATTTGTGTTTCTTAATAGAAGTAACATCAGCAATGACAAGCCAGTCAACTAGTTCAGTTTCATGTCAGTAACAGATGAATAAAAAGCACAACCATGTCTTTAATTTGCATTTGGAACTTATTCCAAAAATAACCTCAATAAGGTAGTCATAATTATTTATGTGATTTACAAATTAAAACTCAAACAATTTTACCTACTCTGGCATCTCAGAACTACCCATACTTCCTAATCACTTACCCATATTTCTTCCTTTAGCCCAAATTGATGGCCTATTTTCCTTGATTATTGTTGTCACACACACATATAATTGTTACATGTATAAATATGAATATATGTACTTTAATCATTATTCCCACATGTCTATTTAGAGTGCACATATGAATGAAATCAATCAGCATTTATGATTCTGACCGTCACTTATCCTTTTATGATAATATCTCCTAGTCCCATATGTCATAAATTTTATAGGATCTCATATTTTAGAGCTGAATAATATTTCAATATGTATCTTTAGTATTTTAGTACATCCTACTGCTATTAGATACTATAGTTATTCCATATTTTGCCTATTGTAAATAATGCTACCATAAGTATGCCAATGCAGATAATTTTCAACATTGTTTTATCCAATTAAGAAAAATACCAGGACAGAGAAGCGAGAGGGGGTTGAATGGGGAAAAGAGGGAGGGAAGGGGGCTTATGGGACTTTCGGGGAGGGAGGAAACGGGAAAGGGGAAATGATTTTGAATGTAAATAAAAAAAAACTTAGAAAATAAAATTAAAAAAACAAATAAAATCAAATCTTAAAAAAAAAAAAAGGTAATCCTTAATCATTTAGCCAGTGTATTTTCAAGTTTTTTGAGGATCTTACAGTTTTATTGTCTTATCATATCTCTCTTTTCTAAGCTTATCAAAAGAAGAGTCACCTTAACTGAGATAATACAATATTGCATTATAGTTTTTATGTGAATTCCACTGATGATTGGAGAGAGTGAGTATGTTTGAATCCACCTGTATCTTAGGGTTTTACCACTGTGAACAGACACCATGACTATGGCAACTCTTAAAAGGAAAACATTTAATTGGGACTGCCTTAAAGGTTCAGAGATTCAGTTCATTATCATCAAGGCAGGATCAGGGCAGCATCCAAGTAGGCATGGTGCAGGAAGAACTGAGAGTTCTACATCTTCATCTGAAGGCTTCTAGCAAAATGCTGACTTCCAGGTAGCAAGGATGAGGGTCTTAAACCCACACCCACAGTGACACACCTACTCCAACAGGACCATACCCTCTAATAGTGCTCCTGGACCGAGCATATACAAACTATCACAACCTGCTATACTGTTTTATTCATTTTTAAATATTTTGAGAATTATAGAGTCTCCCTTCCTATATGCTTTCTTTTAGATGTTTAATAGTGTTTTGCTACATTACATACACCTTCTTAAATCCTTAATTCATGTTGTTTTATTTTTCTGCAGTTGATTAGAGATGCAAATCTGTTTTATTATGATGCTTGTGTATTTCACTTCCCTGACACTGGATAGAATTTTCTTTCTACATTGACTATTGTTACTCTCTTTAATTTCTTGGTTTAAAAATCTTTTGGATCCTATTCAAGCACATTTAGAGCCCTCAATACAAATAGTCAGGAATCAACTTCTCCATGTATAAAATTCCATGTAATAAGTAAAGGTTAAAATCTTAGGAAACATTTAAAAGAAATTAGAATATGTAAAATACTGGTTAAATATTTCTGGAATGGTATTTTGTTTTCCAATCCAACATTTATATTATTGCCTCTTCTGGAAGATTGTATGAATCTTTGATGTTTACAGGATATTTACCATTAGGTGAACTTTGAATAACATGATAAATAACTAAATAATTTCTACCTTAAACAGCTATTTTATTTTAAATTTATTATATATACATGGGTGTCTTTGTCCTGTATATGAAATTGAACAAATGTGAACAAAGTTTGAACAATGAAAATTTGTAAGAATGTTTGCATGCAATATGGAACTAGTATTTTGTTAAACATCTTACAATGAATAAAAGAACTGTATCAGAAAATTATATTTATTAAACAGTATCAAAATATGTCTGCGATGCTTCTTTCTCTAAGTCTGAAGTTACTGAATTGCTTATAGAATGTACAAAGTAGTAGACAAACATTTTGTTAGATTATTATTTTGAACTATTTGATATTTTAAGAATTCTTTCATTGAATTAGTCAATATTTATAAGTATAAATACTTAATTTTATTTAATTTTATATACTATATGATAATTATCTTTCCTAATCTTCACATTCTCTTTCTCTCTCTCAAAAAAAAATAATCTCAGAATAACAAAAAGAAAAATACAAAGAAAAACACAAAACAAGAGAATATGCATACCAAAATGTGATAAAAAATCATAGAGTCTGCTTTCTGTTAACCAAGTACTCTTGGATATGGCATTAGCCCTGAACTGTGTCACTCCTTTTGAGAAAACTGAGTTTTCCATTGTCAGGAGCTACAAAAAGCTCCTTGATTGATTATGGGTAGGACATTGTATCTAATTCTAATTCTCAGTAGTAATATTATGTCTATTGTGAATAAGTGTAGTTCTTGTGTGTATTGTCACAGTTTCTAAAAGTTCATATGTATATGAGTCCTGTTGCATCTGGAAGATACTGTTTCCTTGGAAACAATTTTCTACCATGCTTAATATCCTCAATTCTGCTGTATGTATGATATTTCAAAAGAAAGGTAAAATTTATAGATGATAAAAATATGGTGGAATTGGAGAATCCAGTTGCAAACCTTCTAACACAGTAATGACAAAGCACATCTGATTGCTCTGATGAGATATTAATTGGAAATGATTCGGTTTGCAATAATAGGATAATTTATTGATATGACTATGGTAATAGAATAATTTGGTATTCAGTACAACAATTTGAGTGCTGTAGCTTTTCTGCTGGAAATTTCCCATTAAAATATGGATCTAAAATTTGAAGTGACTTGAAACGTAGTGAAAACTCATGACTACATGACACAGATAAGCTATTCCAAGGGGTCCTTTTCAGGGTACCAAATAAAATTAGACTCAGCAGGATCAAAGCTCGTGGTGTGATTAGAAATATAAATAGTCCAAACCAAACTCCTTTGATTTTTAAATAGTTTTATAGTATATGTCCATGAAGCACTTCTACTTTGCTATACATTTGAAATATAAAAGTAATTCTATTATTATGATTCTTTGGAAACTCAAATATTGTATTAAAAATAAATATTTAAGCAGATAATTCTTCTCTTTAGAGGACAAAATTTTAAAGGAAGAAACATAAATTTTACATGTCTTATTTTGTTTAAAATATGTTCCACTGCAATTTCAATGTGAACATGAGGTTATCTAAAGGTCAGAGATTCTATGTACGTTGCTTAGAGGTTTAATCTATGCTTTAGAGGGTAATTCTTCACTTTATGTTTGACACACACTTTCCATGGAGATACTGTTTGAGCAGTCTAAGCAATCACCTGCAACTGATCATATGTTTTTCATTTTACATACTTATGGACAGATGGTCTTATTTATATTTTAACCTCATCCACAACAGAATTAACAGTAAAGGAGGGTTGTGCTTTGTTTTCTTATTATTCTGGAGTTTCAAGCTGTCTGGTTAATTCACCCAACAATTTTTGATTAGTTTGTTTTGGTTCTGCTATATATAGATGGTTATATATGAAGGTTATGAACTGATTTATTAAAAAGGTGGTTTTAGAATACAATGTACATATTAAACTTTGAAAAACGAATTAGAGGACTCAGCATGTATTTAATGCATATTTTTATTAATATGAGAAGTATAACTCTAATGTTAAGGTTGCTGTCATAATGTCCTAATGACACACTCCTTCATGAGCCATTTAATTCATGACAAATAGCCAAATAATGCTTAGGAGCAAACACCAAAGTCAAAGCTTAAACTGACAATAAAAGAAATGTATTGAAAATTTCTCAAAAGTGTTTTCTTAAAATTAATAGAATAAAACTTGTTTAATATAAACATATAAATCTCTAATTGGTGAAAATTATGGACATATAACAGGAAAATAGTTTTTGCAATTTTAGACTATAATATGAATGAATATATAGAAATGACTTGAAAAGAAATGCATGTTTGATTCATGCTAAAAACCAAATGCATCCGAGTAAGTTATAAATAATAACTTTACACACATCCAAAACAAATCACAAGATATATCTTTATGTGCATAAAGTGGAGGTGAAAGGTGATGTGAGGAATGAATTGAGGACTTTTAGTTTCACAGGACTTTGGACCAATAGAAAGGCAAATCAAGGAAGTGTCCAGCATGAGAGTGAAGTTTAGAGGTATTGCTCTTACTATAGGTGTCATGCTCTTCTCTAACACATTTTTACCTTGAACTGTAGCTATAAAATCTTGGAAGAAGGCCAAAATGGACTTTGCTTAATGGTGGCAAATGTTGCAGAAATGTGGAATGCCAAGCAGAGCTCTTCAAGTTACAAACTTGCGCACAGGTTTCATTCATGCGGTTGAGTCCAGTTGAGAAATGTAGCCAGGCCTTGTACTTTTTTTTTTTTAATTTTATTTTCTAAGATTTTTTTTATTTACATTCAAAATCATTTCCCCTTTCCCGTTTCCTCCCTCCCCGAAAGTCCCATAAGCCCCCTTCCCTCCCTCTTTTTCCCATTCAAACCCCTCTCGTTACTCTGTCCTGGCGTTCCCCTACATCCAGTCTTTCCAGGACCAGGGGTCTCTCCTTCCATCTTCTTAGAAATCTATTGATATGTGAATTGTGTCTAGGGTATTCTGAGATTCTGGGTTAATATCCCTAAATGCCTTCCATTTATCAGTGTGGAAAGGATTTTTCCCTCTTAAGAGCTGTATATGGAGCACTAGTATTGAAAGATGTTAATTGCCATTTGAACATCTTCACCTATATCACTAGGAGTTGGAGATGGAATCTATAGGAAGCGTCAACCATACCAGTGGATCCATCCTGAGTGGCACTAATATAAAGGAGCCAATTTGAAGCTTGTATGAATTGATAGTACAAAACTACTGGGGCTTGAACCATTGTAACATGAAGTAGATTTTTCGTGTTTTGGGAACTAGGCATTACACAGATTCCCTTATGTAATTATAAGGGAAATGAGGCTAATAACAATAAAGTATTAATTTATTTTTATTAATAGGCATGTTATAAGCAAGAAACATTTGAAAAATTGGCCCATTATTTACAGGAATTAAATATCAAAGCTATGAAATTATGGAATATGGTTCAGGTGGAGAAATGTCACCCAATCTGTATATCTATTATATTACAAATGATCCTATTTCATTATCAAAGTAATAAAGGGTTTATACTGTCGCACAAAAAATTCTAGGATGGAGTATTTATGGTTGTTTTTGCCATTCCCAAAACAGCTTTGACAATTTCTAACAATTCATTGTGTTGTTGTTTAGGCAATGTACTCCAAGATACCCTGGAATTTATTATGTATTTGAAGATCTTGAATGTCTTGTCTTCCTAGCTCCATCACCCAAGAGCAGTGTGTTTTTCTTGGTATTAATAGAACTGTTGAAGATATGTGGTTTTCTAAAAGTCTGAGGATCTCATTTTTTATAATAGCTCATACATATTGGAATTGTTTTATATATGAAAAATACATGGTATTAGGTATTTTTATATGTGAAATATAATGGTATGGAATTCAGTCCTCATGCAGAATTAAAGAATGGTTATCATGTTGACTTTAAATTCATCCCTCTGGTGACCACTGATCACAGGAGATTCATGTTATACATATTAATGTAATTAGTATTGTTTTTCTTTTAACATAACATGGGAGGCAATGGTTAGTATCCTTAACCAGAGCTTAATGCCAACCTAAAAGACTGTGAGCCATCAGCCTTAAAGATCAAAGAAATACTGTGAGCCTCAGCCTTAAGGATTAAAGATAGACCTTACGGATTAATCTTCAATTTTAAAACATCTTGTGTAGACTGTGGTTTTATGTCTTTAAAACATAAAAAATGATAATCACCAACTATTTAAGGGTTGATAAGAAGTTCTTAAAATAATATCAAAAATACATTAATATATTCATGATTTGATTCTTTAAGTTAGTCCAGAAAATTTTTTTGAAATTTTAAAGTTCCCAGTTTTTATATGATAGTCTATTTTGTTTTGTGTAAATGCTTTACTTTCAGTTTATCAATGTTTTACTTTTGCTTCATATGACATTACTGTTCAGAATATTCACTTAATTGTCAATATCATCTATCGCCTCACTTGTTATGTAAAAATTAATTAGAATCTTTATAAATTCTTGGATAACTCTGTTATTCATATTTGGTTTTATAACCTTCACCAATCACCAGTTGCATGTTGGGGTTCATTTTTATTCCTTGGCATTTGCTCAAGTACCAATATTTAAGGACAAGCAGTATTCTGCCTTATTCAGATTCCTCCTCTAATAAAGGTTCTTATGAATGTAATCCATTGTTATATGATGGAAAAGGTGAGATTAAGTTTGGTAGAAAATATGTAAGATGGAAGTAGGCGGTACTTTCCAGCTCGATAAGCTCAGGACCTCGTTATAAGCAAACATAATTTCTTAGTCAGCAAGAGTGATATCTATAACAATCAGTAATTTAAACTATATTCATTTTATTTTTACAGTAAGAACTTACTTCCAAAATATGACACCTTGCGGCACTGATGGAGAAATGAGGTTACTGTCCTCATATATTTTATTATCAAATCTTAGCAGAAGTATCACTGTGTTTATTGAGAGTATACTTTTTATTTTGCTGATATAATTTTTGATTCATATATAGTTTTGATATTTGAGTAAGTTGAATGAAATAATTTTATAAGAAAGTATGCAAGCTTTGTAATGTCCAGCATATTCTTTTCAACTTATTTTAAGTAAAAAGTTTGATGATGCCTTAAGCTGTACTCCCTGGTTGTTTACTTGAATTCTGATGGAGTTTCTATTGTTTAGATGATTTAATGAGTTGATTCAATGAGCTGCCCCATGATTGAAAGGGTAACTGCTATAGAGCTCTGTTACGTCTTAGACTCTCAAAAGTACAGAGGAAATAATTTAAAACACACAAAAAAGATTGCGTTTATAAAACATTCAAAATCAGCTCAAGATAAATGGATCCTAAGAGAAGAAAAAAAAAACATTTTCATCTCTTGTCCTCATAGAATAAGCTTTAAAGTATGTTTTCTATAGAGTACTGATTCTTACTGGATCTCTCTCTCTCTCTCTCTCTCTCTCTCTCTCTCTCTCTCTCTCTCTCTCTCTCTCTCCCTCCCTTCCTTTCTTTATATTTCCTTTTCTGAAGTAGATTTGACATTGACCTTAGTTAGTAGTTTCTCCTTGTTCTTTCTTTTGTTTATTTAAAGTCCAATGGATCGACATATGACAAATATAAATTTGAATAATCACAAATTCAAAGATGTATTTTGGTTTTCATTTGCATGAATTTCTCTCTCTTTCGTGTGTGTGTGTGTGTGTGTGTATCAAATGTTCAAATGTGTGCAAATATCTGTAGATGTCAGAATATGTTACAGGTTTAGTTATATATACTAGCATATTTTCCAGTGGGAGTTCTTGGAATTGAACTACTAGTCCTCTATGAGAACAGCTCTTAACTTCTGAGCTATTTCTCTAGCTTTAGAATTTTTTTACAATATATTATACATTCATTCTGAAACCTAAAAATTTAGTGAAATTTTATTTCTAAAATTATAAGACACTGTTATTAAAAATCATCATTTACCAATTTTAATTAAATGTTTTATGAGTAGTAACTTATTTCATTATTTCAACAACCCTTAGGAGTAATTAATAATATAACCTAATTTTAAATTTATGGGTTTCAAATTTAGAAATTTAGAAATTTTATATTTATAAATGATTAGTTTATCACACTAAGAGATTATCCGTCTTCAAAAACCCTGACTTTTTTCATTAAAATCATAATAGCACATGTGCAGAACTTTCCTACGAGATATTAGTAAGGTAAGCTTCAGAACTTACTTTATATGCATACAAGTTTGGAGAGTAGTGTTGCAACACTGCCTTCTAGACATGAAACAAATGTTACATTAAAGTACTCACTTCATGAGTTACAAAAAATGATGATTTGTGCTATTTAATTATGCAATGGTGAATGTGCTCACCTCTCAGTGAGGTACTTTGGTCTCAGGAAGAAAATACCATTTCCAGCAGTGGCACAGCATGTGGTCAGTTGCCCTAACTCCAGTAAATAACCCAACACACATATTGATGTTCATGTAAGCAACTATAATTCAATTCAGTTGGAAAAAATTGTATATATATATATATATATATATATATATATATATCAAACTTTTTGGAAGTAGAAGAGGTAGAGTAGTAGAGTAGGAGAAAGGGGAGATGGGAGAAGGCAATAGGGTTAAAATTCCATATATTAAAGCCTGGAATTACCTGAGAATTAAAGGAAGAGAGAAAGAAAGAAAGAAAGAATAACTTTATTGTTAGCTATTGAGCAAGCAATATATTTCAAGAGACTTATATGAAGTAAGATAAGAGTAAGATACAAATACAGGACCTTAGGGCCCCTGATGAAAACCAAGCATACTCTGGCTGATATAGTATTCATGTAGATAATAATAGCATAAATACTAACACAAGGAGGATGAATGAGTTTTTCATGTTACAACATAAACTAGAATATTCCAGACTACCATGAAATATTCAAATGAACAGCCAAAAGAAAAAAAATAATCCATTAAGAAACAATAATGAAAGATATGGAGAGAGAGGGCAGTCTTGTCTAGTCCCTGATTTTAGTGGGATTGCTTCAAGTTTCTCTCCATTTAGATATTGGCTACTGGTTTGCTGTAAATTGCTTTTACTATGTTTAGATATGGGCCTCGAATTCCTAATCTTTCCAAGACCTTTAACATGAAAGGATGCTGAATTATGTAAAATGCTTTCTCAGCACCTATTGAAATGACCATGTGGTTTTTTCTTTGAGATTGTTTATGTAGTGGATTACATTGATGGACTTCCTTATATTGAACCATCCCTGCATCCCTGGGATGAAGCCTACTTGATCGTGGTGAATAATAGTTTTGATGTGTTCTTGGATTCAGTTGGCAAGAAATTTATTGAGTATTTTTTCATCGATATTCATAAGAGAAAATGCTCTGAGATTCTCTTTCTTTGTCGGATCTTTGTGTGATTTTGGTATCAGCGTAATTGTGGCTTCATAGTGTGAGTGGGGTAGTGTTCCTTCTGTTTCTATTTTGTGGAATAGTTTGAAGAGTATTGGTGTTAGGTCTTCTTTGAAGGTCTGATAGAATTCTGCACTAAAACCATCTGGACCTGTGCTTTTTTTAGTTGGAAACTTCCAATGACCACTTCTGTTTCTTCAGGGGTTATAGGACGGTTTAGATGGTCTATTTGATCCTGATTTAATTTTGGTATTTGGTATCTGTCTAGGAAATTGTTTACGTATCCAGTCTGTTAGTTTATGTCTTTTTATAGGGGAATTGAAATCATTGATATTGAGAGATTAAGGAATAGCGATTATTGCCACCTGCTATTCTTGACACTATCTTTATGTTTGAGTGGTTATCTACTTTTGGGTTTGATGCAAGAAGGTTACTATCTCGTTTTTTCCAGGGTGTTGTTTCTCTACTTGTATTGGCGGTTTCCACCTATTATCCTTTGCAGGGCTGGGTTTGTGGAAAGATATTGTGTAAATTTGGTTTTATCATAGAAATTCTTGGTCTCTCCATCTATGGTGATTGAGAGTTTTGCTGGGTATAGTAGTCTAGGTTGGCATTTGTGTTCTCTTAGAGTTTGTATGAGATCTGCCCAGGATCTTCTAGCTTTCACGAAATTCTTAGGCAAGTGGTCAGAACTGGAAAATATCATCCTTAGTGAGGTAACCCAATCACAAAAGCACACACATGGTATGCAAACACTGATAAGGGGATATTAACCCAGAAACTCAGAATACCCAGGACACAATTCACATATCAATAGATTTCCAAGAAGATGGAAGGAGAGATCCCTGGTCCTGGAAAGACTGGATGTAGGGGAATGCCAGGACAGAGAAGCGAGAGGGGGTTGAATGTGGAACAGGGGGAGGGATGCCGGGAGTCAGCCCAGGCAGAGATGTTTCTTCTTCTTGGTTCTTCTTGAGGCAGCCGAGGTGGGGAAGAGTGTCGGTGGTGGTAAGACTGTGTCTTAAGAAATTCTGGGGATAAGACTTTGTCTTATGGAAAATTTAGGGTTCCTGTATAATAAAGTTTACTTATCTAAGTCTAAGTTACTATGCTACCATAGCAGACCTGTCTTCTACAATCCTCTGAGGACAGAAACTGCAGTTTTTGGCATTATCACCTCTTCCTCAAACTGCTAAAGATTAGTTAAATTGCCTTTGTACTCTCTCCACAGGAACTGCTGGGCTCTAACTTTCAGCCTGCTAGTCAGAAATCACAGGGAGAAAAACGGGACACTTAGAGAAGTGGTTAATGAGTTTATTACTAAGTTGTAAAAAGTTTCCTATGAAAGCTATGTAAGAGGGAAAAGCGGAAAGATCCTAAGAGGAGAAAGGAAAAAATTCTTCTAAGTGGGGAAAAGTAAAAAGTGAGAGAGAGAGAGAGAGAGAGAGAGAGAGAGAGAGAGAGAGAGAGAGAGAGAGAAGAGATTGAGAATGAGAGTGAGAATGAGCATAAGAATGAGAATGAGATTATTCTCTTTTGTCTTCAGTACTTATACATCTTTCAGAATACATGATCACATGTTACAAAGTTCATCACAAGTTAGCACAAAAATCAAACCATAAATTGAAATAGAAGTTTACAACAGGGAATGTTTACATGCATATCCATTTGGAGTAATTATCTAGCTAAACATTTATCATTTGCCTTCTCCACAGGTTCATAGAAAGTTTAACAACATAACTAAGTTATAAGTGAAGTTTTGTATAGATAAACCCAGTCAATATTTTATCTTCTGTCCTAGCACCTACAATAAATCATTAGTTCCCTTTTTATGACCTTTGGTTAATTGTTTTACAACCTCTTGGAATGTGCTCTGAGTAGGAGAAAGTCTGGTTGCCACTGAAGAGCAATTAACTGGTGACACTTGGCAGGCTGTCATAGTTCTCATTGCAGTTTTGACTATCAGAAAAGGACCTAATAGCAGTCCCGCTATAAAAGAGCTTAATAATCATGGATATAATTTTAGGAATTCTTATAAGATCATCATCAAAACTTAAGTCATCTATTTGTCTATATAGCACCACTAAAGGACAGTACATCTTCGTGGATCTTCAGAGATCTGCTCCAAAGGGGTGTGCCATTACTTATTGATTATTATATATGTATTATAATAACAAGAAAAGCATATTAATAACAGGAATCTTTCCTAAAATTCGTCCCCCACAGCCTTGCTGAATGAGGGCTCACCTGTCGCAGATTATATAATAATCCGAAGCAGGCCATTTCAGGATGAGCACCTGCTAGTATATTAGCTTGTCCTGTTATGGCTCCTGACAGAGGGAAGAGGGCTTATAGGACTTTTGGGGAGGGAGGAACTGGGAAAGGGGAAATCATTTGGAATGTAAATAAAAAAATATAGAAAATAAAAAAAATAAATAAATAAAAAACAATAATGAAAACATATTGAAAATAGCTGTTTGTTTAATTGTATTTAAACTCAGGTATGAGAATGTAGTTTAGACAGTCAATAAAAATGCTTTTGGAGGAAGGCAATGAATTCATGAACTGATCATCTGCCTTCACTGCATAGTCAATACATCTTTTTTTAAATATAATTGCATATTTATTTTTGCAATTGTTTTTTATTAAATATAATCTTCATTTACATTTCATGTGGTAAAACCTTTCCCGGTTACTCCCCTCCCCAATACCTCCCAACCCCTCCTCCTACTCCCTGCCACCAAGTATATGCCCCTTCACTAGACCCACTCCCACCTCCCTGCCTTAATTTCCCCATGTTGGGGCATTTATTGAGCCTTTACCTGACCAAGGACCACTCCTCCCACTGATGCCTGACAAGGCATTCCTCTGCCACATTTTTGGCTGGAACCATGTGTACCTCTTGGTTGATGGTTTAGTCCCTGGGAGTCCTGGGGCATCTGGATGACCAACATCATAGTTCTTCCCATGGGGAGGTAAACTCCTTCAGCTCCACTGTACCACCCTCCAACTACTCCCTTGGGGACCTCACTCCCAGACCGATTGTTGGCTGCTAGCATCTGCCTCTGTATGTGCAAGGTTCTGGCAGGGCTCCTCCGAAGACAACCATGGCATGCTCCTTTGGTATGCGCTTCTTGTAGTCCATAGTAGTGTTGAGGTTTGGTGACTGTTTATAGGGTGAATTCCCAGGTAGAGCAATCTCTGGGTGGCCTTTACTTCAGTCCCTGCTCCACACTTTGCCTCCATTATTGCTCCTGTAAGTTCCTTTCTCAGAGGAACCCAAGCACCCCCACTTCAGTCCTCTTTCTTCTTGAGCTTCCTGTGAACTGTAACATGTTTATTTTGGGCTTTTGGGCTAATATCCACTTATCAGTGAGTGTATACCATATGAGTTCTTTTGTGATTAGGTTACCTCACACAGGATGACACTTTCTATTTCCATCCATTTGCCTACGAATTTCATGAATTCATTGTTTTAATAGCTGAAAAGTACTCCATTGTGTATATATACCACAGTTTCTGTATCCATTCCTAAGTTGAAGAACATTTGGGTTCTTTCCAGCTTCTGGATATTATGAATAAGGTAGCTATGAACATAGTGGAGCATGTGTCCTTATTACATGTAGGAGCATCTTCTGGGTATATGCCCAGGAGTGGTATTGCTGGGTCCTCAGGTAGTACTATGTCTAATTTTCTGAGGAATCGACAAACTGATTTCTAGAGTGGCTTTAACAGCTTGCAATCCCACCAACAATGGAGAAGTGCTCCTCTTTGCCCACATCCTCTCCAGCATCTGCTGTCCCCTGAGTTTTTATCTTAGCCATTCTGACTGGTGCAAGGTAGAATCTCAGTGTTGTTTTGATTTGCATTACCCTGATTACTAAGGATGCTGAACATTTCTTTAGGTGCTTTAGAGACATTCGAGTTTCCTCAGTTGACAATTTCCTGTTTAGCTCTGTACCCCATTTTTTAAATAGATATTTTGACTCTCTTCAGCCTAACTTCTTGAGTTCTTTGTATACATTGGATATTAGTCCTCTATCGGATATAGGATTGGTAAAGATCTTTTCCGAATTTGCTGGTTGCCATTTTGTCTTACTGACCATGTCCTTTGCCTTACAGAAGCTTTGCAGTTTCATGAGGTCCCATTTGTCGATTTTTGTTCTTAGGGCATAAGCCATTGGTGTTCTGTTCAGGAACTTTTCCCCTGTGCCCCTGTATTCAAAATTCCCACTTTCTCCTCTATAAGCTTCAGTATGTCTGGTTTTATGTGTAGGTCCTTGATCCACTTGGACTTGAGGTTTGTACAAGGAGATAAGAATGGGTTGATTTGCATTTTTCTGCATGCTGACTGCCAGTTGATCCAGCACCATTTATTAAAAATGCTGTCTTTTTTCCACTAGATGTTTTAGCTCCTTTGTCAAATATCAAGTGACCATACATGTGTGGTTTCTTTTCTGGGTCTTCAATTCTATTCCATTGATATTCCTGCCTGTCTCCATACCAACACCAAACAGTTTTTATAACTATTGCTCTGTAGTAGAGCTTGAGGTCAGGGATGGTGATTACCCCAGGAGATTCTTCATTGTGGAGAATAGGTATTGCTATCCTGGGTTTCTTATTATTCCAGATGAATTTGAGAATTGCTCTCTCTATATCTCTGAATAATTGATTTGAGATTTTATGGGGATTGCATTGAATCTGTAGATTGCTTTTGGCAAGATGGCCATTTTTACTCTATTGATCCTACCAATCCTTGAACATGGGAGTTCTTTCCATCTTCTGAGATCTTCGATTTTTTTCTTCAGTGGCTTGAAGTTTTTGTCAAACAGATCTTTGTTTTGTTAGGGTCAGACCAAAGTGTGAAATATTACTTGGAACTATTGTGAAGGGTGTCATTTCCCTAATTTCCTTCTCAGCTTGTTTATCCTTTTAATAGAGGAAGGTTACTGATTTGCATGAGTTAATTTTATATCCAACCACTTTGCTGAAGTTGTTTATCGGTTTTAGGAGACCTCTGGTGGAATTTTTGGGGTCACTTAAGTATGTGATCATATCATCAGCAAACAGTGATATTTTGACTTCTTCTTTTCCAATTTGTATACCTTTGACCTCCTTTTGTTGTCTGATTGCTCTGGCTAAGACTTCAAGTACTATATTGCATAGATAGGGAGAGAGTTGGCAGCCTTGTCTGGTCCCTGATTTTATTGGGATTGCTTTGAGTTTCTGTCTGTTTAATTTGATGTTGTCTACTGGTTTGCAGTATATTGCTTTCACTATGTTTAGGTATGGGCCTTGGATTCCTGCTCTCTCCAAGCCTTTTATCATAAAGGGATACTGGATTTTGTCAAAAGCTTTTTCAGCATCTAAGAAGTGATCATGTGTTTTTTTTTCTTTGAGTTTGTTTATGTAGTGGATTATGTTGATGGATTTCCATATATTGAACCATCCTTGCATTCCTGGAATAAAGCCTATTTGATCGTGGTGAATTATAGTTTTGATACATTCTTGAATTCAGTTGGCCAGAATTTTTTTTGAGTATTTTTGCATCGATGTTCAAGAGGAAGGTTGGTCTGTAGTTCTCCTTCCTTGTTTGGTCTTTGTTTGGCTTAGGTATAAGTGTTATTGTGGCTTCAAAGAGCGAGTTGGGTAGTGTTCCTTGAGTTTCTATTTCATGCAATAATTTGAAGAGTATCGATATAAGCTTTTCTTGGAAAATCTGATAGAATTCCCCACTAAACCCATCTGGCCCTGGGCTCTTTTATGATGGGATAATATTAACGACTGCTTCTGTTTTCTCAGGACTTATGGGTCTATTTAGATGGTTTATCTGAGCCTGTTTTAACGTTGGCACAGGGTATGTATCAAGAAAGTTGTCCATTTCACCACATTTTCAAACTTTTTTGAATATAAGTTCTTGTAGTAGGATTTGATAATTTTTTGAATTTCCTCAGTTTCTGTAGTTATGTCTCCCCTTTCATTAATGATTTTATTAATTTGGGTAGTGCTCCTTTGCCCTCTGGTTAGTCTGGCTAAGGGTTTATTTATCTTGTTGATTTTCTCAAAGAACCAGTTCCTGGTTTTGTTGATTCTTTGTATAGTTCTTTTTGTTTCTATTTGGTTGATTTCGGCCCTGAGTTTTATTATTTCCTGCCACCTACTCCTCTTGGATGTAATTGTTTCTTTTTTTCTTAGAGCTTTCAAGTGCTCTTTCAAGCTGTTGGGTTTAAGCTCTCTCCATTTTCCTTTTGGAGGCACTCAGAGCTATGAGCTTTCTTCTTAGCACTGCTTTCATTGTGTCCCATAAGTTTTGTCTTCATTTTCATTGAATTCTAAAAAGTTTTTAATTTCTCTCTTTATTTCTTCCTTGACCAAGCTATCATTGAGAAGAGCATTGTTCAAAGTCCACATGTATGTCTGTTTTCCAGTGTTTTTGTTTGTGCTTAAGATTAGCCTTAGGCTGTGGTGATCTGATAAGGTGCATGGAATAATTTCAATATTTCTGTATCTGTTGAGGCCTGTTTTGTGACCAATTATATGGTCACTTTTGGAGAAGGTACCATGAGGTGCTGAGAAGAAGGTATATTCTTTTGCTTTAGGGTGGAATATTCTATAAATATCTGTTAAATCCATTTGTTCCATAACTTCAGTTAGTTTCACTGTGTCTCTGTTTAGTTTCTGTTTCCATGATTTGTTCATTGCTGAAAGTGGTGTGTTGAAGTCTCCCACTATAATTGTGTGGGATGCAATGTGTACTTTGAGCTTTAGTAAAGTTTCTTTTATGAATGTGGGTGCCCTTGCATTGGGAGCAAAGACGATCAGAATTGAGAGTTAATCTTGATAGACTTTTCTTTTGACCAGAATGAAGTGACCCTCCTTATCTTTTTTGATAACTTTTGGTTGAAATTCAATTTTATATGATATAAGAATGGCTACTCCAGCTTGTTTCTTAGGACCATTTGCTTGGAAATTTGTTTTCCAACCTTTGACTCTGAAGTACTGACTGCCTTTGTTACTTAGGTGGGTTTCTTGTAAGTAGCAAAATGTTGGGTACTGCTTATGTATCCAGTTTGTTAATCTATGTCTTTTTATTGGGGAATTGAGACCATTGATGTTAAGAGATAATAAGGAAAAATAGTTGTTGCTTATTGTTTTCTTCTTTGTTAAAGGTGAAATTCTCTTTGTGTAGCTATCTTCTATTGGATTTGGTGAAAGATTACTTTACTGCTTTTTGTATGGTGTGGTTTCCTGATTTGTGTTAGTATTTTCCACCCATTATCATTTGTAGAACTGGATTTGTGGAAAGATATTATGTAAATTTGCTTTTGTCATGGAGCGTCTTGTTTTCTCCGTTTATGGTAATTGAAAGTTTTGCTGGGTATAGCAGTCTGGGCTGACATTTATGTTCTCTTAGGGCTGACATCTATGTTCTCTTAGGGTCTGCATGACATCTGCCCAGGATCTTCTAGCTTTCATAGTTTCTGGTGAGAAGTCTGGTGTAATTATGATAGGTCTGCCTTTATATGTTACTTGACCTTTTTCCCTTACTGCTTTTAATATTCTTTCTTTGTTTAGTGCATTTGGTGTTGTGATTACTATGTGACAGGAGGACTTTCTGGTCTGGTCCAGTCTGTTTGGATTTCTGTAGGCTTCTTGTATGTTCATGGGCATCTCTTTCTTTAGGTTAGGGAAGTTTTCTTCTATAATTTTGTTGAAGATGTTTACTGGTCCTTTAAGATGTAAATCCTTGCTCTCTTCTATACCTATAATCCTAAGGTTGGGACTTCTCATTGTGTCCTGGATTTCCTGGATGTTTTGACTCAGGAGCTTTTTGCATTTTGCATTTTTTTTAACTGTTGAGTCAGTGATTTCTATGGTATCGTCAGCCCCTGAGATTCTTTCTTCTATCTCTTTTATTCTATTGTTGATGCTTGCATCTATGACTCCTGAATTCTTTCCAAAGTTTTCTATCTCCAGAGACGTCTCACTTTGTGATTTCTTTATAGTTTCTACTTCCATTTTTAGATTTTGGATAGTTTTTCTCAGTTCCTTCATTTGTTTGTTTGTGTTTTCCTGAAATTCTTCAAAGGATTTGTGTGATTCCTCTTTAAGGGCTTCCACCTGTTGACCCATGTTCTCCTGTGTTTCTTTTAGAGATTTTTGTGATTCCTCTTTAAGGGCTTCTGCATGTTGACCCATGTTCTCCCATAAGTCCCTATGGGATTTTTTTGTGTTGCCTCTTTAAGGGTTTCTACCTGTTGACCCATGTTCTCCCGTATTTTTTTTTAAGGGATTTTTGTGTCTCCTCTTTAAGGGCTTCTACCCACTGACCCATGTTCCCCTGTATTTCTTTCAGGGAGTTATTTATGTCCTTCTTGAATTCCTCTAACAGCATCATGAGATGTGATTTTAAATCCAGCTCTTGCTTTTCCTTCCAAAGTGATGGATTATCCTGGATTTGCTGTTATGGGAGAACTAGGTTCTGATGATGCCATGTTGCCTTGGTTTCTGTTGGTAATGATCTTGCATTTGCCTTTGGCCATCTAGTTATCTCCAGTGTTAGCTGGTCTTGATGTCTCTGACTGTGACTTCTCTGTCCTCCAGGCCTGTGTATCTATATTCCTGGGATTCCCTTTCTCTAAAATACCCTGCATACAGCTGGTTTTCCAGGAAGTATCAGGAGATGGGGTCTTCCCTGTGGCAGACATCACAAGGGTTGAATGTCCTGCAAGCTGGACAAGAAACTTCAAAACTTCTAAACATGATCATTGTCAGTAAATACATTAAAAAGCACAAAATAAAAGACAGGAATGATGTTTTAAAGTGAATACATTTACAAGGGAGTTTTCCAGGGGATCTACAGGTCTTTAAGAACAGAATTCATAGCCTGTCTTGCAACATATTTTGGAACAAATTACTGATATAGTAAATGAGATCTTCAGGACACCCAACAGATAAACTAGCCTCAGGCTGACTCAATAATGCTTCTAAATGCTAGCAGTGGCTTTTAGAAAGTTGAAACTGGGGCAATTGAGAAGCTAGTGGTGGAAAGAAGAAAACGCTTTTAAACTTGAAAATCATAACATAATGATTTTATGATTTAAAACAAGACATTTGCTAGGAAGAAATCTTCCCTCAGGAAATTTAGCTTTTCTCATGGATGAATCAACTTATCAGTTGTTCAGGGTAGACTGCTCAGTCCTGAAACTATATGCACATGAAGAACAAAAGCTTACACATACATAGAGGGGAATGTGTGTGTGGTTTTTCTTTTATGTGTGTGTGTAGCTGTAATAATCAAAAAAAGAGGCAAATAACTTGAGAGTGGTGGGAACATGCAGAGAAGATGAAGCAAGTTATTTGGATTGGCTAGAAGGAGGAAATGGCTCTAGGAAAATAGGTGTAAATGTATTTAAATTAAAAAACTTATTTTGAAAGATATTCCAGCAGATTACTCCTCATATTTACTTATAATATTTTAACTTTATTTCACTGTGGCTAAAGTATATTTTTCATTTTCAGATATGTTGGAATGCTGTACTTTTATGAGATAATTTCAATGACATCTAAGGATGAAGAGGAAAGGATAGACTTGATATTAATTAACAATTTTATTCTTTGATTATAATGCTAAAAGTAGATGAACATTTTCACCTAAATATATTGAACAAACAAAAAACAAAATTTATGAAAGATATTAAATTGAAAGAACAAACTTTATCCCATTAGAATAGTTAAGACAGTACTTCTATTTTACTAAAGACATTAGAAAATAAACAATGAACAACATCAATATTATTCACCCTAAAAGAATATTTTGTACTTTATGTAATAGTTACACTACTATTATCTTTGTATCCACCTTATAAGTATTAGTTTTTCATATTTACCTTTACATTAAATGAATAATAAATCAGAGGGAGCTATATTCACATAATTTACATGAAGTCACAAAGTTCCAATAAATATTAGAATTTAATACCAAATCTAAAATGTCTGTCAAGTTAGTGAAACATAATTTTTTTCTGCTAACTAGCTACTGTATCACAAAAACCCAGATTTAAATACTAGTATTCTCACAGAGACATGATCCCTATTTAGAGTGTAAAACCTTTGGCATTAGTCACAGAACCAGCAGCTGGGGTTCTCATTTGATACATCTCAGCTGCTGATTTCAGGATTATTGAAGCCAGACTCTTCCCATTCTATGTTTGCCTTCCTTGGGAACAGTTGATGATATGCTGTCTTTTCAGCAAAATCTGCCATGAATCTTTCTATAAATAATCTATTTTTGATGATCCTTCCACTTAGTTTCTTATTTTGACCTTCTTTTTTCTTAGGGACACCTAGCAGTATACTAAGAATTTCCATTTTGTTTTCCAATGAAGCATCTCTTAATTTCTGATAAAATAATAAGAGTTGTTTGTGTCTATTTAATTAGATAATTGCCTTATATTTCCCTCTTTAAATATGAGCTAGTCAAAGTCTGTCTTCTATAAATTATCTGTAATTTTTATACTTGTAGACCAAAGAAATGAATAGCAGAACCAACAACATGGTACAAAAAAAAGTCCAGAAAAATGACAATTGTGCTGATGTCATAGATGGGAGCTATGAAAGTTCATAGTCTAAGATGTACAGTAGGATGAAGCATTTTTAAGCATTCTTGAATCAGCAAAATAGATTCGTGCTCTGAAAATATAATACAATATACAAGCTAACAGGTGATCAGGACAGCAAACACAGAACTTATTGGCAGTATATACATATTAAAATTATGTATTTACAAATGAATTTTTAGTGACTTCTGGTAATATGGATTTTTCATGCTACTGAATATTATAAAGATATTTTCATCCACAAATACAGACTGAACTTTATAAAATTTATTATATTATGATTCATTATATGCTAATTTAATGTCTTCTTCAACCAATAGCTGCTAGTATAATACTTTTGTATAACCCCAAGCTGTCAAATGCATGTTTCAGTTAGGTTCCACTACAGTTAAGTCTTGCCGTCACTACAGCAACTCTTATAAAGAAAATCATTCCATTGGGGTTGAATTATAGTTTCAGAAGTTCAGTCTTTTATCATCATGGGAGGAATCATGAGAGCATGCAGACAGACATTGTACTAGAGGAGCTGAGAGTTCTATATCTTGATCAGCAGACAATAGATGGAAACTCCGAACCACACTTGGTGTAGCTGGTGCATATGAGACCTCAAAGCCTATCCCCACATTCTGCAGACAATTCCATACCTACTCCAACAAAGTCACATTTCTTGATAATGCCACTCCTTATGAACCAAGCATTCAAACACATGAGTCAGTGGGGGAAATTTTCTATACAAGCTGCTACAGCAAATATAATTTGAATGGTAAATTCTTTCCAGTCTCTGTATGTTGTCTGGGTCATCTTGTTTCACTTGATCAATCAACAATCCTTTGTACAGTACACTACAGGATGGCTTTGTCTTTGCAGGTTTCAACCACATCTGATGTCTTAGCCACATTGCCAAGCTTACCTCCCTGTCCTATTTCATTCTCCAGCAAGTAAACTAGGCTTGTTCTAAAAGTAAGTTAAAGAAATGAAAAAATGCAAATTAGGTATCATCAATGTTCTTGACATATAGTTTTGAAATGAACTTTTGCAATTCCTTTTATATGCTGTCAATGGAAGTAAAGCACCACAAACTCAAATCAGATTGAAGGATTTGGGCAATAAAATATGACTCTTCCAAAAAAGGCAGGATAGTAATGTTGTGAAGGAGGTGAGCACAGAGAAAAGTTGCAGTCCTCCCTCTCTTTCTGCATATGTGTCTATATATATCACATATATTCAGATATTATTCACAAATATGTATGAAGAAATTATTATCTTACTGTGAGTTGTTCATTTCTATTTTACCTTGCTTCCTTTCTGTGTTTTATTAAGTTGTGACATGAGATGTTCATTTCATTTTAAAGCTATTTTCCTTTTACTACATACAAAAAAGTATTTAAATTCTCTACATAGTAAAATGTTTTTATGTATTCAATTCATGAAAATGAAAACTAAATTGAATTATACATATTTTTAGAATTCTAACTACAAATATATTTAATTTGTCATATATCATTTACTGAGTTTTAAAATTTAAAATTCTTTTATCTTACACTTTCACTCTATGAGTACTTTTGCCTATTGAATCCCATTTTGTCAGGTTTTGGTGTTGTTTCTTAGAAGTCTTCTCTTTTCTGAAAGGAAAAGTCATGGTAGTTGGTTTAGGGTAGAGGGGAGGTGGGGAGAAATAGAAGTGGAGGAAAGGGAAACTGTGGCAAGTATATATTATAGGGTTATTTGATTTTTGGAGTCTAACTTCTTGAGTTCTTCATATATTTTAGATATTAACCTTTTGTTGGAATGTTGGGTTGGTGAAATATTTCCCAACATGTAGGCTGCCACTTTGTCTTATTGTTAGTGTCCTATGCCTTGCAGAAGATTTTTAGTTTCACAACATTCCATTTTTCAATTGTTTAGTTTATAGCCTGAGGCACTGGAATTCTGTTCAGGAAATTTTCTTTTGTGGCAATGTGTCTAAGGCTATTTCCCACTTTATCTTTGATTAGATTTGGTGTATCTTGTTTTACATTGAGGAAGGCCCGGAGGGCCAGGAGAATGAATGGAAATATGCAGCTACTGGGGGAGTGGAGGTGGGGGATAGGGGGAATCTCTAAGTATTCCCAGAGACCTGGGAGTCAATGTGGCTGACCTTAGCCTAAATACCTAACAGTGGAGGTATGGAGCTACATCCAGTAGCCAGACAGGACTCCCAGTGAGGGATAGGAACATGAAACTACCTACAAATTTTCAACCCCAAATTGAAATTTTTTTTTAAAAAAAAATTTCAGGACAAAGAAAGGACAGAGACTACAGGAAAGGTCAAACAGTAACAGACATTACTTGAGACCAATCCCATGGGTAGGCACCAATCCATGACATTATGGATTCAAACTCAACATGATGCTATGTTGAGCTTGAAGATAGGAGCCTATTATAGCTGAGACAGAAGCAGATACCCACAGCCAAACATTGGTTAGAGGTGGGGTGAACTCCCCCATGGGAAAGTTAGGGGAAAGATTAAAGGCCCTGAACATGATGGCAATCCCACTGGAAGACCAACAGAGACAACTGACCTGGACTCCTGGAAGCTTCCAGAGACGGAGCTACGTAACCAAATAGCATTCAAAGGTTGGTTCACATTCCCAGGCACATATGCAGCAGAGGCTGCCATGTCTAGCCTCAGTGGGGAGGATGTGCATAATCTGTCAGAGACTTGATGCACCAGGGTGGGAGGATATGGGAGGGATTCTCTCAGAGGTAAAATGGAAGGTAGTGTGGGGAAGAATGCTGGGAAGAGGGAGCAAGAGGGGGACAGCGTTTGAGATATAAATACATAAATATATATTTTTAAAAGATGTATTGTATGATAAAAGAGTATAATTTCATCAGTAGAAATCCAACATGCTGTTTATTGAGCCACAGAGCCACCCTAGGTAAAGAGTCTATTTTCAAATAAAAAAAAAAATCAACAACATTCACTCTCATGACTTAAATAACTAATCATATATTTAATGCGTTATTAAAGGGAACAATCTTACTATATTTTCACCTATTATACAATGCTGAAAATATAATCAGTATAATAAAATTCAAAAGTAATTCATGAATACAGTCTAACAGGGAAATCCCAAAGAGGACAATCACTGAGGAAACACTGTGATACTCAGAGAAAGTAAGAGAATTCCATTACACATGTCCCTCTTTACTGTGATATTGTGAGTCCTCCCACTAAGGTTTAGGCTTTGATTCTTCACAACATGAATCTAGTCTTACCTTTGGACATGCTTTGCCATGTTTTGTGTCAAAATTACACTGCATTGAGGTGATTGTCAGAAGGCATTGAAACTTCTAAGTAACTTAACTGTCTCTACCAAGGAGAATAGCTTTTTATACAGTAAGGAGACAACTGTATTAAATGGAGTTAGACAATATTCCTTTTTATATACAACTTTATTTAAATCTCAAATAGATATGCATAGTGGACCCAGATAACAATGTCATTCAAATGTCTTTGAAGTAATTACAGTAAAAGCTGAAGAATGTGGAGAATGTCAGACACAGTTAATATGTGTCAAAACTTAGGGAGTTTTCCCTTTTTATTACAGGGTACTAAATGTATTTGCACACATTTTCTTTTAAAATGAGAATATGTTTATTAATATTGAATGTGACATGGTCTTCTTGGAAAGGAGAATTTTGCTTTCTTCTAAAATCATTTTTTTATGAAGCTTAGTATTTAAACATCTCTGTGTATGATGTGGATGCGTGTATGATGTATGAATACAAGGAATGTATAGTTCTGGGTATGCATGTTTATGTCTTAGGTGTCTTAGGTGTGTGTGTGTGTGTGTATGTGTGTGTGTGTGTGTGTGTAGGCATGTGTGCATTACAATATGAGCTTTAAGGTAAGAATACAAATTCAATTTTATTCCTTCCTCACCTTCCATTCTATATGACAGACATAAAGTCCCTTTTTCTTACCTGGTTTGAAAAACAGGCTGTCTAGCCCATGAGCATTATTAATATAAATGTCAGTAGATAAGCACGAGGGTGGTTTGTGCCTCTTATCCCATACAAGGATACAGAAATTGACGGCTTTCCAACAAGGTTGAGATCAGCTTGGTTTGCATTTAGTGTTCATGTTAGCCAGGACACTACTCAAAAAAACCAAACCAAATCCAAATAAAACAAAAGAGAGTCCACAGATATAAGATTACTCTAGGACAACCTCAGAGAAGAAAGGAAAACATTGACTCAGGTAAGAGAGGTAGTTATTCACTGATTGGCTGGCTTGTAGACATTTGATAATATGTAAAGCAAAATACTAGAGAAGAAATGGCAATAATCCTAAGTAAGGAAAAAGAAAAATTAAATATTTCTGAAAGATTACCTGTAAATACATATTCAAATATGTATACATAATTTAATTTTAAAAAATTAAACATTTTCATTAAAAACTATTGATAAGGTATCTATAGAAATCTAATTGTCTACAATGTTTAATCTGTCTACAATATTTTGCCCTACAAAAGCTTATCTATCTACAATAGATACATCTGGAGACAAAGAAATCCAAAATAATTTTTTTAATTCCATTGAAATGAATCATAAAATATTTACATGATCATGGTTCTACACATTAAAGTAGAATGAGATGGAAAAATATTAAAACAGGCTCAGATGGTAACAACAACAGCAACAACAAGAAAATCAAAGCCAAGGTGTTGATTTTATTTATGAGTGCTGGAAAAATAAGAACTTGGAATAAAGGTTTGCGAGAATATCTGCCAGTATAAACTTACAATGAAGAAAGCTACTAGTGAATCTACACACAAATACAAGTAAGAATAAAATTCACTAGAACATTCAGTGTTTCCTATATTGTTTTAATCTCAATAATCAAAGTTTAAGATAATTAGGCATGTTGATTAAACACTTACTACTCATTAATAGGGTAATTACCATAGATTTCCATATAAGATAGGAATGCATTCCTCTACACCTGATTTATTATTCAAGGACACTATGTCATTTAACTTGTGGGAAATCATGAGTATCACAAGACTTCAGCATATACAATTACTAGAAAGTCTACAAGAAGTTATATGTTTAAGAAGAGTTAAGACAAAAAATTATGTGATCCACAAGGATTTCACTATTCATATGCTACTAATTAGGGTTTCAGTAACACTGATTATTGAGGAAAGCAGTGTGATTAGGATTTGCATTTTGATTTCACACATTTAATTTAGGTGTTTAGTTGTTCATGAGTTTGAGAATTTACTTTGTCATTCATTGAGATCTCAGTTGTAGCTCTGATGATATTCCTGACTTCTCTGAGATTTTTTTCCCACCTTGAGTTTAAGAAAAAAAAATTCCATGCCTCAAAGCACTGAGTTACTTTTAGTATTATAAGACTCAGCCCTTTGTCTCTCCTTGATCTTTTGACTTTTTTTTCATATCTTATCTTGTGGTGAACTTAAATAGAGCTATTTTGATTAAATAACTCTACAAAGGATTGAAATTATAATACAATAATCTTCCAAACAGATTATTTGCAAGTATATATTACCATTATTCAGTGTAGAAATAAAACCAGTATTTCATGAAAGCATGTTTCTATGAAGTCTGACAAGGAGATTAATATCACTTTCATAGTTCCTGACATCACTGAAAGAAAGTGAAGTTCAAATTGTTTATTTCCAATTGACCACTTCTGAGAAAAATATCAGTTTTCAATGATGTAGTAACCTCTAGGAAAGATAGTAAATTGAAAATTACAGAGAACATTGTTTGAAATAATTTCCCTTAAAATTGGCCAATTGCTCAGATTGCCATAAATCAATTCCAAACCTCAATGGAGTAAAAATGAGTGGTGTCTATATTCTCATTCAAGTAATTTTTCTTTTTTAGATTGAATATACTGCAGTGTTTTGGAGAAAAATTTTCATTACAAAGGCATAGTATTCCTGATTAGCAGAAATTTATCTTATCAGAGTCAGTTTTCCTAGTCATATTTACTCCTCTGAGAAGTTTACATGTGCTTACATAAACATAGATAGTATTATCTTATAGACTTTAAAATATTCAGTTGAAACACAATAATTAAATCTAAAACTTGCCTATTTCTGCAAAGTGGAAAGTTTAAGTTTTGTTAGTGTGGATCAAAAATGATTTCTTTATGTAGCTAGTCATTTTGCATGCTACATATTTGTTCTTAATTTTGTCTTTTAACAATAAATAACTTTTCCCTATTAAACAAAAATCACTGTCTATGTATTTTAATTCATTTTTCTAAATTATTTTTATTAGGTATATTTTTTATTTACATTTCAAATGATTTCCCTCTTACTGGTTCCCCCCGCCCCCCGCTCCCCAAAAGTCCCATATGCCCTCTTCCCTTCCTTTGCTCCCCAACCAACCCACTCCCGCCTCCCCTTCCTGGTACTCCCCTACAATGCCACATTGAGCCCTTACAGGACCAGGTGCCTCTCCATCCTTCTTCTTGTATCCTTTCAGATGTGAATTGTTCCTTGGGTATTCCAAGCTTCTGGGCTAATATTTGCTTGTCAGTGAGTGCATATCATGTGTGAGCTTTTGTGAATGCATCGCCTCACTCAGGATGACATTCTCCAGTTCCACCCACTTGCCTAATAATTTCACGAATTCATTGTTTTTAATAGCTGAGTAGTATTCCATAGTGTAAATATACCACAATTTCTGTATCTATTCCTCTGTTGAGGGACATCTGGGTTCTTACCAGCTTCTGGCTATTATAAATAGGACTGCTATGAACATAGTGGAGCATAAGTGGAACATCCTTATTGCATGTTGGAGAGTCCTCTAGGTATATTATGCCCAGGAGTGCTACAGCTGTGTCCTCCCATAGTATTATGCTGAGTTTTCTGAGGAATCACCAAACTGATTTCCAGAGTGGTTTTATCAGCTTGCAATCCCACCAGAAGTAGAGGAGTGTTCCTCTTTCTCCACATCCTTGCCAGCACCAGCTGTCTCCTGAGGTTATGATCTTAGCCATTGTGACTGGTATGAGGTGAAATCTCAGGATTGTTTTGATTTGCATTTCCCTGATGACTAAGGATGTTGAACATTTCTTTAGGAGTTTCTCAGCCTTTAAATATTCCTCAGGTAAAAATTCTTTGTTTAGCTCTGTACCCCATTTTTTAATAGGGTTATTGGCTCTCTGGAATCTACCTTCTTGAGTTCTTTGTATATCTTGGATATTAGCCCTCTGTCAGATGCAGGGTTGGTAAAGATCTTTTGCCAATTAGTTGGTTGCCGTTTTGTCCTTTTGACAATGTCCTTTGCCTTACAGAAACTTTGCAATTTTATGAGGTCCCATTTGTCAATTCTTGATCTTAGAACATAAGCTATTGGTGTTCTGTTTAGGAAATTTTCCCCTGTGCCCATGTGCTCAAGGCTCTTCCCCAGTTTCTTTTCTATTAGTTTCATTGTTTCTGGTTTTATGTGGAGGTCCTTGATCAACTTGGAGTTGAGCTTAGTACAAGGAGATAAGAATGGATCGATTTGCATTCTTCTGCATGCTGACCTCCAGTTGAGCCAGCACCATCTATTGAAAAGGCTATCTTTTTTCCACTGGGTGATTGTAGCTCCCTTGTCAAAGATCAAGTGACCATTAAGTGTGTGGATTCATTTCTGCGTCTTCGATTCTATTCCATTGATCTATCTGCCTGTCACTGTATCAACACCATGCAGTTTTTAACACTATCGCTCTCTAACACTGCTTGAGGTTGGGGATACTGATTCCCCCAGATGTTCTTTTACTGTTGAGAATAGTTTTAGCTATCCTGGGATTTTTTGTTATTCCAGATGAATATAAGACTTGTTCTTTCTAACTCTGTGAAGAATTGAGTTGGGATTTTGATGGGGATTGCATTGAATCTGTATATTGCTTTTGGCAGTATAGCCATTTTTACTATATTAATCCTGCCAATCCATGAGCATGGAAGATCTTTCCATCTTTTGAGGTCTTCTTCAATTTCTTTCTTCAGAGACTTGACGTTCTTGTCATACAGATCTTTCACTTGTTTGGTTAGAGTCACACCAAGATACTTTTGTGGCTATTGTGAAGGGTGTTATTTCCCTAATTTTTTTCTCAGCCTGTTAATCCTTTGAGTATAGGAAAGCTACTGATTTGCTTGAGTTGATTTTATATCTGGCCACTTTGCTGAAGTTATCAGCTGTAGGAGTTCTCTGGTGTTTTTTGGGTTGCTTAAGCATACTATCATATTGTCGGTAAATAGTGATAATTTGACTTCTTTTTCAATTTATATCCCTTTGACCTCCTTTTGTTGTCTAATTGCTCTAGCTAGAACTTCAAGTTCTATATTGAATAAATATGGAGAGAGAGGGCAGCCTTGTCTAGTCCCTGATTTAGTGGGATTGCTTCAATTTTCTCTTCATTTAGCTTGATTTTGGCTACAGGTTTGCTGTATATTGCTTTTACTATGTTTAGATATGGGCATTGCATTCCTGTCCTTTTCAAGACCTTTAACATGAAAGGATGCTGAATTTTGTCAAATGCTTTTTCAGCATCTAATGAAATGACCATGTGGTTTTTTTCTTTGAGTTTGTTTATGTATTGGATTACACTGATGGATTCCTTATACTGAATCATCCCTGCATTCCTGGGATGAAGCCTACTTGATCATGGTGAATGATCGTTTTGATGTGTTCTTGCATTCGGTTGGCAAGAATTTTATTGAGTATTTTTGCATCAATATTCATAAGGGAAATTGGTCTGAAGTTCTCTTTCTTTGTTGGATCTTTGTGTGGTTTTGGTATCAGTGAAATTGTGGCTTCACAGAACAAGTTGGGTTGCATTCCTTCTGTTTCTATTTTGAGGAATAATTTGAAGAGTACTGGTGTTAGGTCTTTCTTGAAGGTCTGATAGAATTCTTCACTAAAACCATCTGGTCCTCTGCTTTTTTTCATTGGAAGAGTTTCAATGACCACTTCTATTTTTTTAGAGGTTATGGGACCGTTTAGATTGTCTATCTGATTCTGATTAAACTTTGTTAGTTAGTATCTGTCTAGGAAATTGTCCATTTCCTCCAGATTTTCCAGTTGTGTTGAATATAGGCTTTTGTAGTTGGATTTGATATATTTTTGAATTTCCTCAGTTTCTGTTTTTATTTCTTCCTTTTCATTTCTGATATAGTTAATTTGGATACTGTCTCTGTGTCCTCTGGTTAGTCTGGCTAAAGGTTTATCTATCTAGTTGATTTTCTCAAAGAATCAACTCCTGGTTTTGTTGATTCTTTGAATAGTTCTTTTTGTTTCTACTTGGTTAATTTCAGCCCTGAGTTTGATGATTTCCTGCCTTCTACTCCTCTTTGGTGTATTAGCTTCTTTTTGTTCTAAAGCTTTCAGATGTGCTGTTAAGCTGCTCATGTATGCTCTCTCCAGCCTCTTTTTGGAGGCACTCAGAGCTATGAGTTTTCCTCTTAGCACTGCTTTCAATGTGTCCCATAAATTTGGGTATGTTGTGTCTTCATTTTCATTAAACTCTAAAAAGGTTTGATTTCTTTCCTTATTTCTTCCTTGACCAAGGTATCATTGAGTAGAGCATTGTTCTGCTTCCATGAGTATGTGGGCTTTCTGTTGTTTTTGTTGCTGTTGAAGACCACCCTTACTCCATAGTGATCTGGTAGGAGGCGTGGAATTATTTCAATTTTTTTTATATCTGTTTAGGTCTGTTTTGTGACAAATTATGTGGTCAGTTTTTAAGAAGGTACCATGAGGTGTTGAGAAGAAGGCATATTATTGTGATTTAGAATGAAATGTTCTATAGTTACCTATTAAATCCATGTGGTCCAAAACTTCTGTTAGTTTTACTGTGTCTCTGTTTAGTTTGTGTTTCCCTCATCTGTCTATTAAAAAGAGTGGGGTGTTGAATTCACCCTCAGTTATTGCGTGGGCTGTGATGTGTGCTTTAAGCTTTAAGGTTTAAGGTTTCTTTTATGAATGATGGTGCCCCTGTATTTAGAGTATAGATGTTCAGAATTTAGAGTTCTTCCTGGTAGATTTTTCCTTTGATGAGTATAAAGTGTCCTTCCATGTCTTTTTTGATTAGTTTTGGTTGAAAGTCTATTTTATCAGATATTAGAATGGCTACTCCAACTTGTTCCCTGGGACCATTTGCTTGGTAAACTGTTTTCCAGTCCTTTACTCTGAGGTAGTGTTTATCTTTGACATTGAGATGCATTTCCTGTATGCACCAAAATGTAGGGTTTTGTTTACTTATCCAGTCTGTTAGTCTATGTCTTTTTATTGGGGAATTGAGCCCACTGATGTTAGGAGTTATTAAGGAAAAGTGATTGTTGCTTCCTGCTATTTTTGATGTATTTTTATGTTTGTGGTTATCTTTTTTTGGGTTTGTTGGAATAGGATTAATTTCTTGCTTTTTCTAGTGTATAGTTTCTCTCCCTTTGTTGGTGTTTTCCATTCATTATCCTTTGAAGGGCTGGATTTGTGGAAAGATACTGTGTAAATTTGTTTTTGTCATGAAATACCTTGGTTTCTCCATCTATGGTAATTGAGAGATTTGCTGGATATAGCAATATGGGTTGGCATTTGTGTTCTCTTAGGGTCTGTATGACATCTGCCCAGGCTCTTCTGGCTTTCATAGTCACTGGGGAGAGGTCCAGTGTAATTTTGATAGGTCTACCTTTATATGTTACTTGAATTTTTTTCCCTTACTGTTTTTAATATTCTTTCTTTGTTCAGTACATTTGGTGTTTTAATTATTATGTGATGGGAGAAAATTCTTTTCTGGTCAAATCTATTTGGAATTCTGTAGGCTTCCTGTGTGTTCATGGGCATCTCTTTCTTTAGGTTAGGGAAGTTTTCTTCTATAAAGAAGTTTTCTTTTTTCTTTTGTTGAAGACATTTACTGGCCCCTTAAGTTGGAAATCTTCACTGTCTTCTATACCTATAATCCTTAGGTTTGATCTTCTCATTTTGTCCTGGATTTCCTGGATATTTTGGGTCAGGAGTTTTTGCATTTTTCGTTTCCTTTGACTGTTGTATCAATGCTTTCTATGGTATCTTCTGCATCTGAGATTGTCTCTTCCTTCACTGTATTCTGTTGTTGATGCTTGGATCCATGACTCCTGACTTCTTTCCTAGGTTTTCCATGTCCTGAGTTGTTTCCCTTTGTGATTTCTTTATTGTTTCTGCCTCCATCTTTATATCTTGGATGGCTTTGTTCAATTCCTTCACCTATTTTGTTGTGTTTTCCTTTAGTTCTTCAAGGGCTTCTCCCTGTTTTCTTGTGTTCTCCTGTATTTCTTTAAGGGAGTTATTTATGTCCTTCTTTAAGACCTCCATCAGCACCATGAGCAGTGACTTTAAATCCAGTTCTTGCTTTTCTGGTGTGTTGGGGTATCCAGGACTTGCTGTTGTTGGAGAACTTGGTTTTGATGGAGCCACATTGTCTTGGTTTCTATTTGTGATGTTCTTGCGTTTACCTTTGGCCATGCGGTTATCTCTGGTGTTAGCTGATGTTGCTATTTCTGACTGTGGTTTCTTTGTGCTCCTGGGAGATCTGTTCTCTCTGTGTACACTGATATGTAAGTATTTCTGCAAGACCCGCTCTCTTATAGTTGTATTTATTTATGTACCTCTGTGGCCCAGATCAACTCTGTGTGCAGGCAGTAATCAGAAGACTCCAGTCCCAGTCTGTCCTAGGCTCTTATGCCCTCAGGATTTCAGGCTGTTTCCTTTTAGCAGTAGGAGTGGTCCTACTGTACCACTGGATGTCTCTGCATTCCTGAGTGGTTAGTTACCTCTGTGTATCCCTTTGATATGGTACCCATTGGCAGAAGATGGCTCCTCTGCTCTGCAATGCAGGTCTCTCCTGTGCTGGCTGACTAATCCGAGCAGCTGGGTAGACTTCCTGCACCACTTGGAGATGATGTGCTATGGCAGAAGATGGTCCCAAACCTGGGAACAGAGCCAGAAATCTCCTGCCAGACTATTCAGGATGGGGTCCTTTGCTCTGCAATGCAGGTCTCACCTGTGCTACCTGACTCCTTCAAGCAGCTGTGTAGATGGCTGGCTTCCTGGTGTCTCTGTCTGGTCTATCACCAGAGTAAAGATGACAGAGGCTGTGGTGCTCCCTCCAGAGGCAGGTCACTCTGCAGGGCAAATGTCCCACAGCAGAGCTGGCGCACAGATGACCACAGAGCTGCCCAGCTCTTGGGTATAGGCAGCACCCTAGCTGGCTGTATCCCAAGTGATGTTATACTTGGGAATACTCTGTTGACTTGGAGTACCTGTCTGGTCTAGCACCGGAGCAAAGATGGCAGAGGCTGTGTCGCTCCCTCCAGGCGCTGATCACTCTGCAGGGCAAATGTCCCACAGCAGAGCTGGCGCACAGATGACCATAGAGTTGCCCAGTTTTTGGGTGCAGGCAGCACCCTTGCTGGCTGTGTCCCAAGCGATGTTATATTCGGGATATCTCTGTGAACCTGGAGTCCCTGTCTGCTCTGTTGCCGGAGCAAAGATGTCAGAGGCTGCTGCACATCTTTGCATTTTAATTCTTAAGCACATTTAAAGACTATAAAGTGTGATTTTAATATTAAAGTTCCCATTTTAGATCTGGCATGACTAGGCTCAAATATGTATATATATCAAACATGTGCTCAAAAAATAGCAAAAAAAAATATGTCAGTGGGAGAACAACTCACTGAAAAGTTTTGTGACTTACACTGTTTGAAAGGATTTTTAATGTAATAAGAAATTATGCTGGTGTAGCATAGTTGAAGTAATAGATAATCTTTTCTAAGGTCCCTGACTTCATTTGACCCAGGAAACTGGCTATGTTTCTAGCCACAGATGGTTTTTTTCTGTGTGTTGTCACAGACATGTGCTACTCATTATACTTTTACATATATACCTTGCCATGTTGTTCAAAGGTATTAAACCTGTGTAGGATTGTTTAATTGATTCCTTCCACTCACAGCTTACAGAGTATTTTCTGAAACTATGGAAGTTAGGCTCTTCCCAAAAGACACTTTCATGTGGATACAGCTTAAGACTTAGAAGGTTTCCTGTACATGGCAGTATTGTTTTGGTTAGTTGTGGGAAAAATTGTCTGCTCAAGTGCTTTAATGTCCTTTTTTAAACATTCATACATACAAAGACACATTCATGTCTCTGTATATATGGTAAATGTTGTGTATTATTTGGTAAATATAAATAATATAATTTCTTGATTTCTGTGTGCTCTATCAAACACCTTTTGATGTTATTTACCCTTCATGTCTTTTGTCCTTCTGCAATGATCTCCTTCCTTCCTCCTGAGTAGAAGGCAGCTTTTAATTATTTCATTTCTCACATTATTCGAAAACATTATCTTTACACCCATTGAAAATGGTAGATACCACCTATCATCAAAGAAGTCTCTCTTTACAGAAAATGGAAACCACCACAGAAAATCACAAATGAACACAATGCAGAAAGCCCTAGATAAAGGACAAACCAGGAGTATTTAACAGTTCAGTGATTATTGTGAAAGGGGGATCAAAAGATGACAAGGACCAGATTACTAAAATGCCTCCTTTGTAACAGTGGCTCTTTGAAATGACTGTACAAATAATACTGGAATATTTGCAGTATCAATGGAGAACCTAATGTAGAAGAACAGAAATTTCAAAAGGCTCTACTCCTCCCCTAGATCCAGAGATAGAAATAACTATCAATTGCTTGAAGAAGGAAATTTATCCTCTCCCAGTATTAGTTGTCCAGTGGAGAGTGGTCAATTTTGAAACTATATACACGCCAACATCAAAAATGGAATTTTTGATGAATTCACCATTAGTATAATACACACACACACACAAACACACACACACACACAAATAAAAATCAAAGGAAAAGAGACTATCAACTTGAGAGGGGGAGTAGACTTGTGAGGGGTTAGATGTCATGTATTTGATAGGAGTTAGAGGAATGAAAGGGAGGCAGGTGAAAGCATTAACTCTATGTTAACTGAAAATATATAAACATTAAAATTTTCTGTAACAGAAATGTCTATGTGTTGTTTTAATATAATGTAAGACTTGATTATTATTTTGATTTCTTATATGTATAGTGTTGAAATAAATTTTGAGATTATGAATAAATTAAATACATAAATACAATAAATACATGAAGAAAGCCAGTGGAGATATAAGTACAAGATAATTGAAACAATGAAAATTTTTTTAATACTTTGGATAATTAGATTTGAGTCCCAATAGGATGTTTGTTTTTTCCCTCTTATTTAAAACTATTAAGTATAGAAAAATTTTAATCTATCAATATGACTGCTCTAGCCAGGTAATCATATCTAAAGCACAAGGCCTGTGTGATCTAGCTGGAATATAAATATGTCAAACAACTCTAGTTCCTCTGGCTGATGTCAACAGCCATCTAGGAGTGTTGAAAGCTAGCATGTGATCTTTCCGAGGTGAATTCACCATGGACTGTGGACTGCAATGAATGAGTTCTTGTGGGCATGACCCTATGGATAACATTTCAGGATTGATTAGGGAGAGCTGTGCTCTCACTCCTAAGAAAGGCACATAAACGTTTTGTAAATGACTTCCTTGCCACAAGATCCCTTGGAGTCTTTCTGCTATTTGGCAAAGACCAGTGGGAATGATTATCACAATGACTGCATCAATCCTTTGGAGATAGAGCTATTTGGACTTGGAGCTGCGATTTCTACTTATTTTAAAAAATTAAATAAAGACATTTTTTATCAAAACCTTGAAAAAAGATCCCTTATTGGATGGTCTCAAAATTGATAGGACTACATGTGGGAAAAGGAAGGAGCTTGGAAATGTTATCTACTTCTACACCTAAGGATGCCAATCCATTGAAGAAAGGGAAAGTTCAAAACTTACTTAGAGAAGATAAGACTTAAAGAGATAGGGCCTAAAGGTCAACAGTACAGAGTTCACCCTCAGGACAAGGTAGTTCATTCTTAGAATAAGTTAGTGAGCAAAATTTTCTATGTTCTTAAAAGAAATGTAAGTTGGATATATCTACCTTTGCCTTGGGTAAGGATTTATACAAAAGAAAGAAAAAGCATGAGTTGATGGAAAAGTATTAATTGATAGTTTCTGCTCTTTATAGAAAATTGTATAGAGAAAGACCATACTATAAAACTAAAACAGATTATGGCATAAAAGACAGCTTACAATATATTGTGAGCATATTGAATTAGTGGGTGATAAAATACAAATATAATTTCTGTTAAAAGACTGTTTGTATTCTAATTGGCTTTTACTTTGAAACTGCATGTTTTCTGCCAGCCTGTGCACAAACCAGATTTGCCTGGGTAGATATAATCATTCGACTTGAAATAACAATATTTAAATCATTTGGCTGACGATATTCAGGTGTGCCTAGCTATGACACAATCATTTGATTTGCAATGCTATAAAGCAAACAAGCAGTCAGAGTCCTTCTTTTTGGTGACTCCACATCTTTGTTCTATGTTACTGAGCTCATCAAACAGAGACTTTCAGCAAATAGATATGCATTTCCTGTCATTACAAAATTAATATAACATTCCCTGGGTATTAGCCTACCCTATTGGGCAGATCTTTTTCAGGTCAATGAAAATGTATTTTCTTGTAGTGATGCTATATAGATAAAAAGATGATTTCTCAATTCCTAATGAAAATTCTGTAAGAATTCCTAAATCTATACTAGTAATAACTGACCCTTTATTGTAAAGCCTATTGCAATTAGAACTCTCTGTGATATGAACATTTCAATTAGAACTTTACCAGTTTTCATGTATCATGAATTAGTTTGCATTGAGATAGAAGGCAGATACTGGAGCAGATTTAGAATTTAGGAATACTTTCCTTTAGGCTATAAAAACATTAAATAAAGATCATAAAAATGACAGAATGACTTATTTTAGGTTTAAAGACAGAAGATAAAATATTGACTCGGTTTATCTATGCAAAACCTTCAATGTTAACTTAGACATAAGAATTATAGTTTTAGAGACACAGTGAAGCAGTGGAGCTAGTGACAAAATGAATGTCTAGCTAGATAGTAGTCTTAATGAAGACGTATATAAATGTCTCCCTTGTACACTTCTTATTCAATCTATGATTTAAATTTATCTTAAAATTTGTGGTGAACTTTTGAGAATTGGAATACCATAAGATCATGTAGCCTGGGACAGTACAAAAATGAGGAACCATAATATTAGGAGATAGAAGGAAAGAGAAAAATTAGGAAGCAGAAGCATAATTAATGAGGCAGAAGGAGAATCAATAGAAACCTTATAGAGATGAGGAACTGAGCAAATGAGGAGAGAAGGAGAGAGAAGAATTAAGGATATAAAAGGAGAATAGAAGGGACATAGAGTAGAAGCAAAACAATAGCTTGTTCAATTCCTTCATGTCCTTAATTGTATTTTCCTATACTTCTTTAAGAGATTTATTTGATTCTTCTTTGAGGGCTTCTACCTGTTCACCTGTGTTTTCCTGTATTTCTTTGACAGAGTTATTTATGTCTTCCTTAAAGGCTTCTATCTTCATGAGATTGGTGTTTAGGTTAGAATCTTGCATTCCATAAATGTTAGGGTACCAAGGGCTTGCTGTCTGATCTTGAGCTTGCTTCTCACCATCTGATTATCTGTGGTATTAACTGGCCTCAGTGTCTCTGACTGGAGCAGGCCTCCTTATAGTCATGTAGAGCTCATGAGTTAGAGCCAGTCTCCTGGGAAGCAGGCAGTGCTGTCTCTGGTTATAATAGGCCTCCTGTATCTATGGTTAGAACAGGACTCTTGTATCCCTGGACTCCATAGTTCATATTGCTCTTAACCTTGTTATCTTCCAAACTTTTACTAGGATAGCTCAATAAGCCCCACATACATCATTCAACCACTTTGCTAGTCTAAAATAATAATTCTACACTCCTCCAAAACACAGCATAGGATTATCACAGCAATACCTAACTGCTGTTTTCAAATTCTGTCTTACCATTCTATTACCATGATAAAACTTTGTAATTAAAGAAACTAAATTTAAAAAAAAGAATTTAATTTCTGATAGTTTTAGAGAGTTAGGGTTAAAATTTATAGAACAAAGGCAGAGTGATAGAAACATCTGAGAGTGTACATTTTGATATAAATCCAAGAGACACACAGAGACAGGTAGTAGAAATGGCATGAGCACACCCACATCAACACAACTCCTCCAAAAGTCAAATCTACCATCTCTTCCTAAACTCTACCACCTAATGGAGATGAAGTATTCATATATATATATATATATATATATATATATATATATACAAATATATTAGTCAATTTTCATTTAAATCATTGCACCTTTGAACCGCAATTGTAAGCATGGTCACATATTTTTAAAAGTTCAATAGTGACACTCATATCTTGGCAGCAAAACACCTGACTAATTGTAATGAAAGACCAATTGGCAGATGGAAAATCATGCCTTATACTTGAAAGAAACTTCGACTTGTGAGTCACGTATTTTACAGGAGAAAATAGCACCACATTTTACTAGACTAGCTTAAATTGTAACTGAATTCTGAAAAATACTCATACTCAGAGTTTAACTCTCAACATTCATAGAGTAAAAAAAAATTGTGCCTAAGATGGAGACTATAACAGAAAACCACAAATGGTCATAAAACAAAACTGATTTTGGGTGTCTAGTGTCAACAGAGACATCCACAATATAATTTCTGTACCAAAAGTTTAGGGAATATCAATAAATGGCACAAAAATTATAACCCTGGACCAGGAAAAGTGATTATATACAATAAAGAAATGAGCCAGTGAGTTTTAGTAGAAGTTAATGAAACATGACATTGCTTGGAGTAAGGGGGGGGATAAAAAGTATTAGAGGGAGGAAAGGTAAAGGACAGAAAGGAAAAAACTATATTTCCATTAAATCAAAACTATTTAGGCATGTGTTACAATAACTGTGATAAACATTTCCAAAAACCTTCAACATATAAAAACACCACAGAAAAGTAAACCATACACCAAATATGTAAAATTCTTTGAACTTCCATCTAGAGAGAATTGGCATTTATAATTTCAGAATATAAATGTAATAAAGAGTAGCTATGTGTGATGGTGACCAACAGATTGAAAACTAGAAAAATCATGGGGTAATACTAGATTCAAGAGACCAGATATTGTTAAATGTTGCATTTTCTATATCATAGATGAATTCAATTGTCATCAAATTTCTTAGATAGTTTCATAAAAATTCCAGATATGATGCTGCAATTATAAACCATAAATAACATACACACAAAGAAATCTTTAAATGACTTATAATGTTATAGAGATGGAAATAGGTAGTGTTCATCCCAAGTTTATTGAAATAATCCATCAAATAGAGAGTTGAAAATAACACACACACACACACACACACACACACACAACTACTTCTGAGTTTAAAACTTTAAGAATTATTTTTTGTGCTACATGTGTAACATATGCCTTTAATCTAAACACTTGTTGTTGGGGTAGGAGGAAGGAATAGCTCTGTTGTTTGTTCAAGGCCAACCAAGTCTTCATAGTGAGTCCTGCTATGGTTTGGCCAGACACGAGTACAGAGATTCTTTCTAAAAAAAAAAGAAAAGGAAAGAAAGAAATAACCAACAGAAAACAAACAAGAAAAAAATAAACAAAAAGTATAATTTCTGGTTGGTAAAATGGAGTTCAAAAATGAGGATATACATTTTAATAAAAAATACTGAAACATTTGGATAATAGTTTCTAAAACTATAAGAAATGTATTTCATACAAGAAACTAAAGAAATTGAATCATATCTACTGGACTCACAACAATATCTAATCCTTAAAAATTCCAGAAGTTAAGTAGGAATTTTTTGTGAACTAATATTATGGGCTGATTTTTCTTTGCATATGTGCTATGAAAGAAAACACAGTCCAAATTAAAAATATAAGAATTAAGAATCTGTAGACTTTGGGAAATATTGCTAATGAATGAGAAGTGCAACCATAAGCTTACAGAAAATATTTGAATATATTGACTATGCAAATACTATCAAAAAGTAAAACAATGACAAGTATAGCGTACAGGCTCTAATCCCAGAAGTTTCAACCAATAGAGTACTGAAATGTTTGCAAACAAAGCAAACAACAAAGTGAAGTAAAAATACCAAGCAACTTTCTAGACTGTTTGTTATGGTTTAACAATGAATTCATGAATTATTTTTATGTGATTTTTAAAGGTCATCATGTTATCAATTATACTTAAAATATCAATAATATTATTACTCATTTTTGGTTTGATAAAAGAGGTGAGCTAAGCAAATAATTATTCAAAATAATAACATATTATAAAATTGGTAATCATTTGTTGGTAACAGCTTCTTAACATAATAAATGCCGGTGGCTTTATGATGAATTGACTAGGTCTATGGTCATTTGGGCAAATGTAATATTATGGTTTCCTTGAAGCAGTCCAATATTGCATGTACTTTCATCATTTAATTAATCTTCTTTGGTTGTTTTGGCAACACAATCACCCTTGTGCTTCAGTGGCCAACCACAAAGCAAGGTATTTGATGAAGTTAGTGAGTAGTGACTGATTTATTGCTCTAAGCGAGCTTTTTGATCAAAAGATTTTTAAATTGAATATGACTGAAAAATACCATTATTCTCTTTGTGTATCAATTTTGCTTCAATGAAATTTCGTCATTAAGTCATATAAAACGATGATGTGCTGTACAATCCTGTGTTTATCTCAGACTATAAGTATTTGTGAAGAAATTTACATTTTCTATTTCAAATATATTCATGTTGATCCTATTTGTCATGCACCCAATTTGGACAGGTTTTTTGTTTTTTTTTGTTTTTTAAACCTGGCCATTCTATCAATCATTTCTGAAAGTGAAATGACTTTAGTGCTATGGGCTTTTCATTATTGATTATTCTTAAATTTATTACTCTAAAAGTTCGTAGCCCCACTTCACAAAACAAAAAGTTGTAGGAAAAATGTTGACACTTCTACCAACTAACCAAACAAATCTTTCACTTAGCTAAACTGCATGTTACTTGATCTATGATTTTTCTCATTCATTCAGATGCATTTTAGTATTTATAAGCTTTAAAAAAAACAAGCTGTTATTACTGTTATTTAAATTGAATTTTTTAAAGTAAATCTTTTTATATTATTTTCTTTTTTTTTTTACTTTTTCATTGGTTATTTTATTTATTATTTTCTTTCTGTATCTTATTTGTGTTGGTAAGACAACATTTTACAAACTAACTAATTAAGGTATAATGAAAGTATATTTTACCCATATTTCTGTAAGCTATTCTATCCAGGTTTGAAGACTGAGTTGGAGAGGTCTTTGTTGCTTCATTGTAACATAATGGAGATATGGTGAAGAAAGGCACTAGATAAAATTAATAACCCCTGTATCTCCTTCTGTGGGTATTTTGTTCCTCCTTCTAAGAAGGACAAGAGTATCCATAATTTGTTCTTCCTTCTTCTTGGGCAGCATTTCATATGTGAATTGTGTCTTGGGTATTCAGAGTTTCTGGGTTAATATCCACTTATCAGTGAGAGCATACTATGTGTGTTCTTTTGTGACTGGGTTACCTCACTTAGGTTGATATTTTCCAGTTCCACCCATTTGCCTAAGAATTTCATGAATTCATTGTTTTTAATAGCTGAGTAGTATTCCATTGTGTAAATATAGCACATTCTCTGTATCCATTCCTCCGTTGAGGGACATCTGGATTCTTTCCAGCTTCTGGCTATTATAAATAGGGCTACTATGGACATAGTGGAGCATGTGTTCTTATTACATGCTGGGAAATTCTCTGGATATATGCCCAGGAGTGGTATAACAGGGTCCTCCGATAGTATCAGGCAAAACTGATTTCCAGAGTGGTTGTACCAGCTTGCAATCCCACCAACAGTGGAGGAGTGTTCCTCTTTCTCCGTATTCTTGCCAGCACCTGCTGTTTCCTGAGTTTTTGATCTTAGCCATTCTGACTTGTGTGAGGTGAAATCTCAGGCTTGTTTTGATTTGCATTTCCCTAATGTGTGGAGCAGAGAATGTGGAGCAGAGACTGAGGGAAAGACCATCCAGAGACTATCCCACCTGGTGATCCGTACCATATACAGTTACAAAACCCAGACACTATTATCGATGCCCACAAGTACTTGCTGACTGGAGATGGATATAGTTGTCACCTGGGAGGCTCTGCTAGTGCATGAGAAATACAGAGGGGGACACTCTCAGCCAGCCATTGAACTGAGCACAGGGTCCCCAATGGGGGAGCTAGAGAAAGGACCCAAGGAGCTGAAGGGGTTTGCAGTGCCATAGGAGGAACATAGAAGTCACAAAAACATCAACCAGATAGTACACATGGTGCTACCCATGGTTCCAGACGCATAGGCAGCAGAAGATGGCCTTGTTAGACATCAAAGGGCAGAGATGACCCTGGTCCTGGAAAGGATAGATGCAGCAGAGTAGGGGAATACCAGGACAGGGAAGCGGGAGGGGTTTGATTGGGGAACAGGGGAAGGGGGTTGGCTTATGGGACTTTCGGGGGAGGGGGTGGAACCAGGAAAGGGGAAATCATTTGAAATGTAAATAAAGAATATATATTGTAAAAAATTAACCCCAAGCATATTTTTAAAATAATATTAGTCATTTAATATGAAAGTATCCTCATGACTTAAACACTTTCATTTGTTCTCCACATTCAAACACTTAAAATGTATTGGAGAGGTGTGTGAAATTCCTAACACATGCTTTTCAGAAACATACAAAACACAGAAATAAACAAATAAAGGATATAATAATTCATATTTAATTAAGATATTAAGAGAATCACACATTGTTAAAAATATTCGCCAAAGAATATTTGAGTTAGTGTTGTGTTCTTCTACCCTTTATCCTGAAAGCAAGCAACTAACATGAATAATACAAAAGATGGAGCCTCATCCATTCATATATTTTCTTTATGAATATAACATCAATGCATTTTTTATCATATTATTATTAAATTGTACACTCTAAAAGTAGGATTGTTAAATATTTTTACATATATAATCATAATATCATACATTTTAAAATGCTTTCATATAAAAATATTAAAAATAAAATTAAAATGTATCACAAACTTGCTACTTTAAAAAATATTTAACATTTTATACTTATTTACATTCCAGCCATTACCCCTGCTTTCTGGTCTCTGCTCCTACAGTTTCTTATCCCTTTCCTCTTTCCCTTTGCTTCCAAGAGGGTGCTCGACTCTCCATGATAATTAAGATTCTCTTCTTCTACTGAGACCAGACCAGGTAGTCCTTGGCTATATATGTGCCAGGGTGCCTACAACTAGCTCATGTATGCTGCCTGGTTGCTGGCTCAGTTTCTGGGAGCTTCCTGGGGTCTGAGTAAATTGAGACTGCTGGTATTTCTATGGGGTTGTCCTCAACTTCAGATTCTTCCATCTTTTCCCTAATTCAACCAGAGGGGTCCTTAACTTCAGTCCAATGGTTGGATGTAGGTATCTGTGTCTGTCTCTGTAAGATGCTGGTAGGGTCTTTCAGAGGACAGCCTTACCAAGCTCCCATCTGTAAGAACATCATAGCATTTGATCAAGATATTAGTATACAAAAATACTACCATTATTTTACCACCATTTTTAAATTAAAATTTTATGATTTTTTGAAATTTGAATATAATTACACACTTCCTTCTACTCCAAGCCCTTCTACATAGAGTCCTTTCTCTCTTTCAGATACATGTATTCCTTTTTCTTTCATTGCTATACATATGCATGCACAAACTTAAGTAAGTGTATACATTTAAATACATTGTGAGATATATATATATATATATATATATAATTATTATATATAATAATTTGGTATATAAATATATACTGAAATTAGACCCATTTAGCCTATATGTACATGTTTTCAAGGCTGGTGAGTGCCAATATTTGATATTGAACAACAAGTTGGTGTGCTTTTCTCTAGGGAGACATTTCTCTCCTAATCTCAGCATTCTTTATTGTCCAGTTTTGTATAGGATTATTTTTGCATTAAACAGTTAGGAATTATTCAGCTAAGAATCAATCAGTATAATATCTGAAACCACAAAATAATTGCTCAAGTTAATTTTATCACACTTAATTCTTTTATCAGCATATTAAAATAGATATGCAGGAACACAGAACAAATACTTAAACTTTTTCCATTAGTTTGCACTGTTAAACTTGGTAGTGGATGATTTGTAGTCATTACTTTATCTCAATATTTTAAGACATTTTAAATGTTTTATTTCATTGCTTTGACAAATAATATAACCAAAGGTAACTAAAGAAAGAAAATAACTTATTTCAGTTTTTAAGTTGCAGTTCATAACTCAGAATAGGTGGAGCATGAATTGAAGAAGTAACTTGAAGCAAAGTCCTGGATATATAATTATTATTGGTTTGCTACCAGGCTCATAAAAGGTAGTTATACAGCCTAGGATTATCCCTTACACAATATCACTTCCAATGATGTACGGGCCCTTTCATGTTAAGGCCATCTATTCCATCCCCAAGAATGTGACAGAGGCTATTCTGATCTATTCTGGAAATTTCTAGCTTCTTTGAAAACTTGGTTGTGTCACCTGATGTTTTTCTGGGATCTGTCTGGTGTGAGGATATTTTGCTGAAGCAGACATGTGAGAGGATGTTTTGTTGAAGCGTATAGCTGAGATTGCTGGAACAGATACTTAAGAAGGCATGTGGTTTTGAAAGAATATAAATGGCACCCCATAAACAGTAAAAGGATGCTCTAGCATTGTGACACCATGTTGGTCTTCACTGTTTTTCTTTGGTCTTTACTAGTCTTTGCTGGTTTTGACTAGTCTTTGCTGGTTTGTCTTTGCTGGCGTTCACTGGTCTTGGCTGGCCATACAATGCTTAGTTTGTCACACATCTTCACTGGATTTCACTGGTCTTCTCTGGTCTCACTTGCCCTCACTGGTCTCACTTGCCCTCACTGGTCTCACTTCAGAGAGAAAAGCACTAAAGAATGTCTCACAGTATTAAGGCTGATTCTTTCCACTTCTACTGACTCCTGCTGATTTGATAGAGCCTTGTAGTTTCTGCTGGATTAAGCAGCGGCTACTAATTCATGTTTGGTGTTTGCTATTGGACTGCACTGCTGGTATCCTGAAAATGAAGATAGAAATTGCCTCAGAGAACTGCTTTTAAATAAGACTACAAACCCCTTTCCCTATTAGCCTTTAGTTGGTGGGTTAGAGGGAAGGTTGAAGCATTCAAGAACCCTATATAAAGTAGCTGACAGAGAAGCGAGAGAGGGTTGAATGGGGAAAAGAGGGAGGGAAGGGGGCTTATGGGACTTTCAGGGAGGGAGGAAACGGGAAAGGGGAAATGATTTTGAATGTAAATAAAACAAAACTTGGAAAAAAAATGAAATTCTGTGATAGAATAAAGGAGACCATGCGGCATCTCTAAAAAAAAAAAAAAGAAAAATATAAACCTACAAATAAATGTTCAATTTAGACTCCCTTATTTTATGACTCTAGACTGTTGAAACTTACAGAGGGTAAGAACATGGGCTCTATTCAAAATTGAGTCAAAGGAGCCTTCTTTTCCATTGCTTTCTTTTCATATCTTAAAATTTCATCACCTATCCCAGAAATATGTTATTCCATTATTTTATAATGGTTCACATTTAGTGATTTCAGGTTCAGTGCTAGATTATTTTGGCCTATGAGCATGATTTTAGCAAAGCTGGGCATAAAATTTTATGAATATGGAAAACCATTCACTTAACATATTACTATAATAAACAACATTACACACTGTATGTGTTTGTCCTTGTCTTCTTTTCCTATATAGAATTTTACATTTTGGCAACGGTAAATAATATTTCCATGAATTTCACTTATGTAAACATCTATTAAACTTATAAGAAAATACTGCTGGGAATATGATTCTATCTAGCTGGAAGGAACTTTATAAACATTCAATAATTTGTTCTCATAATGCTGAAAGAAATGTTTAGTATTCTAACTTGATACCAGCAGCAATAAGAATAGAATATTAAAGTTACTTGATGAGTTTATTAAAGTAATTCACAAGTCTAGAATTAGAATATGAACTATGAACCTGGATTTTTAGACACGGTCAAGGAAACTACTGGATGAAAAATTAAATAATGTTAATTCTATTGACTATGAAACTGGACTTGGGATAATTATGAGTTGTGTGCTGCTATAAGCTGTTGTGTGCAATGTTCTAGCCTTTTTAAATTTAATTTAAATTTGGTACATACAGGTGATTAAAATCTGTTCCCTTACTCCACTCTGCTTTTGATTTGTATGACTAATGAAACCAATGATTATGGTGCCAAATCCCACAATTGTCTTACTTTCACTTTGTTAAATTTTTTATTGATTTTCATATCCCTTGGAGCTACTTGCATTAAATAAACTCATTAATATAACACGAAAACATATAAAATAATACTATCAGCAGGGAATTGTTAATGCTTATGCAAAACATAGTTCATCTGATTGTCTAAGTTAAGTCATACAAACTCAATATAAAACTTACTTAGTATGTCCTCTTCTATATTGCAATTGAAATATGGAGAAGGATTACTGTATACCACAAAAAGTAAAGGGGAAAAGAGGACTTTTTTAGTTCAAAATGTTTAAGAAAAATTGCTTACTTTAAGTTCTAAATCTGATATTTCTCCTGGGTGTAATGTCTTTTTGACTTTCGACAGATTAAAACAAGAATTTTGAGTAATCAAAATATGTGCACTATTTCAAATAGTACTTTCTTTTAAGGCCTTGTATAAAGTTTGAAAGATGGGGTTTTAAAAAATTTATTGATTAATATTTCATAGTATACCTTTATAATTAGCTACCTATTATTCAATTATATAACTTCTCAGAATATATAGCAGAAAAACTTAAGTTTTATCTTTTTTTTTTATTTTCTAAGTTTTTTTATTTACACTCCAAATCATTTCCCCTTTCCCGTTTCCTCCCTTCTCGAAAGTCCCATAAGCCCCCTTCCTTCCCTCTTTTCCCCATTCAACCCCCTCTCGCTTCTCTGTCCTGGCATTCCCCTACATCCAGTTTTTCCAGGACCAGGGGGTCTCTCCTTCCATCTTCTTGGAAATCTATTGATATGCGAATTGTGTCTAGGGTATTCTGAGATTCTGGGTTAATATCCCCTTATCAGTGACTGCATACCATGTGTGTTCTTTTGTGATTGGGTTACCTCACTAAGGATGATATTTTCAAGTTCTGACCATTTGCCTAGGAATTTCGTGAGTTCATTGTTTTTAATTGCAGAGTAGTATTCCATTGTGTAAATATACCACATCTTCTGAATTCATTACTCCGTTGAGGGACATCTGGGTTCTTTCCAGCTTCTGGCTATTATAAATAAGGCTGCTATGAACATAGTGGAGCATGTGTCCCTATTGCATTCTAGTACTATTTTCTAATTTCATGATTACATTACTTTAACTGATCTACACTAAATGAATGAAAATGAAGCTTCATATGCCACGTGCATTTTAGAAGCAACATGATTTTTTATGGTGGTTAAATGCAAAACAAACAAACAAAAAACCAAAGCAAAAACAAACCCAAAAACAAAAAACCAACTTACCAGTAGTTCAATATCTTCACAGAGTTTGCATGAATGCATAATAATTAATAAAAAAATTAGGATGCATATAGTATTATTTTCTAGTACACAATACTCAGAATATTCTTCTCTATTTTATAAAGTATTTTGTAATTATTCTTTTCTTCCACAGGAAAATATTAGAGATATGTTATTCTATACTTCCCTACATAAGTAATACTTTTCAATTTCCAGGTCACGTTCAAAATTTTTGAAACACTTACATAGAGAAGACTTGACATTTATAAAGAATCATTAATTCTGGAAACGTAATATGACATAAGTCATGTATTATCAACCATACTAAAGAACTGACAGTAAGTAATGCATATGCTAATAAAACAAGTCACTTCACCTAAAGGGGTAATAACAGATAAATGTCCCCAAATAAAAACTTAACCTTTGTATTATTTGTCATATTTTTCCATAGGGGTCCTTGACAAATAAGACATGGATCTGCAGTAAATAATTAATTATTTTTGACATAGCAATTTCTCCAGTAGTAACTTTAAAATTTTCATTTCCCATCAACATTTAGCTGCTCAATTCACAGGTTTCTGCTTCCATAAATACCCAAGCCATGAACTCTGTCAGAGTAGACAGAGTTGGTAAATAAGAGAGAGATGGATTTTTATATTATTTCTCTTATAAAATGAAAAGTACAGAATTTTGTGACACATTGATTTTATATTTAAACATAAATACTGTTAAATAAGAGTGAACATAACCTCTATCAGTTTAATTTATTTTTATTTGCTATATGTGATTAATCATTTGTGAAAGTAGTTTTCTGGGGGCCAATTTATATAAAATATTCTTTAAATGCTTCCAAAGACATACATTAAGTCAACTCCATTAGTGACCTGTCATGAGCTCAAGTACACTAAACCTTTGTAAAATATTTCTAGTGTTCCATGATATGACAGGATCATTACACTTAATTTACTATGCAATATTTTTGCAAATACACACAATTTTTATTATCTTCAGGAATTAAAAGTCATTCACAAAAGTAGTTTACATAAAACAAGTATAATTAAGTAATTTGTTCATTTCCCTGTAACATTCTTCAGATGTGATTGGAATTCAAACGCTGAATAAGCGCCACCATTTTAATAACTTCAACATGTTCTGCTTAATGAAAAAAAAACAATTTAGTTTGATAAAGAACTATAACAAAAGTCGCTACCACTTAAGTATTACACTAAAATGTTTTATTATAAAATAAGTACACTCTTAATGAGTGTTGCTAGGTTACAATTCATATTTTAAAACCATAGTTAATGAAAGATCAAAATAGTCAACTTGTATGAGCATTGGTTCCTTTAGTGTGCTATGAAAGGCACCCAGTTCTACAAAGTAAAAATAATCATAGGCACTTGGAAAAACATATGCCAATTGAGAAAAAGACCTTTATCTTTAACAATATTTTTGTGTAATTAATGAATATGTGCATAAATAATGAATGCTCTAGTGACAAAATTAAATGTAGATGATACAAATATGAGTCAATGTGTTTAGATTTTTATTCAAGTGGGTCAGTAAGCAGTTATTCAATTAAACCATTAACTTGGTGGTCAATCCTATAGATTTTCTGCTACATGTATATGGTATTCTAAAATAGACATAAAATATTTCCTGCATTCATTTGATTAGTAGTCATAATTTTTCATTAATTTTGCTTAGGTTAAAAGGAGAGGAGATAGAGACAGTGAGAGTGAGGCAGATGTCCACCAGAAGAAAGAACTCAAGAAACTCAAAGTCTAGCAAAAAAAATAACTAAAAAACAAAACACAACAACAGCAACAACAAAAAGTTTATCTGAATGCCTGAGAGCTCCCAGAAGACAGAGCCTCCCACCAAGCAAAAAGCATGCAGGCTGCTTCCAGAGTCCTGGTGAATATATAGCAGAGGACTTCCTTGTCCGCCTTCAGTGGGAGAATTTGTTCCTAATGTTGTAGAGAGTGGAATGCACTCTGGAAACACCCTCTCCCAGGCAAATGAGGGGATGGAGGGGAAGAGCTCTGTGAGAAGGCACATGGAGGGTGGCAACGTTTGGGATGTAAATGAATAAACAAAGAAGTAGGGAAGTTTAAAAAAAGGATAGGTTTATGTTCCCAGCACTGATGAGTCTGAGAAAGGAGGTTTCCTAGGGTTTTCTGATTACTCAATCTAAGGTCCAGTTTTAGTGTGTGACCATGGGTTTAAAAACAACAACAAAACCTAACAAACACCAAAACAACAACAGCAACAAACTGTGGACCATATCAACACATGAGGAAGACTAATGCCATCAGCCTCACACATACAAACACAGGCACAAAAATGTACATGGGCCTATGCTACACACTAACACATATATACACATATACAAAAAATATAGAGAAAGATAGAGATTATAAAAACATTTTACTAATGAAAAATAATACTTCAACTTCAGTCTAATGGATAAACCATATATATTTTAATAAATGTTCCAGGATAAATGAATGTCTTAAACAAAGTACTCCTTGGTCACTTATGTCTCACTCTCTTTCTAATCATAACTTAAGACATAGGCCACAAAAATATTTGAATGTAAATATTCAAGAACTTTCCCAATTAACCAAATTCTTTCTCGTTTACAATATTAGCATGCACACTTTCACTGGTGATTACACAAAAATCTTTATCTAATACTTACCTTTATTTTAAAAACATCTGATACTTTTCCTGTCATAAGCTAATAATGTGTGAAAAAATTCAATGCAGTAGCCCTCTCCATGAACATAGAGTGTAACGAAGTAGGGAGTGAGACTGCTGCAAACCCTAAGTTTATCTGTCAGACAGTTTTGAGGGTAATTTGAAAGCTGGAGATGAAACTCCTGCTGATGCATTTAAGTGTTTATCTAACAGAATTGAAATCAAATGGCAATCTAATTTGTACAAGTAGGTTTCTAGCATATTTTTTCCAATTCCTGAAATCCGCAAATGATACAAATGACCACTTCCAGATATAGATGTATGACATGTAGTATATTTACACAATGGAGTGCTGCACAGGAAATGAAATGAATCAAATTATGATTTATGAGTACCATTTATGATATTGCAAGGTGCAATATAGAGAGATAGTCACAACATTATTAATAGCAGTACATAATTTCTATTTCTAATTGTTCTGGTTTATTTCATATTGCTGTGATAAACAGTATAAACTAAAAGTATCTTGGGGAGGAAAAGCCTATTTGATTTTAAAAGGCTTATAGTCCATCCTTTAGGGAAGTCTAAGCAGGAACCTAGTGCAGAAATTAGAGAAAAACACTTATTAGCTTACTCTAATGCTTATGTCCAGTTATCTTTCTTTCATAATCCAGGAATATACTCCCAAGGATGATGCCACCAAATATGGGTGGGGCCTTCCTATATTAATTTGCAATCAAGATAATACTACTAAATAGATATACCCACACAACATTCTGATTCAGAGAAACTTGAAACTGATGCTCCTTCCTTTCTGGTGTATCCAAATAACAAGAAAGTTAAGTTAAGCCATAACAAACCCAACCATTCTTAACCTGACATACACAGCACTGTAAAATGATAACCTTTTCTGGTGCCCCAAACTCACATTAATATAGAAATACGAAATAGAATACAACTTTAAATGTCTAAAAGGTCTACAAATTTTCAATACTTTTTAAATCCTACATGTCCTTTAAAAACTTTAAAACTGTGGGAATTTGTATAGTCCAAAAGAAGGTACATGCACTCTTATTTCTAAGGTAAGAACATGGGAGACTTATCATCAGACTAAAGTAAAATCAAAATCAAACACTGGAAAACTATTGACTAACACCTGGAACAAACTTCTAATCATCATCTTCACTTCTCTTCTCCGTCATCCACATGACACACAAAGCTTATTTCCTAAGTTCAATGCATTTCTATTTTACAACTGCCATTGTCTTTGGTGGCCATGCTATGGTCCTGACATTTTCAATAACCTGGGGTCTTCACTGAAACTTAGACTATACCATAAAACACTGTCTTTGCTGCCCTTCAGCAATTCTAAATTCACCACATGTCAGCCATTATCTAATGTTCATGAGTTCCTCCGTCTTGCATCTCCCATTCCACATAATCAGTACCATATGGAAAATTCCCAAACTTTGCCTAGCTTGTATATTGGTTTGTGATGCAGCCCTGTCACCTGACAGGCATAGAAGCTGTGTGCTGACTCCAAGGTTCCCAGAACATTTTGGTTCAAGGATTCTGGCATTTTCCTCATGCATTAGGTAACCAGCATCTATTTTCCCAATAGAAGAAAGGGAGCATGAGGGAGGGGACAGGATCAGGTGTATAGAGACACAGGAGACCGAGAGGGCCAGGAGAATGAGTAGAAAACTGCAGCTGACGAAGCTGTGGAGGTGGAGGCAATCTTTATGAAGTTTCAGAGATATGAGATGGGGAAACTTCCAGGATTCAAGGCAGGTGACTTTAGTCAAGAAGCCTACTAGGGGGAGCATGGAAAATAAAGAGTCTATCTCCTGTGGACAGGCAGGATCCCCAGTGGAGAGGTTAAGGGCAACAACCTACACACAAAACTTTTGACCCCAAATTTGTCCTGTCTAAAAGAAACGCAAGGACAAATTTGGAGCAGATTGAAGGAATGGCTAACCATTAACCATAACCAATAATAGGCCAAATTGAAACCCATCCCACGGACAAACCAATCCATGGCATGGTTAATGATATTCTGTTATGTTTTTCAGACAGGAGCCAAGCACATCTGTTCTCTGAGAAGCTCCTCCCAGCAGATGACCTAAACAGATGCAAATACCCAGAGCCAAACATTGGAGGTCTGGAATTCTTATGGAAAACTTGGAGGAAGGATTGAAGGCCCTGACAGGGATGAAAAGACACAGAAGGACCAACAGAGTCAACTACCTTGGACTTCTGAGGACTCTAAGAGACTGAGCCACGAACCAAAGAACAAATGGGCTGGAATGAAGTCCTTGGCACATTTATAGCAGCTGTACAGCTCAGTCTCCATGTTAGTCTCCCAACAACTGGAGCAGAGGCTCTTGCTAAAGCTGTAGCCTGACAGTGGTATGTGTTCCCCAACAGGGCTGCCTTGTCTGACTTCTGAGGGAGAGGATGTGCCTAATCTGGCACAGGCATCACATGCCATTTGGGAGGAATACCCAGGGGGCCCAACTCTCTTAAGAGGAGAAGGGGAAGGGTTGGGGAGAGGGTCTTTGAGAGGGAGGACTAAGAAGAGGGCAGCGTTTGTGATATAAATAACTAAATAATTATAAATAAAAAGCTGCAATTTCCCCATATTATTAAACCAAAATATAAAACATTTGGCCCTGGTGGAATTTTTGATTCCCTCTGAAAATTCACGAGACTCCAGTATCCTCATGTTTTTTTATCATGACCATCTTCCAGCATTGCACAACAACAGCTCATTAACTTGTGAACTTTTATCCAGTTACCAGTTTCTATTCTAGCTTGCTTTCTGTCATGATCATTCACAGCATGACCAAGAGCAGCACGAGGAATAAAGTGTTTGTATCATCATACAGTTTGTAGCTCATCATTGTGGTCATCAAAGGCTGGGACCTGGAGAAAAGACATATTGTAGAAGAATATCACTTACTGGTTTTCTCTCTGGCTCATATATATATATATATATATATATATATATATATATATATATATATATATATATATATATGCATGTATATATATATATATATACATGCAGGTATGCTTTCCATGGAAGTACATAGTTGACTAAACTGATAATCACTATATTTCATGTTTACTATTGTCAGACAATATTTGCTAAACTTATTTTAAGAGTGCATTTAGAATCATTCCTAAGAACTTAGCACTCTTACTCCATGTACTGACTGCCTGAAGTTCCAAATCCCACTTTAGTGCTATATCCAAAGTGCCCTTTTCTCTTGAGAATTAAAAATAATGGAGATTGCATAGGCCTAGTTAAAGCCTGTGCATATATACTGTGGTTATACAGCTAGTAGTCCCTGTGGGACTCCTGGTGGAGAGGGGGTGTTCTTACTCTTGTTCTTGGAACCATTTTCCTATATAGGGCTGCCTTCCCAACCTTGATATATGCATTTTTTTTGCCTAGACTTATTGCATCTAGCCATGCCAGTTCATTTGATATCCCAGGGAGTCCTATTCTTTTCTGAAAGGAGATCTGGTAAAGAGGAGGAGTTGGAGGAAGGGGAGACTGAGAAGAGTGGAGGTAGGGGCAGGGCAGCTGTAGTTGAGATGTATTGTATGAGAGAAGACTAATTTAAAAAAAGAAGAATGACATGCTCATTCTGGTATATCTCCACTTGTATTTTATTCATCTGTATAGTTGTGGAATATGTGAGTGATTCTTGTATTTTTCAAGCTTGATTTTTCTTTTTCCTGCCTTCCTAACCAATGAAGTTGTACTTTACAACATGTTCTGCACCGTTGCAATGCCCTCATTAGTCTCCACCACCTTTCTTTATAGAATGTATCACCTGTTAGCATCTATACATTATATTTTATCATCTGACACCTCCTACTGGAAGAGAAATTCCACATAGAGAAGCAACTTGTTTTTTTTCTTCCTTACATTTATAAGAGCTGATCATATATACTGCATACTCAATAAATACTGAATATCAATAAGTCTGTTTTTCAAAATTACTGATATGGTTTATGAGCTGGTTGTATAGTTTTATACATATTATTTAAAGTCATTTTCTTATCTTTGAATTTTAATGACATCTAATAGAAAAGAGAAAGTATATACACATGGTTTAACATCTCAACTGAGAGTTGTCCATGATGAAAATAACTCAGAAATATTTCTATCAAACAACATTCACAATAGCCTGACAAATGTATTATATCTATATCTATCTTTCCCTATATATATCCTCTATCAAAATTGTGTCTATAACCATACATTATGCATATCATTTAATTTGATATCATCTTATTAATGAAGATCAGGAAAATATATCTGGAGAATTTTTTTGCTATTTAATTAATTTCTCAGTAAAATAAAATGTGAAGTATTAATCTATTGCAAATTGAATACAATTTTTTGAATAAGATTTTAAGGAAAAATAGTCCCTATCAGGGAAAAATGTGACAAGAGAAGTTGAAATATTTATGATCACTTTTATAGCCAGTCATCACAGCAGCATAAAAAGAACAGGTAGCTTTGCTGAAGGCTACAAAATATTATATCTGTGAGACTGAGAGGTAAACAATGGAAATTTCCTGCATGCCCTGGAGAGAGTACAAAAAGAATAAAACAAAATCAAGCCCACTATGATATTGTCTCCTGGCTCAATCATTGCTTTGGCTTTCCATTCTTAATGTGATATTTCTACATCATGGTGAATCATGTATGCGGGATAACTGTGTTCATTTGAGGGAAATGGATATCACTGTGCTGCTTTTAGATAGGCTATTTTTTTTCCTACCTGTCAAATCCAGCCCCCTACATGCTCTTAAACTATACAAGATAACCAGCTTATAATGGTCATAATCAGGTTTTTATGATGAACTACATGTCAAAAAATCAGGAACCCAGAACAAGCTGAAATACTAGAGAGACAATTCAAACCTTTGGCCTGAAGGCATGAAGATACTTGTAACCCTTTTTCTCAAAGCATGCTTGAAAGAACCAGAAACAATAAACATATACATCATATTATAAGTCTTTGTCTGACTTTTATGAATATTTTGAAAACAACTGTTAGTATATCTGAGCATTTACATATTTTTAAATAACCATTTACAGATTGATCTTATTTCTAAACATTTTTATACATACATCCACACAGATGTATACATATACATGTATATATACATATTTAATCATTTAGAATGGTTTATAAATATACAGTGGATTTTTATAATATTCATTCCTTATTCACCCCTTAAAACATAAGAGCCCCAACAATAGCTGCTTCCAAATTTATTTCAACTTTTGTTTTTAACCCATTACATGTAATTAGTGCTACTAGTAGGCATGATGTTGTGAGACCACCTACTGCATCATGAGTGACTTACTGGGGGGAGGGGTCATGATCTTAAAGAAAACTAGCTCCTTCTTTCCCAGACGCCATCATCTGCCAATACTTTCTTGGCTCAGAACTGGTCTTCACAAGCCTCTCTCCTCTCCAGAGTGATGTCTATATTGCCTTGTCCTTCTGAAAACCAGCACTGCCATTGGGAGTTCTTGTTTAAAACGGTCTATATTGTAAAGCATTCCTTGACAAGCACTGGCTCTCAGAATTCCACTCCAAAAGACTCAAGAAACATTCTAGAAGACTGCATGAGATGATTCTTAGAAACATTTCAATATTCTTAATTCCTTTTCAATGTGTTTATTTCAGTTCTGGAAAGGATTTGTATAGTTTCTATGATGTGATTTTATTGGAAAACAAAATGCGTGTATAGTTTGTCATTAGCAATATGAATTTGTTACTATTTTCCGATACTGAAGATATACTTTCAGTTGATTTAATGTCTTTTTCTAATTTTTGGTTGTGAGCCTACCCTTTAATGCCTAAGCAATCGGTCTCCAGCCCATACTTTTCTTTAAGATATTTCCATCAAGTAGCAATATACTTCCCTGAGATACATTTTTGAAAATCAATTGTCATTCTCGGTATCCTGGGAAAATGTAAGAGCAAATGAAGAAATTTCCTCAGTAGTTGGTTTATGCATTTAGTGAATCCTACTGCTAATTGTGTTACATTTTTTTTAAATATTCCCTTTCACTCAAGGATATGTTATAAGGAATATGGTAGAGTCAATTCTAATCTGTGAACATTTTTCTAGTGTTTGTATCTGAAGAGTGTATTCAATTGATCATATATAACCTTATCAAGAAAAGTCACAGTCACTATAAAGTGGTAGAAAAAAAACTGATGTAATTGGGAAATTTTGTTATAGTAGAAAAAAAAATTACTGATACAATTTGTTTATTATCCATGGAAAATTTTACACATATATTGTCTTTTCTTCCTTCCTTCCTCCTTCCTTTCTTTCTTTCTTTCTTTCTTTCTTTCTTTCTTTCTTTCTTTCTTTCTTTCTTTCTTTCTTCTTTCTTTCTTTCTTTGTTGGTTATTTTATTTATCTACATTTCAAATATTGTTCTTCCTCCTGGCCTCCCGTATGAAAATCTCCCATCTCATTCCTCTGTCCTGTTTGCATCTAAGATCGTACTTTACCACTCAGCCACTCCTGCCTCACCTGTCCTGCATCCACCTACACTGGGAAAATAAGCCTGCACAGGACCAAGGGCCTCCCCACCCATCAATGCCAGATAAAGCAATCCTCTGATACATATGTAGCTGGAGCCATGGACCCATCTATATATATATTCTTTGGTTAGTGTTTTAGTTCCTGGGAGCTCTGAGGGGTCCGCTTAGGTGATATTGTTGTTCTTCCTATGAAGGTGCAGTCTCTTTCAGCTCCCTCAGTCCTTCTCCTACTGCTACAATTTTCTTGTCAGGAAAATTTCCTCTGTGTCAATGTGTTCAAGACTTTTTCTCACTTTCTCTTTTATTAAATTCAGTGTATCTAGTTTTATGTGGAGCTCCTTGATCCACTTGGGCTTGAACTTTGTACAAAGAGATAAAAAGGGATTAATTTGCATTATTCTACGTGCAAACCCTCAGTTGAACCAGCACCATTTGAGAAAATGCTTTCTTTTTTTCCACTGGATGGTTTTGGCTTCTTTATAAAAGATCAAGTGACTATAGGTGTGGATCATCAGTTCTATTTCATTGATCTACCTATCTGTCTCTGTACCAATACCGTGTGGTTTTTTATCACTATTACACTGTAGTATAGCTTAAGGTCAGAGATGGTGATTCCCCCAGAAGTCATTTTATTGTTGAGAATGATTTTCAATAACCTGTCTTTTTGTTATTCCTGATGAAATTCAGAATTGCTCTTCATATCTCTGTGAAGACCTGAGTTGTAATTTTGTTGGGGATTACATTGACTCTATAGGCTGTTTTTGGTAAGATGGCAACATTTACTAGGTTAATCCTGCTGATCCATGAGCATGGGAGATCTTTCCATCTTCTGAGGTCTTTGATTTCTTTCTTCACAGACTTGAAATTCTTGTCATACAGATCTTTCACTTGCTTTGCTAGAGCTTCACCAAGATATTTTATATTGTTTGTGACTATTCTGAAGGGTGTTGCTTCCCTAATTTCTTTCTTAGCCCATTTATCCTTTGTGTAGAGAAAGGACACTGATTTGCTTGAGTTAATTTTATATCCAGGAACTTTGCTGAAATTGTTTACCTGCTGTAGAAGTTGTCTGGTAGAAATTTTGGGGTCTCTTTCAGATCAGTTCCCTTATGAATATTGATGCAAAAAATTCAATAAGATTCTCACAAACTGAATGAAAAGACATCAAATGAATCATTCAACTTCATCAAGTAGCCTTCATCCTTGGGCGGCATGGATGGTTTAATATACTGAAATCCATCAATGTAATCCACTATGTAAACAAACTCAAAGGAAAACAACACATGATCATTTCATATTAGATGCTGAAAATGTCTTTGACAAAATACAACATCCCTTAATGTTAAAAGTCTTGAAAAGATCAGAAATTCAAGGTACAATATGTTTTTTAATCTAAGAGAAATGGTCTACGATTCTGGCTGAATATTTCTGTTTGTCATAGAACATTACTCTTATAGCATATTTTTACATCTTTAGAGTACACGAAATATTATCATGCTAAATGGCATCTTTTAAAGAAAGTAAAATATATCTGCTGTGATTTCATCATAAAATAGGATGCTACATGGAATGCCTAGTGTCTCTGTAACTTTTGCAATATATAATGATAGGAGCAGGAAATTTAATATGAACTTGTAATATAATCCCAGGTAAATATAATGTATTTTTAAATACTTGTATGCTTTTCTGGGAAATAATACACTCATACAATTAATAGGTTCTTACAACATACACAAGATAATATTGTTTCAGTAAAATTCTTTCATGAGGAAGAAGTATACCATTTACTCTACCACATAGATATATTTTCACTATGGCTTTATCATCAGTGGACTACTGTAGAGACATATGTGATATATAATATTTTCTTGATATTATGTCTAAGCATCATAGTTTAAGTGCTTTTCATTTGTTTTATCACAATATCATTTACTTACAGACTAATTAATGAAAGTGTTGTACTGACTGAAACATTCACTGATTCTCTTAATATACTTCAAGGAAATGATTATATTTGGTTCTATAAACTTAGCTGACTCATTGAGAAATATATACACATATAGGTTCACTCTCCAGTGACTTCCTACCTCACTATATCTTTAATTGTTGCTTTGAATTATTTCCAATTGTAAAGCTGTATCTAGCCATTCTTAAAAGAACCATACAATTCCACTGCCATTGTTTTGAGGTGACCTGAGCAAAGAGCTTTGGAATGGCAGGAAACAATACGCTTTCCATAAGGTCATATGGAATGACACCTTATAAAATAGATGACTCCAAACCTGGGAATGTTTGAATTTTTTTAATTAATCTTGATTTTGCCAAATACTTTCTTAGATGGAATGAATATATATATATATATATATATATATATATATATATATATATATATATGAGCTATATTTGAGCAGGACATTTAATATGACCTTGTAATATAATCCCAGGTATGTATGTATATACATTCATAACTCCATGTTTACCTCTCAGGTTACAGATACAATTTGAATAAGTTTATGAGGCTTTTCTCAGGGAAATACATCACTGGGGGTGGAATTTACCTGTCATGCTTCAAAATCTTATACTATTCCTCATTCACTCACTTTCCTTCCTGTATGTTATTTAAGATATGGATTCTTAGTTTGCTATTCCAGCCATCATGCTGACCAGATGCCATGGTTCTCCTTTGTGATGGTGATTGACCAATCCCTCTGGAACCTTCAAGTTAACAAAATACTTTCTATTATAAGTTGCCTTGGTCTTTTATTACAACTACAGGAAAGCAACTAACACACTGCTATTGTAGGATCCCATTATTCCATGGCTAATAGGTATCCTTGCTCTCTAACATGGCTGATTGTTGTCAGTCATCACATACTTGAATATATATTGTTAAGATTATATACCAGCATGGGTTTCCAACTGCATTTCCATTACAAAAGCCCATTCCCTATGTCCCAAAGATATATATTTATTAATATATATATATATATATATATATATATATATATATATATATCATACATATATGAACAATAAAATAAAACAAAAATAAAATAATTCATATTATAGTACAGAGCTATGTTAATTAAAATAGCACAGTACTGGGAGAAAAACATAAACATAAATGAAGGGGATACAGAATAAAATTTTGATAATTTTGGCAAAAATGTACAATGAAGAAAGAAAATGTCTTCAACAAAGATGATGAGACTATATATAAATGTAAAATAATAAAATTAGAAGCCTGTCTCTGATCCTTCACAGAACTAAGTTCTAAAATAATCCAGGATATTCACTGTAAGGGCAGATGCATTGAAACTTTTAGAGAAACAGTAAGAAGAGAAGTTGACCTTAAGGCATATGCATGGTCTTTATGAACACAACTTCAAATGTGCAGGAAGCAAAACCCACAACTGACCAATGGTGTTTCCTGAAATTACAAAGCTCTATGAAACAAAGAAAATGGTCTGTTAAATGAGGAAGTAGTCTCATGGGGGTTAAATCTTGGCTACATACACATGCTGCACAGGGTTAGTGCCCAAAATGTACAAAGAACTAAAGAAACTAAGCAACATGCAAACAATCCACTTAATTAAAAATTTGGCTATGGAACTGAGCAGAAAATATATAAAAGGAGATGACTATCAAAAACTTTAAAAAGCTTTTTAAAAGTCAATATGTTCTTTAGTAATTTTCACCCCTTAGCTTTCCTGAAACTATTTCTGGAATACTAGAACTTGGCAGAAAACATTTTGAAGGATGTTAAGTTTAAAAAGTGAAGCTTGCAACTTTATACAATCAAGACAATATGACAAAGAAATTAAATGGTAAAAAAAAATGGACAGGTTGCTGGACAGATAGGAATCTTAGAATATTTTTTCTGGGGTGTCATTTGAATAATAACCAGAATATGAAAACAAATTGAAGAAAGTGAGAAGAAAAGGAAGTTCTTGCAGTAGAGCTAGATTTAGAAAATGGTGGTCTTTAATGATCCTGAAAAATACACCTCAGAATAGTTAACTCATATTATTATACATTTGAAAAATAGTTGGTAAAGCATTTTCGACCAAGTACAAAGTATTCTATGAGGAACCTTTTTAGTAAGTGGTAATAAAAAGCTGAGGGAAGAGTGATAGGAGACAATTTAAAGATGAGCGAAGAAAGGATATATGTTGTTCCTGTGTGGTGGTCATTGTTATTGTTTGAGAATGGAATGGTGGTACAATGACCTAACAGAATGTGATAAGAAAACAAAATTTATCAATGTGAAGAGACAATACAAGCCAAAGTCATTGTAATCCTTCAACCCTATTTTGTGATTTAAACTAACTAGAATGCACTTAACCATAAGACATTGATCATAGTGTGGCCAACAAATATTGTGGCTTAAATATTATATGGCTGGAATTCAAATATATTGAAGGAAGCATAATGTTCTTTAGGAGCAGAAAGATGCATTTTTTTCACTGAGGAGAGGTTTTTAAGAATGAATCTGGTATGAAACGAAAATATTCATATTATACTAAAGCAATATTATGATTCTTTCCAGTAGAATTAATAATATCCCAAAAATTAAGAGCAATGTGATATTTTGCTGTTTATTTAATAGGATAATTAACTGTTTAGCAGAAATTTTACTTGAGTTTGACTTTGGGAAGTCAAGAGGCATAATTAAATGCAGTACTGCATATTGAATGATATACGAATCACTCAGGCAACACCTTATAAATCAAGATTAGGTTAGTTTTCAAGGAAAACATACAATAGTCTATATTTTGATAACAAAAAAAGAATGTTTCATTAGCCTGTTTAATTCAGCCAGTACACAATACAAAGGAAAAATCACCTAATTGAGAGGAACTTATTATCATTTTTGTTTTAGTTCTTGTGAGCAGATGACTGGCATGCTCTCTTTAGCTTTTAAAATATCCATTAATTTTTCCCTATTTTTTTTTCTTTTTTTTCTTTTCTAAGTTTTTTTATTTACATTCCAAATCATTTCCCCTTTCCCTTTTCCTCCCTCCCCGAAAGTCCCATAAGCCCCCTTCCCTCCCTCTTTTCCCCATTCAACCCCCCTCTCACTTCTCTGTCCTGGCATTCCCCTACATTCAGTCTTTCCAGGACCAGGGGTCTCTCCTTCCATCTTCTTGGAAATCTATTGATATGCGAATTGTGTCTAGGGTATTCCGAGATTCTGGGTTAATATCCCCTTATCAGTGACTGCATACCACTTGTGTTCTTTTGTGATTGGGTTACCTCACTAAGGATGATATTTTCAAGTTCTGACCATTTTCCTAAGAATTTCGTGAATTCATTGTTTTTAATTGCAGAGTAGTATTCCATTGTATAAATATACCATATCTTCTGAATCCATTCCTCCATTGAGGGACATCTGGGTTCTTTCCAGGTTCTGGCTATTATAAATAAGGCTGCTATAAACATAGTGGAGTATGTGTCCTAATTGCATGCAGAGGAAGCCTCTGGGTATATGCCCAGGAGGGGTATAGCTGGATCCTCCGGGACTGTCATGCCCAGTTTTCTGAGGAACCGCCAGACTGCTTTCCAGAGTTGTTGTATCAGCTTGCAATCCCACCAGTGTTCCTCTTTCTCCACATCCTCGCCAACAACTGCTGTCTCCTGTGTTTTTGATCTTAGCCATTTTGACAGGTGTGAGATGGAATCTCAGGGTTGTTTTGATTTGCATTTCCCTAATGACTAAGGATGATGAACATCTCTTTAGGTGCTTCTCAGCCATTAGATATTCTTCAGGAGACAACTTTTTGTTTAGCTCTGTATCCTATTTTTTAAAAGGGTTACTTGGCTCTCTGGAGTGTAACTTCTTGAGTTCTTTGTATATATTGGATATTAGCCCTCTGTCGGATGTAGGCTTCGTAAAGATCATTTCCCAGTTAGTTGGTTGCCTCTTTGTCCTTTTGACAGTGTCTTTTGCCTGACAGAAACTTTGTAATTTTATGAGGTCCCATTTGTCAATTCTTGATCTTAGAGCATAAGCTATAGGTGTTCTGTTCAGGAAGTTCTCCCCTGTGCCCATATGTTCAAGGTTCTTCCCTAGTTTCCTTTTTATTAGTTTCAGTGTGTCTGGTTTTATGTGGAGGTCCTTGATCCCCTTGGAATTGAGCTTAGTGCAAGGAGATAAGAATGGATCAATTTGCATTCTTCTGCATGTTGACCTCCAGTTGAACCAGCACCATTTGTTGAAAAGGCTGTCTTTTTTCCACTGGATGGATTTAGCTCCTTTGTCAAAGTTCAAGTGACCATAGGAGTGGGGTTTCATTTCTGGGTCTTCAATTCTGTTCCATTGATCTACATGCCTGTCACTGTACCAATACCATGCAGTTTTTAACACTATTCCTCTGTAGTACAGCTTGAGGTACGGGATATTGATTTCCCCAGAATTTCTTTTACTCTTGAGAATAGTTTTAGCTATCCTGGGTTTTCTGCTATTCCAGATGAATTTTTGAATTGCTCTTTCTAACTCTGAAGAATTGAGTTGGGATTTTGATGGGGATTGCATTGAATCTGTATATTGCTTTTGGCAAGATGGTCATTTTTTACTATATTAATCCTGCCAATCCATGAGCATGGCAGATTTTTCCATCTTCTGAGGTCCTCTTCAATTTCTTTCTTCAGAGACTTGAAGTTCTTGTCATACAGATTTTTCACTTGTTTGGTTAGAGTCACACCAAAATAGTTTATATTGTTTGTGGCTATCGTGAAGGGTGTCATTTCCCTAATATCTTTCTCAGCCTGTTTATCCTTTGAGTGCAGTAAGGCTACAGATTTGCTTGAGTTAATTTTATATCCGGCCACTTTGCTGAAGTTGTAGGAGTTCTCTGGTGGAGTTTTTTGGGTCGCTTAAGTATACTATCATACCGTCTGCAAATAGTGATAGTTTGACTTCTTCCTTTCAAATTTGTATCCCTTTGACCTCTTTTTGTTGTCTAATTCCTCTAGCTAGGACTTCAAGTACTATATTGAAAAGATATGGAGAGAGAGGGCAACCTTGTCTAGTCCCTGATTTTAGTGGGATTGCTTCAAGTTTCTTTCCATTTAGTTTGATGTTGGCTACAGGTTTGCTGTAAATTGCTTTTACTATGCTTAGATATGGGCCTCGGTTTCCTGATCTTTCCAAGACCTTTAATATGAAAGGATGCTGAATATTGTCAAATGCTTTCTCTGTATCTAATGAAATGACCATGTGGTTTTTTCCTTTGAGATTGTTTATGTAGTGGATTACATTAATGGACTTCCTTATATTGAACCATCCCTGCATCCCTGGGATGAAGCCTACTTGATCGTAGTGAATGATCGTTTTGTTGTGTTCTTGGATTCGGCTGGCAAGAATTTGATTGAGTATTTTTGCATCAATATTCATAAGAGAAAATGGTCTGAGATTCTCTTTATTTGTTGGATCTTTGTATGATTTTGGTGTTAGTGTAATTGTGGCTTCATAGAACGAGTTGGGCAGTGTTCCTTCTGTTTCTATTTTGTGGAATAGTTTGAAGAGTATTAGTGTTAGGTCTTCTTTGAAGGCCTGATAGAATTCTGCACTAAAACCATCTGGACCTGTGCTTTTTTTGGTTGGAAGACTTCTAATGACCATTTCTGTTTCTTCAGGGGTTATAGGACCGTTTAGATGGTCTTTCTGATCCTGATTTAATTTTGGTATTTGGTATCTTTCTAGGAAATTGTCCATTTCCTCCAGATTTTCTAGTTGTGTTGAATACAGGCTTTTGTATTAGGATCTGATGATTTTTTGAATTTCCTCAGTTTCTGTTGTTTTCTCTCCCTTTTCGTTTCTGATTTTGTTAATTTGTATACTGTCTCTGTGCCCTCTGGCTAGTCTGGCTAAGGGCTTGTTTATCTTCTTGATTTTTTCAAAGAACCAACTCCTAGTTTTGTTGATTCTTTGTATGGTTTTATTTGTTTCTACTTGATTGATTTCAGCCCTGAGTTTGATGATTTCCTGCCTTCTACTCCTCTTTGGTGTATTTGCTTCTTTCTGTTCCAGGGCTTTCAAGTGTGCAGTTAAGCTGCTAATGTCTGCTGTCTCCCGTTTCTTTTTGGAGGCACTCAGGGCTATGAATTTTCTTCTTAGCAAGGCTTTCATTGTGTCCCATAAATTATGGTATGTTGTGCCTTTATTTTCATTAAATTTTAAAAGCCTTTGATTTCTTCCTTTATTTCCTCCTTGACCAAGTTATCATTGTTCAGCCTCCATGTGTATTTGGGCTTTCTGTTGTTTTTGTTGCCATTGAAGACCACCCTTATTCCATAGTGATCTGATAGGAGGCATGGGATTAGTTCGATCTTCTTATATCTGTTGAGGTTTGATTTCTGACCAATTATATGGTCGATTTTGGAGAAGGTACCATGAGGTGCTGAGAAGAAGGTGTATTCTTTTGCTTTAGGATGAAATGTTATATATATATATATCTGTTAGTTTCATTTGGTCCAAGGCTTCAATTAGGTTCACTGTGTCCCTGTTCAGTTTCTGCTTTCCTGAATGATCCATTTCAGAGAGCGAGGTGTCACCCACTGTTATTGTGTGAGGTGGGATGTGTGCTTTGAGCTTTAGTGAAGTTTCTTTTACGAATGCGGGTGCCCTTTCATTTGGAGCATAGATAATCAGAATTGAGAGTTCTTCTTGGTTGATTTTTCCTTTGATCTGCATGTAGTGTCCTTCTGTGTCTTTTTTGATGACTTTAGGTTGAAAGTCAATTTTATCTGATATTAGGATGGCTACTTCGGCTCGTTTCCTGGGACCATTTGCTTGTAAAATTGTTTTCTAGCCTTTTACTCTGAGGTAGTTTTTGCCTTTGACACTGAGGTGCGTTTCTTTTCCACAGCAAAATGTTGGGTCCTGTTTATGTATCCAATCTGTTAGTCTATGTCTTTTTATTGGGGATGAGACCTTTTTATTGGGGAATTGAGACCCTACTCCTGAGTGACTTCGGAGCCCTGATGTGCCTTGCCCCAAGTGATGTTATATTGGGGAATCCCTGTACATCCATAGACTCAGCATAGTGGATTCCAGGAGCAGAGGTCGCCAAGTGGAGGCTGGTATGCTCCTGTCCTGTGTGGGCGTGCTCTCGTGCTCTCTCCCAGAGCGGGGGTGTGGGTGGGGTGGGGAGTCCCTCTGCAGGCCAGATGTCCCACAGCAGAGCTGGTGGGTAGGTGACCGCAGACCTGCCCAGCTCTTGGAAGCAGGGAGCACACAGACTTGCTGAGACCCAAGTGATATTATGCTTGATTGTCCCTGTGTCTGGAGGTTCGAGTTGCCCTGTTGCCGGAGCAAAGATCAATTTTTCCCTATTTTTACCTTCAAATATATCTAGCCTTAAGTTTGGGATGGATAATTAAATGCACGTATAAAAATACTAATTTTTGAGTCACTTAAATTAAAACATGCATTATATGGAAACCTTATGGGGTAGATGCTTGAATAAAAATTAACAGTGATTTTCCTGTAAACTTTGGAGAGTGAAGAAGATGCAAACATGTTCTTCTAAGGCATTGACTGAAAAGCTAGTACCGGGGTCATGGTTGAATCTACTAAATATCTTTGCTATCTATTCAACTTCCACACAAATATAAACTAATAACTTAAAATACTGAATGGTTTTTCTTGCTCTTCCCTTTAATTATATTTTGCACAGCACCCATTTTGATAGTTATTATTAATTAATGGCCAATGCTTTTGTTTTCATATAGGTAAAATAATAATACCAATAATTCTCTTACACTTTAAAGCTTTTTTATTTAGCATTTTCAGACTAGTTCCTACATTAACTTTTGCCAAGTAAAAGATTTAGTAAAATTAAATATGTTGATTTTTGTAAAAATAATTGTACATTATTTTTAAATGTATCAAAAAACTGTCTAATCTTGTAAAAGACTGTTTAAAACATGATTTGTTTTCATTCTAAGTTAATTGATTGATAACAAATTGAAGGATTGATTGTCACAAACACACAAAAAATGTAGATTATTTTGCTTATATAGAAGTAACTTGATATACAAACTCCCAACTGACATGGCTTTACTAAATGATTTAATAACTTATACCTCCTTTGAAAAACCTAAAGCAAAATTGTAGCTTATTCCTGTCCTTCACTTACAATTCTAGGTTACAAAGTGCCTGAGGCATGACAGAGTTATAATGGCTGACAGGAGTTTCACTGCCCTATGATTCAGCATGTGATTCTGGCTGTGTCTTTGTTGTCAGAAACAGAAAATTGGATGGATCTGTTATGGATCTATGCTGATGCTCCAGAGAGATTCAGACTAAGGTGAAGAAACACAGGATTCAAAGTGACTCTTGTGTTGGAACAACTGTTTTATGTGTTTGTAGGGAACTGTATTTCCAGTTAATAATCTCATTTTATCTTGAGTTTTCCACATTGTTGATCTAAACATAAAGAACATTTTCTGTTCTTTACATTAGACTTTGACTGTACCTTTTATGTTAAGCAAAATTACTCTTATAAATTTGGATTTCATTAGGTACATTGGTACTGCATTTGCTTGTATTTCTATTGAAGAAGAAAGTGTTTCAGGACTGAAAGTCTATGAAATATTGGTGTCCATTTGTTTATGTTTTAGAGGTTTCATAAATGAAGCATTGTAAATTAATGGTGATTTTCTTTCTTCCAGATATTGAATGACTAGCTTTTAGAACTTGCTTTCAGTCAACTGAAATTTTCCCTGAGCTTTACATTCAAATAATGCTAACAAAGGAGCATGCAATGATTAAAAGTGAATTAAAATATCAGATCACATTTTTAGGAGTCAATTTTACCTCTTAAGTAAAATCATTTATGCTACTATTACAATTCTCACTAAAGAAAGTAACAAAAAACCACATTCATATATAATCAGAAAATAAATGTCATAGGTATGTTGTCTCTGTTCTGATATATATCAATGCATAGACAAAGTTCATGTGCTAGCTATTTATCTTATTAATTCAGATCTAAGATTATTTCATCCATATAGGAATGATGAATGAAACCTATTGCATAATCAGAAAACTAACTACAAATGCATCTTAACAGCCAATGTCTCTAGAGGTTTTTAGATTTCTCCTATATATGTATACAAGGCAGAAGACAATTTAAGTAGAACTTGAGCATCAATATATATTAAATACTATACATTCAATATTTTGTTGTTGTGATGAATACCATCACCAAAGACAACTCAGGGGAGGACAGAGTTTATTTATCTTCCACATCCAGGTCACAATATATGGTCAAAAGAAATTAGGGCAGGAACATAAGCCAGAACTAAAATAGAACCATGAAAGGAATGTTCTTTACTGGCCTGCTTGTTTATTACATTACACTCAGCTGATTTATATAGCCCAGACCCACCTGTATGTGGATAGTATATCCACATTGGGCCAGACACTCTCACATTTGTCACTAGTTGGGATAACCTTTCACAGATATGGACAGAGCCCAATCTGGCCAATTCCTAGACTGCAAATCTCACAGGTGATTGAAAACTATGTAAAGTTGTCAGCTGATGTGAACTATGCGACTCCATTACAGCAATGTAAGCCACAATATTTCTTTTGATGTTGTTTCTCCTGTTAATGAAAAATTGAAAGAATGTAAGTCTGAAAACCCTACTATGGTCTCTTGAAAATTTTCAAAAAAAATTTATATATCATATATTTTATTACTTGAGAATTTCACGTCATGTGCCCTAATTCACACTCACTTTCCAAACCTCCCAGTTCCACACCCATTTTGATCTCCCCTCACCCCCAAAAATGGAAGAAGAAAAGGAGGAGGAGGGGGAGGAGGAGGGAGAGAAGGAGGAAGAGAGGAGGAGGAGAAGGAAGAGGAAGAGGAGCAGAAAGAAGAAGAAGAAGAAGAAGAAGAAGAAGAAGAAGAAGAAGAAGAAGAAGAAGAAGAAGAAGAAGAAGAAGAAGAAGAAGAAGAAGAAGAGGAAGAGGAAGAGGAAGAGGAAGAGGAAGAGGAAGAGGAAGAGGAAGAAGAAGAACAAGAAGAAGAAGAAGAAGAAGAAGAAGAAGAAGAAGAAGAAGAAGAAGAAGAAGAAGAAGAAGAAGAAGAAGAAAAAGAAGTACAAACAAAAACATCCATCCCATTTGTGTTGCTGCTCATAAACTCCCTGGAGCATTGCTGAGCAGATCCTTAAAGAAAAGTAGGCCTGACACAGCCAGAACAAATCAATTGTGGAGAACTGAACTTTGGCATCCTTATCACCTTTTAAAGAGTTACCTTCTGTGGCCTTCTGTCTAATCTGTTAGGTTTTTCTTCTCTTTCTTTTTTTTTTGAGTGTAGGGTGGGTTGGTGGTAGGGATTGTCACAGAAGCCTTCTATGTCCCTCTTTCTCAACTGTGAGGCTACAGCCACCAACACCACTTCAGAGGTATATGTCTTGTCCTTTACAGTTAGCAGGAGCATGGGCCATAGACTTGTACACTGTATTTGGCAGCAGCACATTCATAGTCTCAGGTGACAGTACAGACCATAGACATCAACACAGACCTCTCCTACAACAAAATCATGGGGACCATCATAACCCTCAGTGGTAGCACAGGCCAAGGACATCATCATGGTCTCTTTGGCAAAATAGGCCATGGAAACCAATATTGTCCCAAACAGCAGCCTGGTCTATGGACATAAACACAGTTTCAGCACAAACCATAGACATTCACATGACCTTAGGGGTAACATGGGCCATGGGCATCAACATGACTCCAGGCTGAAGTAGGACCACTGACCCAATCATGGCCTTCGACAGCAACATGGACCATAGACTTCAACATGCTCAGCTTGCTACATCGTCCACTCATATTAACATGGCCACTAGTCCAAAGGCAGCACAGTCTTCAGATATCAACATGGTTTCCGGTGACAGTACACAGCAAGGACATCTACATGGGTCTTCAGTGGTAACATGCATCTGTTTAAAATTTTATGTCTTTAGGCTAACATAAAATGAATGAAAAAAAAGTATGTGCATGTTTATTTAAGACAGCAGAACCAAGTCATAATTACATTCAAACAAAAGGAAAAAGGTTTTATGTCTAATAGCTAGAGCTCACTAACAATCCTATAGGCTCCAATATGCATGGGTAGCCAACCCGTCTAGTTTTGTAATATGTAATATATAAAGCTCACTTTGGTAGGCTTAGGCTAGCCTTATTCAAAATATATGTTCTCCTTTGTGGTCATTCCATCGTCCCAGCATCTCCAAAATCCTAGGGTGTCTACTGTATCTGAGGTCACACCTTTACAAGTGGTCTATCATTGTTGTTCTTTAGGTACCCTGTGATTTGGCACCTTGCCTTAACTTCTAGTCATGCCTGTGTTAATCTTAAGCTTTTCATACCTATAAAACAAAGTACAAATGGCAAACATTAGGTAGGCAACTTACACATGGCCATTTTAGCAGTGCTTCAGATGCAGGCTTGACTTGTGTGCCAACATGAGGACATATTCCTCAGTTTCACCTTGATGATTCTAATCGTTTATTAGTTGCAGTTCATTTCTCAGCCCTAATTGAAAATCATCCTTTTTTCAGGGATGTGCAAATTTTACATCTACAGAGTCTTAATCTGAAATATCACACGAATGGTCTCATACAGTCTTTGCTTCCTGCTGTAACTTCACAAACCAACACTTTATAGTCTATATTTCCCTCAACACTAACTTCCAAGCTTCCACAAGAACAAATTATGCAGCTTTAGGATCACACTGGATTTTGTAGATGAAAGCACCAAAATCCTCCAATAAAATAATCCCAAAGCACAAATCACTCCATGCTAAGTTTCACTGCAGTGCCACCACACGTCTTCTTACACTAATATTCTTAGAGTCTTCTCTCCTGATGCCAGTAAATACCATGTCCAAAGGAAATTTGAGGCTGATAAGTTTTATTGTCTTGCAAGTCCAAGTAACAAGCCATATTGAGCAAAGTTGGGGCAGGAACTCAAGCAGATACTGAAGCATAATCATGTAGGAATGCCATTTATAGTTTTACTTGCTAGCTGGCTTACACTTAGATATCTATCTTAAATAATGAGAATCCATCTGAATAGACACAGGGCTGCCCACTCTATATAGGTCCTTCCTTCCTCAGTCACCAATTAAGGCAATCTCACAAACTCAGTCATAGGCCAAACTGATTCCTCAACGATTTCCTCAGATGACTCAAGACTTCCATATTTACCACATTTTCAAAACCATGTTTGAGCAATAACATTTTAAATTGAAATCCTGTATGTGAAAACAAAAGAAATCCTGGTTTTAATTTATGCATTATATATGGGTGAGATATGTTCCCGTGGATTACATGAGCTCAATATGAAGTTTAAACGGGGCAAATGGCCCTTACTGCCATCAGTTCCTTAATGTTGCTATTTTTACACAAGTGCTATTGTCTTTGCTCTTTGCATAATATACAGTTATCGGACAAATTCCTCCCTTACGTCTTGGCTAATGTGAATTGAGTAAACGTAAATAGACAGTATAGGAGTCATATAATCATGGTCTAGTATTTCTTTTTTCTTTTTTTTCTTTTTTTTTGGTTTTTCGAGACAGGGTTTCTCTGTGTAGCCCTGGCTGTCCTGGAACTCACTTTGTAGACCAGGCTGGCCTCGAACTCAGAAATCCTCCTGCCTCTGCCTCCCAAGTGCTGGGATTAAAGGCGTGCGCCACCACCGCCTGGCTATGGTCTAGTATTTCAATAAACAAGATAAATTTTAGTGGTTAGGAAAAAGAAATGTGTTATTACACTAAATGGTTATTGTCTTCATCACCAAGACAACCTTTGGGCTTAATAACTTACTGGAAATAGTCACCAGAATCAGATAAACAATCAAATCTATAGTTATGGCTGTTACAACAATAAAAATGTACAGAGTTTAAAGTCAGCACAGGGAAAAGAAGAACGTGTATGGTGGCCAGATGAAATTTCTAGCTTAGGCGAGTTACATAGAGGGTAGCTGATTAGCCACTTTAACTCCATTTGTCACTAAATCATTTCCCTTCATCACATAAGCTAAAATTCATGTATTTCAGTGGAAAGAAATTGCACTGGTAATGTACTTGATTGTCCAGCAACAATGTGTGATAATGCAAGAGGAGTGTTGCCAGTCTTAACCTTATTATTGGCCAGTAACCCACTGACAGTCAGCAGGTTCTTTCCATGTCCCTGACCTCAGCGTCCTAGAATCTAGCCCTTCTTGTCTTTCCCCTGCACAGCAAAGATTCTCCTTTACACTAATTACCATTACAATGCATTCACATCTCAAGGACCCACAAGGAAGTGTGCTTATCAAGCAGAATAATAAGAGCTCAAATATTATTTTCTTGGATCCAACCAAAAGGTCCAGACTGAAGGACAGCTATTTGGTGTGCATAGAGAATGAGGCATCCAAGCACTACTGGGTTGTCTAGTATAGATTGATGGTGTGTTCTTTTGGAATGGTTGCTCCTAATAAACCTGATGACCTAGCTCAACTTAAACAAAAGAAAGGCTCATAAAAGCTATAGAATTCATCAACAGTTTGAGAAAAAAACCCAGGATAATATTAATTCAATTACACCTAACTTTCATTATTACACCTACACTTGCAAATGCTTACAAAATTTTTCTAGAAGATAATTTAATCTTTATTCTAAAACTTTTTTTTTCCCTTACACTTTCTACCTTTGCACAGAATCGCCAAACGGTTGCCATATTATAGCAGGTACACCAAGACACTTCATCGGTGTGGATTGCCTGTGAGGACATTTTCCCTCTGATGCAAAAAATAAAATGGTGTCTATAATAAACAAATTAGGGATGGCTGAGTGTGACTAAATCATTCATATAGGAATGGCCAAAATTCCAAACATGCAATCATAAACTTCAGTTAAGAAATGCTACTCACAATTATTGTACAAAAAAAAGGCTATTTTTTTCTTTATCTTACAATAGATCAGCTGGCTAGTATAAGAAACCTCATTCTTGAGAAAAGAAATGTAGGATTCCCCATGAAGAAAGAAGGGCATGAAAATGCATTCAAGAACAATTTAAATATAAAATAGAGCAATGAAAAGAATCATGGGATGCTTTGGAGGAAAAAGAAGAAAGAAGTGTGACAATTATAATCTCAAAATGTTAAAAAGTAAATCATTAGAATTTAATGGTAGAGAGATTAAAATCGAATTATGTGAAAACATGTGCCAATGAAACATAATTAAAAAAAAAGGCAACACATGAATTATAAGATTTGGAAAAAAAAAACACTAGGCAAAAGTAAGCAAAGAAGACAGATGCATTTTGAACCTGATTCTAATCCCGATCCCAGTGGCTGTTAAGGAGTACAAAATTCTGAGGAGACTATTATGGGAGAGTTGCAACTAAATGTGATGTGTGTTGTCTGTGTGTGTATAAATATATTCTGTATTATAAAAATATTTCCAGGTAGATATTTTATCGAAGTGACAAAATGTCATGTGAAAAAGCCCTTAATGGCCCTCAGAAATAGGTACTCATTACCTATTTTTTTCTGGGACAAATTTAAAAAAAATTATAGTGGTGATTAATTACAGTACTTGTTCTGGTCTGTTCAGCTATATTTTTGTCCTTAGTCTACTGTTCTGCACTGCTCTTTTACATCCTTCTATGGAAAATTTATCATTGTACCCCAGTTATAAAAGATTATAGTGTGTGCACCTCTTTACCTCTACAAGACCTTTAAAGTGTTTGTGCTCTGCAGGCACTCCGGTGGGAGGCACCTTAATCACTACCACATTACCTGACATCCACCTGTGCTTGCTAGTCATTCAAGAAGCAAACATTTTCAGAGAGGAATGCATCTAAATTTCAAGAAACTTCTTTAACTATATGCATTTATGACTTCTGACAATTTGTCAACTCTCTTTACGCTGAAGGCACACAAGGCTAATATTTGTCATGACATGCACAGAAGAAAAGTGCTTAGTGCTACGTTTTCCTTATAATTTTAATGCCATTTTCCAAGGGAGCTAAATTTGCAAGTTAAATGCCTAGAAGCTTAATATCAATCCTTTAAAAAGGCATATTAATTTTCCAAGATTGGTTGCGTTTAATTAATTATGTCTAATGGGGTTAAAGAGGAAGAAATATCTTTACACGCATATGCATGTTTAAATATACTGGGGATAAGAAGAATCTATATTGCAAAATGTTTCCCTAGGTAATAGCAATTTAAAGAGTTTAAAATTTCAGTTTAGATCTGATTAAGCTTATTTTAAACATTTAGATAACCAAATTCAAATACATAATTCTAATATAAGCAAATGTAATCATTACTAGAATATTTTGTGCCTGTCAAATTAACAACATCATTGAATCATCAAAATACATTAGTAATAGAAGTAGAGTTCACATGGTTTTAATCAGTATTTATTCTGATATCGGTAAAACTTTGAACGATAACATACAGTGAAAGAAAGTTGTAGCTTTCATACAAACTTTTATATTTTAAAAGCTCTTTACTTTTTTCATATTGTCTTCTAAAACAACAATCTTATTCTCTACTCTAAATATATATTACTATATGTCAGCTTTAAGAAGTCTCCCACAGAGCACCCACTAGTAGTGTTCATGAAGTATCAGCACTTTGAATATTCAGAAAAGGCAAAGATGTGTGAGACAAATAATCTAGTAATACATAATATAACAATGTATTTATAATTATTTCATCTTGCGGAACACAGACTTGTAATATGTACAACATTGAGAAACTGGAGTAAAGTGACTGAGTCTATAGTGGTAGAAAATGCTACAGAATGTGATCCCAGTGGAGCAACAAATTATGATCAAAATATAAAATAACAGTGAAAACCTTCATGTGGCTGCAATTAATAGCATAAATAATAAATTTCACACTTACAACTTTAAGTTACAATGTCGTATAATACATTTATAGAGAGTAATATAGAGTATAATGATTTAATACTTAAATACATTAAATACTTTCTCTTTTGTAGTGAAATATAAAAAACCAATAAAACAAAAATACAGGGTGATTGAAATGAGTAGCCTCAAGTTGGAGGACGTATTCCAGGAAGAACTTAGAAAGTTTTAAGTACATGAGCACTACATGAGCTCTGAGACTGAGTGATGGCTGTATTAGGCTACATCTGTGTATACCTAGCATCCAAAATTATTTCTTTGCATCAAGTACTTTGATTCTATCATTTTATAAATGTTATCCTCTAGTTCATGCTTTTGTTGTATCTGTTATTTCTTTGTGTTTCTAGCAAAACTTGGGAAAATGCCATTAAAGATAATCCTTTCCAAAATATTTTGCCTTGAGGAGAACTCCAAAGTGCCAATCCTGATACAGACTGTAGAGTGATTTCTTCAGAGTCAGGGCAACTTCCATTTCCATCTCGCTTAGTTACTGTTGAGAGGAATGTGACCAGACAGCTTATACTGAGTACAAAAAGATCTTGGGTGCTAGCTGTCCCTTAGCACTTGGCAACCTGCCACTAGGTTAAGCATATCCTTTTAGTAGTTCATGCTAACTCCTGGACCACTAAGTCTTTTAGAAACGATGTTACCACTGCAAAAACAATGCATGGAAGTCACTGACCCTCCAGCTCCATAGCAGAGGTTTGGTTTAGGTCACAATGAACTTTTAATCTGTTTGTAACTTTTGTTAATGGTACCATTGTAACAGTTACTCTTCTTTCTGTATTTCACTGCAGTCTTGCATGTGTTTAAAAGCTGTTTCCATTATTATTTAGTTTAACTCATAAAAATAATCATCAGGAAATCCATGCTAAATTCAAAGCCTCTGTGTAGTAATAATGTCTCCCTGGAGAATGTCAGTATATCATGGATAAAGTCTCTAAATTTAATGTAATAACTGTATGTGTATGTGTGTGTGTGTGTGTGTGTGTGCATGTGTGTGTATTTGCATGCATGTGTTGCAAACACAGGTTACTCATTAACATAGTTCAATTCTAAGTTGGTTCAAGTATAAGTTGGTACATCCGTGGTTATACTTATTATCATTATGTTGTTGGATTCTTCTTGTCTTTTTCATTTTTGTTCATACATTCAAAACAATTTTATGAATGAGTTATAGTAGATCTTAATGACATCATAATGGCTAGTTGGAAGGGCAGCATGAAATACTTCATAGAGAACCCTCGTGTAAATTAAGAGAAAATAAACATATTTCTTCATGTTGTCTTTCCATAAAAGCACAAACAAGCTTGCATTAATAATAGTAGTTTTGCTTATTTTATCATTAAGACGTCTTTTTAATCAAGTAAATTAATTACTAAAATTCATTTACTGTTTTTGTGATTGTTCTTTTATAAATATTGAAAATAAATTAGAACTTTGGTGTAAACAGACACATTTTTTATATAATGATGCATTCAGTATTATTCCATTTTTCTGCGAATAAACAGAACTGTAACTGGGAACTATTTTTAAATTACTCTTCATTGTAACATTATTCTGTAATATATTAAAAACTTCCACATTCTATTATATACAATAGTATATTTTCTTAAATTTTAAAGGACAGAATGTCAACTTAATATGTTGTTTAGAGAGTCTTTCAAATGTATAGCAATGCAAAGAAAAATCCTATCTCTCAGTTTTACAGAATTTCTTGACAACCACAGCAAAGGTTTTGTAAAATCTCTTTCTGGGATGAGCACAGGTGCCCAAATTCTATTCTGAAAAGGCTATAGTACTAGTTCTATGACATTTTAAAAGTTCATGTGATCCTGAAAATGATTAAAGGTTATCTCTAGAGCATATTTCTGATGGCAGTTTCCCTAGCCTGGTATAGTTCAGAAGTAGCAAGGAACGAATTGTTTTAAAATTTATTTTTCACCTTAGTCTCTCAAACACAGCCTTAGCCACTGTCTTTTCTAAAGCTAATAAAGAGTCTAGTGCATAATATTGTTCATCAAAGTTTGAGTTGTCAGAATCACTTTTCTTTCTACATTTTAAAAGTTTTCTATTCTATCTAAATTAATATTGGTATGCTTTCATTACAAACATAGAAATCTAGAAACTAAAAAACTTTTGGTATTCCATTATCAAGTTGCATCTGCATAAAGGATTTTTGAATGAAAAAAAATTGACATATAAATCTTTCAGTTTAAATTTGTACTTTACTGGTTTAAAATATTTGATTTAATAAGAGCATAATGTTTTTGAAATTGTACTGCCAATTGGACAAGTGCATTGACTGATCTATATTTAAAAATAGTAACTAAAGTTATATATGTAAATGTATGTAGAATATGCAAATTATTTATTATTCCAGCAAGTGACTTTGTGGCTGCTGAGAAGGTTATAAAGACCTTGTTTACCAACATAGACTACTACCTAATTTGGTTCAAGTGTTTATATCCACATTGCTTGAGAGTTAGTATATGAAGATTTCTTCTCCATTTCCATTCCTCCTCTCCTTTCTACTCTCTCTTCCCTCTAATATAGGAGATTAGAATAATAACACTGGGATGAAATTATGCTGGCGTCATGAAACCTTGTACTAAAAGTAGTACCATTTTAAAAACGCACTTTTTATGAAAATCAGAGATAACGAGACTTGTATATAAACCATGGAATTACTATCGTGTTACTACATTATGGAGTAAAAGTTGGAGAGCTTCCCATAATGTCACACTCGTGTACCTGATAATAATTTATAAACATAGTGTTCTATTATCCTAATATTTTTCTTTTTGTGAAAGCAATTTTCAATATTTCTTATTTTTTCAGATGATGTGATTTCATAACTTCATAAATTGCTTTTCTTTCTTGGGTTACACAATAAAATCTCATTAAAGTTTGCAGGGCACTGTGTAAATAACCTACACTCAAAATAGAGAAAGGGAAATTTCTTTCATTAATAGCCTGAGAGTTTATTTTGTGGTCTATGTATGAATTGAGATGTAATTCACTTACTAATATCAGTGGAGGTCTGCAATTTAAAGAAACTATTAGTAAAAACATGGAAGACTAATCTGATACTAAAATCCAGATATAGCCTGAAGAAACTGAGTACCTATTGCTCTTCCACGTACTCTATTATCTGTAAAGTGAAACAATTGTACCCATTATGCTAATGTACTCTGAGAATTATGTTAGAGAAAATACCCATAATACCATGTTAAGACGTGCAATTGGCATTTAATTAAATTTCTGTTTTAAATGTGAATAATGTGCTGTGGGAAAACATACAAGAATATAAAGTTGTTGCTTAGGAAGATTTACAGACCATGAGAGGCAGGTATTTTTTTTAAAGAATCTAGTATGAAATTTCATTTTTATATTTAAAATTATTTTGTTTTATTGCTGTGTATTATATGTATAATATGCCAGTGAGTGATGATCCAAGTATTGAAAAGATACCTGGGTATATATGTGGACGGTCAATCACATTAATCAATTACCTCCATTAGAGTTGATATTTACAAATCTTCTAATATGCAATATTTTTTTTTCCTTTGGTAGTGGAACATGAAGTCCTGAAGGTGTTAATTAATATTACCTCCAAATTTTGAAATATTATTCAATATTTTAAGAATTAAAATAATTTTAAGAATTTAATAATTAAACTAAGTTCATAAAAAAATTACACAATAATTAAATGGTTTAAATAAGTCAAAGTCAGTTGGCTGATTTTGAGAGAAAGATGGGAAGGATAAAGGAAGATATGAAAGAACCAGAGAAAATTGAGAGCGAGAATGGCAAAAATATGTAAATAAATAAAATAAATCAATCAAGAAGAATCATGCTTCTAGATGTTTAAAGTATTTAGAACAGTTGGTAAACTGCTTCCTACATTGGTCATGACTTTGTCACATTCAGAAAAAGAAAACCTATCAGATTTTGACAGTGTTATAATGTTTTATAATGGATGTGGAGGCAAAATCCTTGCAAGGCAGGTTATACATGAGATTGTAAGCCATTTAAAGTCTCAAAGCATTTCTGTTATCAAACAAAGCATATGAGTCACAGATTGCCTGATTAGATGAAGTGTTGGACTTAATAGCATGTTCCTCTCTCTAAATTGGTTTCCAAACATTTCCAGTAAAAAGCTACAAATACTTTTTTGTAAAGCAATAGAAATTTTACTAGAGAATAGAAGCTTATGTATGAATATTTTCTGCCTAACCAGGTAATATGAGCAGGTATTTATCTTGCCTCTGTGAATGAATGGCTAATGCACCAAAGATATTATTTAATTATGCCTTTTATTTTCAATTTTGCCATTCATTATTTTGGCTTTCACATCTATCCATGTTATATATGTCATAAAATAATATATCCCATTTTAGGGCTTAGTCACACTGTTTTCCTGACTGATTTTCTACTGCAGATGATTTTTGTCTGTGATCAACACTCCATGGGAATGTTTGCCTGAAATCAGTTCAGATTTATTTCTCTAATGCTTCACTAGTTCAATATCATTAAATCAAGACATCTACATTTCAGTGATCAATTAAAGTCTTCTCAATGCTCCAGCCATTTTTGTTTGATCAGTTCACTTGCCCAGCTGAAAATATTAATTCTGATTTCACCCTTTGCTCATGTGAAGTTTTCTGAACCCCAAACTAGCTCCTCACTAGGTAGCTTCTGGAAGACTCAGTATTTCGATCCTTAGAGAAATACAAAAACATCTGACTTTCTCAATAGTCTTGGGCACTGCAAATGTCATTATGGGGACCATAAGAAATTATACAATTTGTACATAGATATTCCATTGATTTTCAAAAATAAATGAAGGAAACATGGATAAATTTTGAATAGTGTTCTTAATTCCATTAGTAGACAGAAAATAAGTAAAAATGACAAACTTCTAAAAAATAAGGGAATTCTTGTGTTTAGAATGCCTGAAATGTTTATATGTTAAAGAACATCTCAGATGTATGATATTATTTTAAACTCATAACACAACTCTAACAACTTAGCACTTTTCTCTTTGCATAAGATGAATGAGCTCAATGGAGTGAGGCACTATGTAACCCCAACATTCTAGAAGCTGAGATGTAAGGTGCCTGACCTCAAGGCCCGGTTGACCAGTAGTAAGTTCCAGTCCAGTCTGACTGTTAGAAACTCTATCAAAACAGTTGTACTATTTGGACAAATTCTGAAGTTGAATTATATAGTGCTAAAAGCAGTGAAAGTAGTCTTTACTCTAAAAAACGAGTTACTGTACTATGAAAGTTTTTGCCACATTTAAAGCAGATGCACATACATACATGTGGGTTGTGTGTATTATTTGTGTGTAGGATGCATGTGCATATGTGCATGCATATACATACAAAATTGGGTGTGATAATTTATGGAGGCCAAAGAATGTTACATGATTTCCTTTATTACTTTTATTCTCATTTTTTTGCATTTACAAAGCATCTCTCACAGAAATGAAAATGTATTATTATGCTGACTGGTCAGTGAGTTCCTGTCATTTTTCATTAAGAATTTGATAATAAGCACATGGAGACACCTACCTTCCCTGTGGTCAATAATAATTCAAAATAGGTTCTAATACTTGTTCATAAAGTGCTCTTAAACACTATGCCATCTGCTCAGACACAAAGGCATTATTCTTTTTAAGTGAAATGACAAACTATTTATGGATCCTTCTGGTTTCTCATTGTGCAGGTCTTGACATGATGCAAACCCACTGAAGACTAGTGTCTTCATTTGAATTCATATCTGATATTTTTGACTTTCATCACATGGTGAAAATACTCAAAATGTGCTAATAAGCAAACACTTAATTAGCTATTATTCCACTACCCAAGCATAATTTGAATTTTTACTTTGCATAATTTTTGTTCTAAAATTGTCACAACAAATGATCAAAGACTAAGTATTTCCATTCTGTAATACTGTTCTGTCTTCTGTATAATATAAATAAGTGTTTGATAACTGAATGAAGAGAGTTTTATTCAAATAGTCTAGACATGAGAATAGAATCATATTTGGAAAAGCTCTCTCTGGTAAGTTTTTACAATTCTGACCAATCAAATTCCTATTCTAAAGTTACAATATTCATTTATTTTTTGCAACCTTTTAGTAAAAGAATCATACTTTCCAATCATAGAATACACAGTGAAATTGCTAAAATATATCTGGCAAAGAAATAATAATCTATAAGAATTTAGTATGGTAGTTCTGAAATATACATGATAAATTATTCTAGTTATATTAAGACATTGAATATAAATAATACATACTGTAGCATATATCACAGTTTAAAAATGCTAAAACAGCTTAATAATCACAGAGTTTGAAGAATATATAGGACTTACTGAAGAAAACTTTTCAGGTAAAAGCTTAAGTACTTTTTTCAGTCAAAACCAGCAAATAATGTGAATTAGGTAATTCCTTTATCATACCATCAATTACAATGGTCATCATCAGTGTCAAGATTATGATAGATGCAAAAGTGATGAAGTATGATTTCAACAGAGCAATTTGTGGTAATTAGTGAGAAACAATGGCATATAAAGAGAGAGATTACTTGAATATAAGAGCTGACATAATTAAATGTTGGCCATTTAAAATGTGTGATTATTTTGATGTATTTTTCCTGCCCTCCCTCTGATTATTAAAGTAAAATGTTATGGAAATGCCTATGCCTCATCTCATTCGTGGTATCAATTGCAACTTTACAAAACCTGAACAGAATACTGAATGTTCATATAGATTCGACCACAGATACTACACTCAAAAAACTAAAAAAAAAATCACTTTTTCATGTTTAGACCCTCTAAGGTGATCACATAAAATATAAAAAAAATAATTTTATCTCTTTTCAATGGAATATAACTTTTGATGTTTTTGGGCTGTATTATTACATTTATATTGTATTGACAATCTTAATCTTTTAAAACATCAATAAAATAAATGACAGATCTTCAAGTCCTGGGGATTTTTGTTGTTGTTATTTGTAAATGTTTTCATGAAATAACACTTACTTTGAGTACTGAGCACAAAGAGAGCTTTGTACTGTAGAAACTAAAGTTTTTCATTTATTTATGTTAACATTTAAATATAAATTGGAATAAAATTAAATAACTTTCCCTCTTTACTAACCTCAACATCTTTCAAGTGCCCTTTCTCCAATCTTTCTCACACTCTTTCCAATCTTAATTTGATAATCTTTATTTCTTTATTATTGTTATAAGCATTTGTGCAATATTTATATCTATACAAATGTATAAGGAAACATAGATTTAAATATTATATATATATACATATATATATATATATATATTTATATATAATTGTATATAAATATGCGTACAGGTATTTCCTTTCTAATTTTGTGTGTGCATATTGCCTCAGGATGACTATTATGACAGCTCATAAGGGAATTCATTTCTGACAGAGGTTCATCCTGTTTCTCCTAGAGGTCCTTAGTTTCTTGCATTTTTTTTTTTTTTTTGTCTAAGGGAGGGTGTCCTGCAAAACATTTAGCCCTTCCATGTAAACATGTCCATTAATTTTGCTGTTGTTCTAGGCTTATGTAGACAGCCAAGCATACGTTATTCTGCCTCTTACATTCTTTCTGATGCATTTTCTACAAAGTACATAGAGCAAGTGATGAAGAATCTGTGACACAGATGAATTTGTTCGGACTGGAACACACACAAACTGTTGGGTTCCTCACTGTGTCGAGTTGTGGTTTCTGTAATAATCTCCATTTGTTCTAAAGGGAGACTTTTTTCATGAGGGTTGGTAACTTCACCTATTTTTATTTATAATGATAATATTTACTTTTTACTAGATATATTCTTTATTTATATTTCAAATGATTTCCCTCTTACTGGATCCCCCACTCCCCAAAAGTCCCATATGCCCTCTTCCCTCCTCCTGCTCCCCCACCAACCCAATCCCGCCTCCCCTTCCTGGCATTCCCCTACACTGCCTCATTGAGCACTTCCAGGACCAGGGGCCTCTCCTTCCTTCTTCTTGGGAATCCTTTGATATGTGAATTGTTTCTTGGCTCTTCCAAACTTCTGGGCTAATATCCACTTAGATATTATGTTGGTCCAGCAACATGCAGTAGTGGATTCTTCCCTAAGTTACATGATGTCACTTGCCCTATGAAGCCGTTTAGTATTTTGCTCAATAACAGGATTTCCTTTCTGTTGATTTGTTCTTAAGTCCAACTAAATAGCTGTTGGTTGTCACTGATATGAATACAACCTATCATACCTTTATGCTTATCTAGCCATGTTATTTATTGGCAGACTTCATAACTGCAGCATCTCTCTCGGACTATTAATTGTTTTCTCTCTCTTGGAAGATTGCATAGTAATTTCTGTTACTGTGGAGGTCAGATTGTTAGAAAGAGATAAAGGGGCAGATCCATTACTAATCATCTGAGTCTTGCTTGTTAAGCATGTGATATGCTGAGCAATAGGAGCCACCCTCAGCTCCTGAGTGGTAAACGAAGTCTACATTGATAGGGTTTTTTGTTTTTTTGTATGATTGTTTGTTTGTTTGTTTGTTTTATCTACATGTGTTATTTTGACAAAAAAAAAGATTCTAAAGAACTTTTCTTGTGCCTGGTCTTCAGGTTTTATTTTTCTCAAAACCTTATTCAGGAGCCGCCATTTACAGCAGGGAACCAGACAGCTTCACAGCCTTCTGTGCACAGACCCTGCCAGAAGAGAGTTGGTCTCCCAGGAGTACAGACACAAGTTTACAGGCCCATAGGAGGGGCAAGCTCCAGCCAGAGACAACAAGACCAACTAACACCAGAGATAACCACATGGCGAAAGGCAAGCACAAGAACCAACAGAAACCAAGGCTACTTGGCAACATCAGAACCCAGTTCTCCCACCACACAAAGTCCTGGATGCCCCAGCACACCGGAAAAGCAAGAGTTGGATTTAAAGTCTCTTCTCACGATGCTGTTAGAGGACATCAAGAAGGACATAAAAAACTCCCTTAAAGAAATACAGGAGAACATGGGTCAATGGTAAAGGCCCTTAAGGAGGAAACACAAAAATCCCTGAAAGAAATACAGGGGAGCATAGGTGAACAGGTGGAGGCCCTTAAAGAGGAAACACAAAAATCCCTGTAAGAATTACAGGAGAACACAAACAAACAAGTGAAGGAACTGAACAAAACCATCCAGGATCTAAAAATGGAAGTAGAAGCAATAAAGAAATCACAAAGTGAGACATCTCTGGAGATAGAAAATCTTGGAAAGAATTCAGGAGTCATAGATGCAAGCATCAACAACAGAATACAAGAGATATAAGAAAGAATCTCAGGGGCTGAAGATACCATAGAAAACATTGACTCAACAGTTAAAGAAAATGCAGAATGCAAAAAACCTTGTAACCCAAAACATCCAGGAAATCCCGGAAACAATGAGAAGACCAAACCTAAGGATTATAGGTATAGAAGAGAGTGAAGATTTCCAACTTAAATGCCAGTAAATATCTTCAACAAAATTATAGAAGACAACTTCCCTAACCTAAAGAAAGAGATGTCTATGAACATACAAGAAGCCTACAGAACTCCAAACAGACTGGACCAGACCAGAAAGTCCTCCCAGCACATAATAATCAAAACACCAAATGCACTAAACAAAGAAAGAATATTAAAATCAGTAAAAGAAAAAAGTCAAGTAACCTATAAAGGCAGGCCTATCAGAATTACACCAGACTTCTCACCTGAGACGATGAAAGCCAGAAGATCCTGGGCAGATCTCATACAGACCCTAAGAGAACACAAATGCCAGCCCAAACTACTATGCCCAGCAAAACTCTCAATTACCATAGATAGAGAAACTAAGATATTCCATGATAAAACCAAATTTACACAATATCTTTCCACAAACCCAGCCCTACAAAGATGGAAAATGCCAACATGAGGAGAGAAACTACACCCTAGAAAAAGCAAGAAAATAATCTTTTTCCAACAAACTCAAAAGAAAGTAACCATACGAACATAAAAAGAACATCAAAAATAACAGGAAAAAACAATCACTATTCCTTAATATCTTATAATGTCAATAGACTCAATTCCCCAACAAAAAACATAGTCTAACAGAGATGTCTTTCATGTGAATCTTCAATTTTATGAGAAAATGTTTGTGACTCCTCTGTCAATTCAGTAATGCTTTTTGTGTCTACCATTTTGACTGTATTATTTTTCATGATAATCTTTAATTTTAACATTTCTTTCTGTGTATTTCTTTGATTTTGTCGGAGGTATTTTTCGGGTAGATCTTTGGTTTTGTCGGGGGGTGGGGGAGAGTGTTTGTAGTTCCGCTTTCAATCAATTTAGGAATGTTTTTGTGCCTACCATTTTGTCGGTATAATTGTCCATGATAATCTTCAGTTTTAACATTTCTCTGTATTTTTCTTCAGTTTTGTTAGAAGTATTTTCCATGTGGATCTTCAGTTTTATCAGAAAATGTCTATAATTTTACTTTCAATCAACTTAGGAACTTTTTATACCTTCCATTTTATCTGTATAATTTTCCATATAATAGTCAGTTTTAACATGTTTCTCTATATATTTCTTGAAGTTTTTCAGGAATATTTTCCTTGTAGACCTTCAATTTTATCAGAAAGTGTTTATAATTCCACTTTCAAAAAACATAGGAATATTTTTATGCCTACCATTTTATCTGTATAATTTTTCCATGAAATACTCAATCTTAATGCATTTTTTATATATTTCTTCAATTTTATCAGAAAATGTCTATAATTTCACTTTCAATCAACTTAGAAATATTTTTATGCCTACCATTTTATCTGTATAATTTTCCATGATAATCTTCAATTTTAATGTTTTTCCATATATTTTTCCAATTTTATCAGAAATATTTTCCATGTAAATCTTCAATTTTATCAGAACATGTTTGTAAGTCTACTTTCAATCAACTTAGGAATATTTTAATTCCTACCAATTTATCTGTATAAATTTCTTCAATTTATCAGAGATATTTTCCATGTAAATCTTCAATTTTATCAGAAAATGTTTTTACTTCTACTTTCAATCAATTTAGGAATATTTTATGCCTAGTATCTTATCTGTATAATTTTTCATGAAATAGTCTGTTTTAACGTGTTTTTCTATATATTTCTTGAGTTTTATCACAAATATTTCCTTGTAGATTTTCAATTTTATCAGAAAATTTTTATAATTCCACTTTCAATCAACTTAGGAATGTTTTTATGCCGACCATTTTATCTGTATAATTTTTCCGTGAAATAGTCAATCTTAACGTGTTTTTCTATATATTTCTTCAATTTTATCAGAGATATTTTCCATGTATATTTACACAATGGAATACTACTCAGCAATTAAAAACAATGAATTCATAAAATTCTTAGGTAAATGGGGAACGGGGAGGGAAGAGGGATGATGGGACTTTCAGGAAGGGGGGAACTGGGAAAGGGGAAATCATTTGGAATGTAAAAAAAGAATATAGAAAATAAAATAAAATAAAACTTATTCAGGAATGCTAGCCCTAGTGTCTTAATTTCCTTTAATGTAAATATATTTTCTAACTATCTATAGTTATATATCCATAAATATATCCATATATATGTTTATTTACCTCAATGTCTAATGCTATAAATATATATATAGTCTATATTTATATTTATTTATCTATTTATATTACTGTATAGTTTTAGGTAAACAAAAATATGATTATTTTAGTCTTTATTAAACACCTTTGGTGTCATTAATCTCCTGTCTTTCCTTCTCATTTTCTTTTCTAGGAAGTCTCCTGTTCCTTCCTAGTTAGAGCCCACTCACAGTATTTCCATTTTCCCATTTCATATCAATAGTTTTGCATAATTCTCTTCCGAATGCCTTCACTCCACATTGATCTCATTATATTTTCCAGTTTCTATTGATGCTCTCTTCCATTTACTCACATCTGGCAGTTTTGAGATCATAACTACATATGCGTGAGAACACACAGTTTTTATTTTTCTGGGTCTAGGCTATCTCTGCAATATAATCTTTTTGAGGTCTGTTCATTTGACTAAAATTTTTAAGATTTTGTATTATTTTGCAGCTGAATAGCATCCCACTGCATATATATATGTATATATATATATATACATATATATATGCATACACACATACACACACACACACACACATATATATATATATATATATATATATATATATACATATATATACTCATTATGGATTATTTTTTTATTTCTTAGTTTCTATGAATATAGTGGATAAAAGCATTGCTGAACAATATCTCTGAAGTAGCAAGATTAGTCCTTTTAGACATTTAGTACAAATGGACAAAATTGCAGATCCATTTAAAATCCAGATTGTAGAAAGAACTTGATAAACAAAGAGTCTAGAAACAGATGACCTAATTGACAAATAAGTTGCTCATCAGAACAGTGAGTGCTTTGTAGAGAAAATAAAATTGATAAGCAATACACAGACAAATGTTTAACATTCTTAACAATTAGTGAAATATAAAATAAAACAACTATGAAATTTTTACCTCCCTCCAGTCAGAATAACTATGACAATAATAGAACTAACTGTAAAGTCTCAAAATATTCTATAATAAGGGGAACTTACTGGTGGGAATGCAAATGGATTCAGCCATAGGGGAAATCAATATAGATTTTATTGATTTATAGAATACAGATATTCTATGAATTATAGAATAATAAAAAACACATAGCCATAAAAACAAGAAATAAATACATAAAATCTAGAGTTAAAATGTTTTGGAAGTACCACTAATTGCAGGGTCTCATTTAAATTTGTACATTTTTTTTAAATTTAGTGTGATAATATTCAATTATTTATAATTTTCATTAAGTTAAAGTCTTCCAAGATTTAGTATTAAATATTGACCATATCTCATATTTTCAGTAAAGAAGAATGATGAGATTGTGACTCATCACTCTCAATCAGGAAACCTACTGAAAATACACAAATTTAGGAAAAAATTAAAACCATAAAAAATGATAATGAAAAAAATAAGAAGAGGGAAGGAATTTAACTAATCTATCAAACAGAAAAGATGAATTTTAGAGACATAAAGGGCATTGTTATTTGAGACATGAAAGGAAGAGGAGAGTAAAATTTAAAAAAAAAAATTCCCATTGCTTTAAAATATTGAAAGCAGTTTTCTTTAATAAATAGAATCAAGTTTAAAATTAGAATAAAACTATTTGGCCATAGTTTGTAAGGTAGTCAGCATTCAGAGACTGAGTTGTATCCAATAGTCTTATCTTCTATTGCAGAAAGCTTTTGAGAAATATTTCTATATAGAAAAATAAATCAGCAGTGTTACCTGTGTTTAACAGTTTGCATGTCTGGTTTAAGATTTTAAATATGTAAAACATATTGCATGCAAAATGCATGATTCACCAAAGTCAATAGCAATATGATCTTCAGAGAGACTTCCTCTCACACCAGATGGAAACAAATGCAGAGACTCAGACCTTATGTGAAGACGTACTAGAAATTGGAGGAACCTCTCAAATCCCTCCCCTCAGTGCTCTAGGAGTCCCAGCAAAGAGGATAAAGAGTGAAAGCATCACATGGATAAAAGATGCCAGAAGAATAAGGCCCTCTGAAACAACTGAGGAAGGCCCATATGTGTTCAAAGAATCTTAATTATTCAAGCAGTTCTATTTGAGTCTTTACTAGGTTTATAGCTATTAACTTAATATTTTCACCCCTGACTACGAGAATCAGTAGTTCTATAATTCTTGTGGGAATCTTTTCCTCCTGATCAGTTGTCATGTACAAAATATGATAGTTTTTGTTTCATCTTATCGTATTTTATTTGGTCATGTTTGGTTGTTATATCTTATAAGCCTGTTCTTTTCTAAAGGGAGACAGGGGTGGGGGAGTTGGCAAGGAACTGGGAATAGTAGAGCTTCTTATTTCTTGATGCTCTTGACTTTTTCTAAATCATCTGCACAATTCTGTTTTGTAGAAATCTATAACATACATTTTCTGTCCTTCCTAACATTGTTTTTAATTTTCAACATTTTTTTTATTTTCCCATTAATTTACATACCTATTTAAGCTAAGTTTGATAGGGCACTTTGTTATTTTACTAATTCATTATTATTGAGGAGAGTATTAGGAATATATATATATATTTATTAGGAATTATATATATATACTCCTAATACTCTCCTCAATTATATACATATACATTACATACACACATACATACATATATTCATATACATATACATTATACACAATGCACATGCACATACATATATACATATTCATAACTATCATCTTTCTCATCAAGACATATTGTTAAAATGAAATATGCAGACCAAAAAATTAAGTTGAATTATGTAATCTTCAGGTAATAGGGATATTCAATAATTTGAGTACACAAACACCATTTTTCCTTAAATAATAATTGGAAATACTTGTGCTGTCAAGCGACAATTTTCGGTTGAGGAATGACAGATGTAATCCCCTCTTTTGTCAGCTTCTAAGGGAAACATTAGAAAACTAGTTGAATCATGTTAGATGAGCAGAACTATGTTTAGAAAGGCCATAGCAATTGGACATCAGTGATGGCAGAACCTTCTCGTATAGAATAGCTCATTTCCTGGTACCTAATTTCTCTCAATGGCATTTTTAATTTAGAAACTAAAAGCTTTTGTAGGAATAGTAAATTTGTCTCATTTCAATTGTAAATGAACTTCTCAGAGTACATAATCACAGGATATACTGCATCCCCTCTCATTGCTTGACTCATCTCCACAGTAATATGTCTTTTACAGTTGAGATGTTTATTAAATTTATAGCATTAGGAATTTCTAAAGTCTTCAAAAGTCTTTGTATATGCAGGTGTTATTAGTGACTAAAATTTTTCTCAAGCACTAATTTTGAAACCTAGTAAGTTCTAGGCTTCAGGGATGAAGGAAATATGTTCTTCTGAGGCATGTAAGATAGCTGGGGCTGCTGATTCTCCTCCCGCATCTTTTCATTTGGAAAGGGTTTAAAATCAGAAAAAGAAGTTACTCTTGGGCAGATGGTTTCCTTTTTTGCACATCATTAACAGGAGACATGACAAGACAAAAAGTGGTGTTGCTTCAATATGTAGCACAACTTTATTTGGTGTTAACAATTTTTCTGGGTTTTTCTTTTCCCCTTTTGGGGAAATGTTACTGCAGAAAATAAAGTGCTATAAAGCTTTCCTCAGTTCTGTCTGTTTTCTCTCTGCTTCTACTATCTTTCTTGTTCTTTCCTTTCTTGAACACCTTACATTATCTCCTTTTGAAGTCAGACCATTGACTACATTTATTCTACATAGGAACTGTGGGGGATTCCCCCTCCTGACTACATTGGTTAGGATTTGAAAATCAATAGGAGAAACTGAGTAATTTTGATTATGTTACTAGATGTGTTTTTATTGTTATAGCTGTTGAACTATATAGAATGGAACAAGTGGTACTTTTTCTCTGACTGCACTGATATCTTATGATAACAATATGTTGTATAAAGATAGATGATTTTCTGTAAATGTGAATCTGGTAGCTATACACACTGTCTTAATCAGGGTTTCTATTCCTGCACAAACATCATGACCAAGAAGCAAGTTGGGAAGGAAAGAGTTTATTGAGCTTACACTTCCATGCTGCTGTTCATCACTAAAAGAAGTCAGGACTGGAACTCAAGCAGGTCAGGAAACAGGAGCTGATGCAGTGGCCATGGAGGGATGCTTCTTACTGGCTTGCTTCTTCTGGCTTGCTCAGCCTGCTCTCTTATAGAACCCAAGACAACCAGCCCCGGGATGGTACCACCTACAAGGGGCCCTCCCCGCTTGATCACTAATTGAGAAAATGCCCCACAGTTGGATCTCATGGAGGCACTTTCCCAACTGAAGCTCCTTTCTCTGTGATAACTCCAGCCTGTGTCAAGTTGACACACAAAACCAGTACAGTTGACCCCTTGTCAACTTGACACAAAAACACATCACTATTAAGCCTCAACCCTTACTTTCTTATTCATCCCCAAGATCTAAATAACTTTAAAAGTCTCACAGTCTTTACATGTTAAAAATTCAATCCCTTTATAAGGTTCAATATCTTTTAAAATTCAAAGTCTTTTAAAAATTCAAAGCCTCTTAACTGTGGGCTCCACTAAAATACTTTCTTCCTTCAAGAGGAAAAAATATCACGGCACAGTCACAATCAAAAGCAAAAATCAAACTCCAATGGTTCAATGTCTGGGATCCAACTCACAATCTTCCAGGCTCCCCCAAGGGCTTGAGTCACATCTCCAGCTCTGCCCTTTGTAGCACACAGCTTGTCTTCTAGGCTCCAGATGCCTGTACTCCACTGCTGCTGCTCTTTTGGCGGCCATCTCATGGCACTGGCATCTCCAAAATGCTGCTGTCTTTCGCTGAAACTAGGATTTACCAATATCCTCTCATAGATTCTCTTCATGGTGCCAAGCCTTAACTCCTATGCATGACCCCCTCAGTCCTGGGCTATCAATTGCAACTGAGATTGCACCTTCACCAATGGCCTTCTACATGCTCTCACAGTGCAGAGCCTCAGCTGCTCTTCATGACCCCTTCATGCCTTCAAAACCAGTACCACCTGGATGACTCTTACACAGTACCAATTCCAGCCACAGCACAAAGTACAACCATGACTATCTCTGGAACACAGCCTCTGTGCTCTCAGAAAACACTCCCCAGAAGATTTCATCTCAGTGATGCTGGTCTTAGCTGGTATTTATAACTACCTTCCTCTGCTACCCATTCTGTATTTCCTTCAATTTCGGCAAGTACCTCAGCAGGTCTTGGCTCTTTTCTTGGAGGATTGACCCATACCCTCATTCCTGATGGGTCTATGTCCTTTGTCATCCTGCTTGGATTAGGCTGTTGTAGTTTGCCATTGACTTTAATCACAGGACAAGGTAGTACCAAGAGATGCCCTAAAGGATCTCCTGAACTCCAGACATAATCCTGCTTACCTCAATTGTGGAGAGGCAATCCAGTTTCCCCATGGTAATCTGGATCTATCACCCCTCCTAACATTGTTATTCCTTTCTTAGCCTGTTGGTTTAAGTGCATTAGAAGCCCAAAATGGCCAGAGGGAAGTCTGAGATTCTAGTTCAATGGAATGTTTGTTGTGGCTCCTGGTAGGAGCACTCCCCCGTCTGGAACCAAAACTTCTAGGCCAGCAGAACCTAAAGTTGTGGGGACAGGAAACAAAAATTTTCCTAGAGGGTCATTAGGAGTGATAGTGAGTGGAACTATTCCCTTTTCCACCCCTTGATTCCTGGACCCATGGATCCTGTCTATGGGAGAAACTATACCATATATTGAACGCTGATTCAAAGCATATACTGCCTTCTGAAGAACTCTGCCCCAGCCCTCCATACTGTTGCCACCTAATTGACGTTGTAACTGTGTCTTCAAAAGTCCATTCCATCTTTCTATCAGACCAGCTGCTCCAGGATGATGGGGAACATGGTAAGAACAGTGAATTCCATGATCGTGGACCCACTGTCACACTTCTCTGTCTGTGAGATGAGTTCCTTGGTCAGAAGCAATACTGTGTGGAATACCATGACGATAGATAAGGCAATCTGTGAGTCCATGGCTAGTGGTTTTGGCAGAAGCATTATGTTCAGGAAAGGCAAATCCATAACCAGAATAAGTATCTACTCCAGTAAGAATGAAGCGTTGTCCTTTCCATTGGGGAAGTGGTCTAATGTGGTCAACCTGCCACTAGGTTGCTGGCTGATCACCTCGAGGAATGGTGCCATATCTGGGGCTCAGTGTTGGTTTCTGCTGTAGGCAGATCTGGCATTCAGCAGCTGCTGTAGCAAGGTCAGCCTTGGTGAGTGGAAATACATGTTGCTGAGCCCAAGCATAACCTCTTTCTTGGCCATCATGGCCACTTTGTTCATGTGCCCATTGGACAATGACTGGGATGGCTGGGAAAAGAGGCTGACTGTCCACAGAACGGGTCATCTTATCTACTTGATTGTTGAACTCCTCCTCAGCTGAAGTCACCTTTTGGTGAGCATTTACATGGGACACAAATATTTTCACATTATTTGCCCATTTGGAGAGATCTATCCACATACTTCTTCCCCAGATATCTTTCTCACCAATTTTCCAATTGTGATCTTTTCACATCCCTGGTCATCCAGCCAATCCATTGGCTACAGCCCATGAGTCAGTGAACAATTGTACATCTGGCCATTTCTTCTTCCAAACAAACTGTAATACCATGTGTACTGCCCGAAGTTCTGCCCACTGTGAAGATTTTCCTTCATCTGTATCTTTCAGGGTTGTCCCAGAGAGGGGTTGTAATGCTGCAGCTGTTCACTTCTACGTGGTGCCTACATAACTAGGTCCTAGTCTTCTCTTCTTCAGTCAGCTGGTCATAGGGAACACTCCATGAGGCTATAGGTGCATGCTTGACAGCAGATGGCATTGTAACAGGAGTAGAAACCATAGGCATCTGAGCAACTTCTTCATGTAACTTGCTTGTTCCTTCAGGACCTGCTCCGGCCCAATCACATATATACCACTTCCATTTGATAATAGACTGCTGCTGGGCATGTCCTACTTTATGACTTGAAGGGTCTGATAACACCCAGCTCATGATGGGCAGTTCAGGTCACATAGTAACTTGGTGTCCTATTGTCAAACGTTCAGTTTCCACTAAGGCCCAATAGCAAGCCAAGAGCTGTTTTTCAAAGGGAGAGTAGCTGTCTGCAGATAATGGTAGAGCTTTGCTCCAAAATCCCAAAGGTCTCTTCTGTGATTCACCTACAGGGGCCTGCCAGAGGCTCCAAACAGCATCTCTATCTGCCACTGACACCTCAAGTACCATTGGGTCTGCTGGATCATATGGTCCAAGTGGTAGTGCAGCCTGCACAGTAACCTGGACCTGTTGAAGAGCCTTCTCTTTTTCCAGGCCCCACACAAAGCTAGCTCACAGTCAATCCACACCGTTTTCTGTGTACATCTTCTATTTTGTCAGAAAATGTTTATAATTCCACTTTCAATCAATTTAGGAATATTTTTATGCCTACCATTTTATCAGTATAATTGTCAATAATAATCTTCAATTTTAACATTTTTCTATATTTTTCTTCAATTTTACCAGAAATATGTTCCATGTAAATCTTCAATTTTATCAGACAATGTCTATACTTTTACTTTCAATCAACTTAGGAACATTTTTATACCTTCCATTTTATCTGTATAATTTTCCATGGAATAGTCAGTTTTAACATGTTTTTCTATATATTTCTTGTTTTTTTTTTTCAGAAATATTTTCCTTGTAGATACTAAATTATTTTGATGTATTACTTTGCTCTGGTTTTACAGCTATTGCTAACTTTCCCTGCTATTTCTGAATGTACTGATAATTTGGGTATACTCAATTTACATATACTCCATCACTCATATATTAGCATGCATTTGATTTAAAAGTATGTATTATCTTGTAATAACTTGATGGATGCACATGTCAAATAAATATTATATATAAATCCATTAGGAGAGTATAAACAACAATGCTGCAAAACACATGTGCTGAAATGATTGCTGCAAAGGAGCTCAGTAATGAACCCCTTAAGTCACATAACTAAAATTTTTGTTTTTTTCTGTTTGTGTGCATTAAGAATAATTAAGATCTACTATCCAATTTTGTGCTTATGATATTAGTAATTGTATATTTGTGTTATACCATAAAGACCTAGCATGTACTTACTCTGCATGATTAGACATGTATAACTTGACCAGAATCATTCAATTCCTTCTATCCTTAGCCCTTGAGAACAATATGGCACTCTTTCCTTCTATGACTGTGACCATTTATAATGCACATATCAGTGATATGATAAAGTATTAGTATTTCTATATGATGTGTTTTTCACTAACTCTAATGTCTTTCAGGGACACCCTTGTCACAAACATCAACAGCAGTCCAATATAATCTCTTTTACTTGTGGAAATATTATATACATGAATTTCTTTGTTTTCTATTTCATTTAAACTAATGATTAACCATATATATGTCTCAGGTTTGTAAATCAGCATATTATAATCTGTATGTATCTTATAGTAATTGAATTTCTACTTTGGGCAAAATTGACTTACATCTTTCAAAAACTGTATACTTGGAGGTTTTAAACATAATATTATGAAAAGTAATACAATTTGTCAACAACAAAAATCTTCCTGTAACTTTAAATTACATGAATTTGGCAAATTGTTGCTCCTTAATTTCCAACTGAATAATTTGATATATATCCCTCAGGATAAATCATTCTGTACCTGCAGTATACAGTATAAGAAAGAGTAAGACAAGCTGTAAGTCATCCTATGCCTGAGGCTCATCTAATAGTGCTTCTGGCATTGTTTCTTTGTTTATTTATTTTTGAACATACTTCAGTGGTTTTTATTTTTAAAATGACTTAAATAATAGAAAAAAGAGATAAAACTTGAGACTCTACATACATTAGGAATAAGCTTTATAATTCTTAATATAGTAATGCAGTTAATACATTTGGTAAGAAAAATTACTATATTAAAGGCTGCGATAGGAGTTGTAGGAATCAATATAACACAATGTGTTTTATTTTACTTTGTGGAATTAAGGATGACACAGATAAGGTTTTGGGCTCAGTACATAAGTAGTAGTATTGCATTGTTTGAGTATGTTCCATCCCAAATAACATTAATAAAATAAATTATTTCGTATGAAAGACAATAAAAACTAGATATTTGTGTAAAAAAACTTTGTATGATCTACCTCCACTTAACTTTTATTGGATTTCTTTTGTTTGCTATTGAATAACAAATGATTATTTTGTTATTGTAAATTAATTAGGATAGTTGGATGATTCATGTGCAAGGCATACTATAAATACTTCATATGGATAATTATATGTGTGGACATATATGCATAAGCCTATATGTATATGTGGTATGTGTGTGTGTATGTGTGTGTTTGTGTGTGAGAGAGAAAGAGGGGGAGGGAGAGCATACTTATAGAATACACAAGCTTTAAGTGGAGTCTAGGACAGAAATTATAGCCTAGATTGACTTTCTACTCTCTATATTACTGAAATGACCTTGATTCCTCCTACTGTTAAGCTCTAAAATATTGATCCTATAAGCAAATGTCAAAATCATAAATAATCATCTGAAGAAACCCATGACATTTTTATAATATGTGTCTCTCTATACATCCTGAAGAAGTCATAGCAGCACACATATACCCACAAACAAGGAGGGATTCCTCCTCTTATTTAAATAAAACTAAACAAAACTACACTAAATATTGTTCTGAAACAATAGGGGCATCCTACATAAATTGAGATAAGTCTATCAGAAATAAAAATGAGACTGCTAAGTTCTAAAAAATGTACTCACAATGTTTTACTAGACATTTTCAATATAAACTTGTCAATTTATCAATGTAGAATTTATTCAATTTTAATCTTTAATTTTAATTTGTATATTTAATTTGAATTTTTTAAAATCTCAATTTTATAGACAGGAATTGGTGCATAAGCTTATAATGCCAATATTTGAGATGCTAACTGCTACAAAATAATTATATTTGCATGACTTTTATTTCTTCCAATTTTTTTTCATCCATCACATTGATATTTTCTAAAATATTTATCTTTGTTATTATCAACATCATTTTTCTGTTTTTCCCAAGCCTTTAAAAATCACGGTAATATAATCTATCTAGATAATTTCCATTCCTTTTTTCCTTTTACATGTATCTTATTTTGCTTCTGGTGTGTTCCTTGTATTACCTAAAGCTTGTTTTCATTGTGTACCTCTTAGATAAGTATACTATGATCTAATAACTGTGGTTTTGATTATGGTTATACATTTAGTATTATGGATTTGCATAAAGTACCTAATATTATTCTCTCTCTATAAAATTGAACATGCACATTTGTCCACTAATATGTAATATATGTATATATGCATATATATAAATTGTTTATTGTTGTATGCGATTATATGTTGACTCTGTTATGATTATTCATATCAGGATATATGCTAATATGCTAAAATTTTATTTTTGGTTTTCTCTTTTAAATTGATAATCTTGACTTTTTTTTTTTTTGAGGAAGGAAAGTTTTATTTTACCTTGAATTGCCACATCACAGTCCATCACTGATAGAACTCAAGGTAGAAACCTGAAGGAAAGAATTGAAGCAGACCCAGGGAGGAAGGCTGCTTACCGACTTGCTTCCCATGCCTCATTCATTTAGCATTTTTTAAAAATCTCAGGACCACCTGTCCAGGGGTGGCACTACTAAAGTTGGGTTGAAACCTCCAAATATCAAGCACCAATTAAGAAAGCATAACTTTTAGTTTTTCCAAATCTATTTTATGTTTTGTTTTTATTATTAATTATTTTTATATATTCCATATTTTATTCCCCACCCTGCCAACCCCTGTTCACTCTCTGACTGTTCCACATCCCATACCTCCTCCCTTCCCCATGTCTCCATGTGGATGTCCCCCAACTCACCCATCCCAGCCTCTAAACTCCCAGGGGCCATATCTAATTAAATTCTCTGATATTTTGTACTCTGATTATTTTGATAATCCTTTTTCCCATTTTTATCTCCATAATTTTTGAAATGTATCTTCAAAGATTAATTAAACATTTACTTCTTTAAAGTCCCTGTTAGAGCCAGCTATCTTGGAGCAAGCCACACAACAGCCAAAACAAGAGAGGCACTGTTTCAGCAAGATGGAAGGTAACTGAGTTCTGAAAGCTGCAGTGTGGAGCTATGGTCTCTTGTGGTTCTCTGAGGGCCAACTGGGTTCTTTTAACAGTGCTCCTCAAGTTCTTTCATGCAGCCATGGTCCACTGATAGTTGGAGATGCAGTCTACCTCCTTATGATTCATCTGAACTGGAGTCCAAATGGTTCCCCCAATAGGCTAGGAGGGAGGCTTATCTACTAAGAGTCCAGGAGGCTACAACTGGACTATGGATGTGACTCAGGCTTTTCAATGCCTGTATGCTAGGATCTTACCAGATTCCCTCAAAATAAGAGCAATTTAGAAAGTATTTTATAAGGCTGGGTGGTGGTGGTACACACCTTTATTCTCAGCACTCAGGAGACAGAGAGAGGCAGATCTCAAGAGTTTGAGGCCAAGCTGTTATACATAGTGAGTTCTAGAATAGCCAGAGCTGCAAAGAGAAACAAATCAACAAAGACAAGCATGTGCTACTATACCTGCTCTTTATGAGATACTGAGGATGAAACCCAGAGCTTTGTGCACACTAGGTGAGTATTCTGTTAGTCGAGCTATACTTCTAACCCCAGGCTCCCATCCTTGATGCAATGAAAATCATGTGGTAGAGACTTTGCCTTGTATTTGCAATTATCTATGCTGCAATAATTAATGATTCGATATACTCATGTGCTGAGGCCTAAACAAAGTGGAGCAATGATTTGGTCTGGAGCGATTGTCCTTTTTCTGGGGCAGTCCCTCTTCTAAAACCAGTTCTTTGTGCCTTCTATCCCTGCCTGCCTGTCCAAGTACCCAGATCTTATGTCTGAGCTTGAGATAAAAAGTAAAGAATGTCATGGATGAATATAGTTGAAGTAAGATTGGAGAAGGTTGTTGGGGAAATTTTACCCAGAGAAGACTAGATAAAGAGCGGCCTGGGTGGTTCAAGGATAGCATGTGCTGAGCCCATTGTGGCCCTGGTGGGGACAGAGTGACATGAGTTCAAATATATATAATTTCTCAATATATATGCAAAATATGAGGATGCAATTTGAACTATGAAGGGCTTCATGAATCTAAAGGAACAAAGCAGCTGCATCAATGAGACAACTTGTCAGAAAGATAACAAAGGCAGTCAGATTCCTGAGTTCCTGGTCTTCCTAGAACAGAGCAAAGAGGTTAGACCCCGCTGTGGTAGAAAGGATCATTTCAGTGTCCCACCCAACTAGCTTATCGCCTGTAATTTACAAAGGAAGACAGACCTCTGAATTAATATGCAATGTTAAGAAAAAAAATGTATTCATGCTTTCTCTCAAGAATCAAAGGGCTGGGGTCATAGAATGATGATTCATAAGATAATCTAAGAGAAACCTGGAGTAAATAACTGGACTGATATGTAAAATACAAGACTGGACCTGTGTTCTGCAGGAGTTATCCAGAGAATTATTAGGATAAAAAGAGAGAACACACATGGACAAGCAAACAGGACATGGACAGAGAGATCTTTTAGAATAGCAAACAAACAAAAAATAGACAGAGAAGTCTCCAGAGAGAAAGCAGACAGACATAGAGGGAAGCAAACTGGAAAGGTTATATCAAGCAGAACACAGGATGTCAGCTTGGATCCAAAATAAAAATAAAAATAATAATAAAAATAAAATAAATAAAATAAAACAAAATAAAATAAAACAAAATAAAATAAAGTCCTGTTAATTTTACAGATGTCATATATTTTAAATGTTAATAACTTTGTCTGAGGTTGGGGATACTGATTCCCCTAGAAATTTTTTTACTGTTGAGAATAGTTTTAGCTATCCTGGGTTTTTTGTTATTCCAGATGAATTTGAGAATTGCTCTTTCATGTTTCTCTCCATTTAGTTTGATGTTGGCTAATGGTTTGCTACATTTATTTTCTATGCTTATATAGTCATTGCCTACATTATTGTTTATTCTTGGCGTTCCAATGAAGATTAAAACAAATAATGGAACTAGATATTTATTACAGTCATCAAATATTTGAGATGCTTTTAACAATTTAATTCTTTATAATTCTCAAGGTCTAGATATTGTGTAACTTTAAACAATATCTTCTAAATAAAAAACAAAAAAGAGGAAAATTGTATCCCTGTGCATATTATTTAAATTATACTTTATATTTTTAAGAAAATTAAAAAAGAAAATTTGAATGCCAAGGAACTCCTTGTTGATTGTATAGCATCCAACAAGTAGGCATATTAAACCTAGGTGAGATGAAAGAATCCACTTATTGTCATATGGCATGATTCTGATCAGTTATTTAATATGGGGAAGAAGGCATGTTTGTGTTTTTTCCACAGAATGCTGCAGAAGCATGCTAGCTGCTAGAGTGATGAGTGTGGCATGTTGAAGATAATGCCGACCTATGAATTTGCTGAGTGCCCTGACAATGGTGACTTTACTTGCCTATGTCCCAGATTAGATACACTGCCTTGCTGGCAGCTTTTATACCTTGTGAGACAGAGAACATGGAGACTGTTAAAACTGATTTAGAAAAATTAATCTAAAAGAGGAGTTATAATGACTCTTCTCCTTCCTTTAGTGTGATCAGTTTACTCAATCATAGAATGGCCTAGTAATAAGTCCAATATTGGAGATTCCAATTATGAAGATGGCCAACTGAGTTAATTTCAAATATAGTCTCCATTCTTTCTGAGAAGCAAGAGTTTATCTGTTGGTTCTCAAAGCCACTTCCCCCACACTAGGAAGCTAAGCTTTGTGTTTTAAGAGATGATAATTTACAATTGAATTGAATACCTTGGACCTTCCAGAGTCGTGTTAATTCTGTTCCGCTTCTAACTTCTAACATTTTACATTGAGCAGACTGTCTCCATCCAGGCTCACCTGAATTGGAAACTGGTGTGCTTGATGTAGGGGAATGCCAGGACAGAGAAGCGACAGGGGGTTGAATGGGGAAAAGAGGGAGGGAAGGGGGCTTATGGGACTTTCGGGGAGGGAGGAAATGGGAAAGGGGAAATGATTTTGAATGTAAATAAAAAAAAACTTAGAAAATAAAATAAAATTAAAAAAAAAAGACTTGCATGGTGTTCAGCGACTAATTGACTCTCTGACATCAAAGACTATACAAGTGGATCTCCTTAATGGAGCCACATAGAACTCAGATCTATGTGTGTCTGCTTATGAGCCAACATGGGCACCATCGAGAGTTTGAAAGCAAAGCATTGCAGAGGGAGGACCATGTTTTCTGGCTCTGAGTCCCTAGGGAGCATACCTGATTTGCATAGGGGTTGGTGTTGAATCATTCTGTACTCTGTTGGGATCTCCCCCTAATTTAAGGCTCTACTCTTCCCCTCCAAAAGACACACAGAGTCATCTAAAATGTGGAAACAATTATTTGTTCTCCATGAGGGGAATTAGGTCCTTGCTCCCACTCTCTGGTTAAAGGCCCACCATCATGAACAGATTGCTATCCACTTGCTTAATAACCCCTCATTTTAAAACTAATAAAGAAGAAGGACAGAGAAACGAGAGGGGGTTGAATGGGGAAAAGAGGGAGGGAAGGGGGCTTATGGGACTTTCGGGGAGGGAGGAAACGGGAAAGGGGAAATGATTTGGAATGTAAATAAAAGAAAAACTTAGAAAATAAAATTAAAAAAAAAAAAAGAAGGAGGAGATGTAGAGAGTCATATTGAAGTGCCTTATCTCCTGGCAGCTATCATTCAGCTGCCTGCATTTTTCCCCCACTCTGCATTCTGAGCAGAGAATTTCCAGACCTCAGTGAGTCACACCTCCCCAACCTGGAAAAGCTGGCCTTTTGTCACACCTCAGCCTCCCACAGAGCAACAGACCCTGTGGGATCAACATTCTCTTAGGAAGAGTGGAGCTGAAGTCCCACTGAGAAGACACTGAGAAGACTCGGCAACCCTGGGAGGGAGGGTCACATCCCCAAAGCATATATTGCCTCTCTTTATCCCCAAGTAAAGAGAAATTTGTACAGCCATGCATTAATGTGTCTGTGTTTTTTTTCTCTCATCCCCCATCATTTCAATTTCCCAGCTATCTGTCCACGGAAAACCTGCTCCTGTGTAACTCCCAGGAGGTTTCAGCTTTGTGACCAATTATGTGGTCAGTTTTGGAGAAGGTACCTTGAGCTGCTGAGAAAAAGGTCTATTCTTTTGATTTAGGATAAAATGTTCTATAGATATCTATTAAATCCATTGGGTCCAAAACTTCTGTTAGTTTTACTGTGTCTCTGTTTAGTCTGTGTTTCTCTGATCTGTCCATAAAGGGGAGTGGGGTGTTGAAGTCACCCACAATTATTGTGTGGGGTGCGATGTGTGCTTTAAGTTTTAGTAAGGTTTCTTTTACGAATGATGGTGCCCTTGTATTTGGAGCATAGATGTTCAGAATTGAGAGTTCTTCCTGGTAGATTTTTCCTTTGATGTGTATAAAGTGTCCTTTCATGTCTTTTTTGATGACTTTTGGTTGAAAGTCTATTTTATCAGATATTAGAATGGCTACTCCAGCTTGTTTCCTGGGACCATTTGCTTGGTAAACTGTTTTCCAGCCCTTTACTCTGAGGTAGTATTTGTCTTTGACACTGAGATGCAGCAAAATGTTGGGTCTTCTTTAGGTATCCAGTCTGTTAGTCTATGTCTTTTTACTGGGGAATTGAGCCCTTTGATGTTAAGAGATGTTAAGGAAAAGTGATTTTTGCTTCCTGCTATTTTGATGCAATTTTTATGTTTGTGTGGTTATCTTTTTTTTGGGTTTGGTGGAAAAAGACTAATTTCTCGCTTTTTCTAGTGTATAGTTTCTCTCCCTTTGTTGGTATTTTCCATTCATTATCCTTTTAAGGACTGGATTTGTGGAAAGACACTGTGTAAATTTGTTTTTGTCATGAAGTACCTTGTTTTCTCCATCCATGGTAATTGAGAGATTTGCTGGATATAGCAGTCTGGATTGGCATTTGTGTTCCCTTAGGGTCTATATAACATCTGCCGAGGCTCTTCTGGCTTTAATAGTCTCTTGTGAGAAGTCTGAATAATTCTGATAGGTCTACTTTTATATGTTACTTGACCTTTTCCCCTTACTGCTTTTAATATTCTTTTTTTGTTTAGTACATTTGGTGTTTTAATTATTATGTTACAGGAGGAATTTGTTTTCTGGTCAAATCTTGTAGTTCTGTAGGTTTCCTGTATGTTCATGGGTATCTCTTTCTTTAGGTTTGGGGAGTTTTCTTCTATAGTTTTCTTGAAGACATTTACTAGTCTTTTAAGTTGGAAATCTTCCCTTCTTCTCTACCTATAATCCTTAGGTTTGGTTTTTTCATTTTGTCCTGGATTTCCTGGATGTTTTGGGTCAGTAGCTTTTTCATTTTTCATTTTCTTTTACTGTTGTATCAATGCTTTCTATGGTATCTTCTGCATCTGAGATTCTCTCTTCAATTTCTTGTGTTCTGTTGTTGATGCTTGGATTCATGACTCCTGACTTCTTTACTAGGTTTTCTATGTCCTGAGTTGTTTCCCTTTGTGATTTCTTTATTGTTTCTACCTCTATCTTTAGATCATGGATGGCTTTGTTCAATTCCTTCACCTGTTTTGTTGTGTTTTCCTTTAGTTCTTCAAGGGCTTCTCTCTCTTTACTTGTGCTCTCCATATTTCTTTAAGGGAGTTATTTATGTCCTTCTTTAAGCCCTCCATCAACATCATGAGCAGTGATTTTAAATCCAGTTCTTGCTTTTCTGGTGTGTTGGGGTATCCAGGACTTGCTGTTGTGGGAGAACTTGGTTCCAAGGGAGCCATGTTGCCTTGGTTTCTGTTGGTTGTGTTCTTGCATTTGCCTTTTGCCATCTGGTCATCTCTGGTGTTGGCTGGTGTTGCTGACTCTGACTGTGATTTCTCTGTGCTTCTGGGAGACCTGTTCTCTCTGTGTCCACTGATATGTAAATACTTCAGCAAGACCTGCTCTCTTATAGTTGTATTTGGGTATGTACTTCGGTGGCCCAGATCAACACTGGGTGCAGGCAGTAATTAGAAGACTCCAGTCCCAGATTGTTCCTAGGCTCTTGTGTCCTCAGGGTTTCAGGCTCTTTCCTCTTAGCAGCAAAGGTGGTCCTACTGTACCACTGAGCCTTTCTGCATTCCGGAGTGGTTAGCTACTTCCATACATTTTTTGGATATGGTACCCAGTGGCACAGGACTGCTCCTCTGCTCTGCAATGCAGGTCTCTCCTGTGCTGGCTGACTCCTCTGAGCAGCTGGAAAGATAGTTGGCTTCCTCGGCCACTTGGAGATGGCACGCTGTGGCAGAAGATGGTCCCAAACCTGGGACCAGAGCAGGAAGCCTCCTGCCAGACTATTGTGGATAGGATCCTCTGCTCTGCAATGCAGGTCTCACCTGTGCTAGCTCAAGCAGTACTACCGAGTGATAGTGTTTAAAACTGCATGGTATTGGTACAGCAACAGGCAGGTAGATCAATGCAACAGAATTGAAGACCCAGAAATGAACCCACAAACCTATGGTCACTTGATCTTTGACAGAGGAGCGACAACCATCCAGTGGAATAAAGATAGTCTTTTCAACAAATGGTGGTGGTTCAACTGGAGGTCAGCATGCAGAATAATGCAAATTGATCCATTCTTATATCCTTGTACTAAGCTCAAGTCCAAGTGGATCAAGGACCTCCACATAAAAACAGAAACACTGAAACTAATAGAAAAGAAACTGGGGAAGAACCTTGAACACATGAGCACAGGGGAAAATTTCCTGAACAGAAAAACACCAATAGCTTAGGTTCTAAGATCAAGAATTGGCAAATGGGACCTCCTAAAACTACAAAGTTTCTGTAAGGCAGAGGACACTGTCAATAGGACAAAACGGCAACCAGCAAGTTGGGCAAAGATCTTTACCAACCCTATATCCAACAAAGGACTAATATCCAAGATACACAAAGAAATCAAAAAGTTAGACTCCAGAGAGCCAAGTAACCCTATTAAAAAATTAGGTACAGAGATCAACAAAGAATTCTCACCTGAGGAATATCAAATGGCTGAGAAGCACCTAAAGAAATGTTCAACATCTTTAGTCATCAGGGAAATGCAAATCAAAACAATCTTGAGATTTCATCTCACACTAGCCAGAATGGCTAAGATCAAAAACACAGCAGACAGTAGGTGTTGGTGAGGATGTGGAGAAAGAGAAACACTCCTCCACTGCTGGTGGGATTGCCCCCTGGTAAAACCACTCTGGAAATCAGTTTGGCAGTTTCTCAGAAAACTCAGCGTAATACTACCGGAGGACCCAGCTATACCACTCCTGGGCATATACCTAGAGGATTCTCCAGGATTCAGTAAGGACACATGTTCCACTATGTTCATAACAGCATTATTTATAATAGCCAGAAGCTGGAAAGAACCCAGATTTCCCTCAACAGAGTAATGGATACGGAAAATGTGGTATATTTACACTATGGAATACTACTCAGCTATTAAAAACAATGAATTCATGAAATTTTTAGGCAAGTGGGTGGAACTGGAGAATGTCATCCTGAGTGAAGTGACCCATTCATAAAAGACCACAAATGATATGCATTCACTGATAAGTGGTTATTAGCCCAGAAGCTTGGAATACCCAAGAAACAATTCACATATCAAATGATGCCCAAGCAGAAGGAAGGAGAGGTCCGTGGTCTTGGGAGGTCTCAATGTGGCAGTGTAGGGGAATGTCAGGAAGGGGAGGCAGGAGTGGGTTGGTTGGGGAGCAGGGAAAGGGAAGAGGGCATATGGAACTTTTGGGGAGTGGGGGATCCAGTAAGAGGGAAATCACTTGAAATGTAAATAAAGAATATATCTAATAAAAAAGCAAACAAAAAATGCAACATCAAAAATAGTATATGAATAAAAAAGTAAATAACTGTAAAAAAATAACTTTGTCTTCTCCCTGGACAAAATTATGTCTGTGTGTGTGTGTGTGTGTGTGTGTGTGTGTGTGTGTGTGTGTGTGTGTGTATGTTAGTTTCCAGTTTTCAGAAACATAAATTTACATGAAGTGACTAGAATAATGCCTTTGTAAACAGTTCTGTCTTACAACTGCACAGTTTCTTAGATATGTGAGCTCATTTTATCTAAGTGATTATTAAGAAATTGACTCATCAATGTATGTCAGTGTTTCTTTTGCAAGGAAGGAAGGAAAGAAGGAAGAAAGATGGAAGGAAGGAGGGAAGGAAGGAAGGAAGGAAGGAAGGAAGGAAGGAAGGATAAATCCTAACTCATATAGTCTTGTAAATTTAATTCTTTGGATTTTCTTTCTCACTCATTGAAATTCTTTATAGTGAGTATGTTTCTTCCACATTTATTTGTAAGATTTTATTCTTCAGAAAGAAGCCAAGGACTAACATCAAATTATTAATGCAAATATCATTGGCCATTACCCACCATGTGTCTGGAATGAACTTGAATAAGGAGAATGATACTTATCTCTCTGCTGTGTATTCTCTGCCTTGGATGTGAAACCAAAGCAGAGCCAGAGATTTGATGACTAGGATACAGACAGGGTGGAAAAATTTCAGTTATAACAATCACAGACCTAAGATATGAACTTTTATCATAATACGTTATATTTCTCTCTTAAGCCAATGGTACTATGCACCCTTAAGACAAAGAACTTTAGTAATTTACCAAACATCAATCCTAGGTGGTTAAAGGAAAAGTCATGCAGGTCACTCCTGCAAAGCTTCTTAATTTCTTAAATCTTAAGGATTTTGCACAATGCTGATGTTCTTTTGTCATTTGGGCTTATTTATTTAATGAGGATTCAAAAGGATGAATTCATGTGCCAGATGCAGAAAATATCTGTTCTCAGTGCTTACTTTTTGTTTATTTATGTTTCCCTCTATTTCAACAATGTTTGAAATGTGATTTTTTTCTCACTTGTAATGTTTCTTCAGTATTAATATTGAACAATATAACTATATACTCATTTTGGTATATCATTTTTATAAAAATTATAAATAATATAAACTATATTCCTATAACATTTGGGATTTTCCCTTTATTACCATATTCCAACAGACATTATATAACCAAATAATCTTTTTATGAATTTATTTATTTACTCTACATCCTGATTGTAATTTTTTCTCCTTCCTCTTATCCCATTCTTTCCTTCTTACCTTCCCTTCTCCTATCCTCTCTCCCTTCTCCCAAGAGAACTGAAGGTTTTCTGTGGATATCAACCAGCCTTGGGATAGCAAGTTGCCTTACAACTGCATGTATCTTCTATTGAGACTATACAAGGCAGCCCAGTTACGAAAAGTATTCAGTGATAGGCAACCGAGTCAGAAACAACCCCTTGCTCCCAGATGTCCTGAGTCTCACATGAAGACCAAGTTGCACATTTGTTACATATATGTAGGTGCCTAGGTCCATTTCATGTATGTTCTCTCATGGTGGTTCAGTCTCAGTGAGACACTATGTGTTCAGGCTATTTGATTTTGTAGGTTTTCTTGTGGTGTCCTTGACCTCTCTGTCTCCTTAAATACTTCCTCTCTACCACAAGATGCTCTGACCTCTGCCTAGTGTTTGGCTTTGGGTTTCTAACTATGTTTCCATCAGTTGCTGGATGAAGCCTCTCAGATGACAGTTATGCTAGGCTCTTGTCTTCAAGTATAGCAGAATATCATTAATAGTGTCAGGGATGGACTATCTCTCATTGCATGATTCTCAGGGTAGGCCAGTTATTGCTTGCTATTCCATCAATTTCTTATCTTCCTTTATCCTACATCTGGTAGGCAGGAGAAACTATGGGTTGGAAGTTTTGTGGCTAGGATGGTATTTCCATCCTTCCATTGGAACTCTTGCATGCTTATATGAGGTAACCACTTAAGGTTCCAACTCCTAATGCTAGTAATCTTAGCTAGGCTTGCCCTCATAGATTCCCATGAGTTTCCATTTTCCTTGAGTTCTAACTCTTCCCAGAGATGGCTACACCAAACAGTTCTGACTCTTTCTCCCGGTTATCCTTCTTTTCATCCTCCCCAACTTGATCCCTCCTGTTTACCTACTCAACCCCTCTCCCATTCAGTGCTCTGCTTCCATCCATTCCTGATTTCTCTTTTATTTTCCCTTCTCAGTGAAATTCAAGTATCCTCCCTTGGGCCTTCCTTGTTGCTTCTCTTCTTTAGGAGTGGATTGTAGCATGGTTATCCTGTACTATATGGCTAATATCCACTTATAAATATATACCATATTTGTCTGTCTGGGTCTGGGTTACCTCACTCAGCATGATTTTTTATAGTTCCATCAATTTGCCTCCAAATTACATGACTTCATTTATTTGAATAGATGATTAATCTCCCAGTGTGTAAATGTTCCAAACGCTTTATCTATTCCTTGGTTCAGGGACATCAAGGTTGTTTCCTGTTTCAGGCTATTTTGAATAAAGTTGCTATGAACATTGCTCAGCAAGTTTTCTTGTGGTATGATAGAGTATCTTTTGGGTATATGCCCGGGAGTGGTATTTCTAGATCTTGTGATCAAACTATTCTCGATTTTCAGAAGAAATGCCAAAATGATTTCCAAAGTGGTTGTACAAGTTTACACTACTAGTAATGGAACTGTATTCTTCTTGTTAAACATCCTCATCAGCATGAGCTGTCATTTGGTTTTTTTTTGATCTTAGTCATTCTGATGGTTATAAGATAAACTCTCAGAATTGTTTTGATTTTCATTTCAGTGATGAGTAAGGATGTTGAAAACTTTTTAGGGGTTACCCATGCATTATAGAGTTCCCTGCCAAGAATTTTGTTTAACTGTACCACATTTTTAAATTGAGTTATTTGGTTTGTTGTGTCTTATTTATTGATGACATTATTTATTTTGGATATCAGCTTTCTGTCTAAAGTAGTATTATCTTTTCCCATTCTGTAAGCTGACTTTTTGTCCTATTGATGGTTTCCCTTGACTTACAGAAACTTTTCAGATTCATGAGATCTCATTTATTAATCATAGATCTTAGTGCCTGGGTTGTTGGTGTTCTCTTCAGGAAGTCTCCTATGCTAATATGTTTAAGGTTATTCTCACTTTCTCTTCTATCAAATTTTGTATACTGGGTTTTATGTTGTGGTCTTTGATCCACTTGGACATGAGTTTTGTGCAGATATTATCTATTTGCATTGTTATACATGCAGACATCCAGTTACACAAGGACAATTCATTGTAAATGCTTTCATTTTTCAGTTGTATCATTTTGATTCTTTGTCAAAACTCAAGTGTTATTAGATGTGTGGATTTACTGCTGGGTCTATAATTTGATTCCATTGATCAATTTGTCTGTTTTCATGTCAATACCCTGTGCTTTTTATTACTATTTCTCTGTAGTACCGCTTGAAATTGGGGAAAGTGATACCTCTAGAGGTTCTTTTATTGTACAGGATTGTTTTAGCAATCCTGGGTTTTGTTTTCTCATATAAAGTTGAATATTGTTCTTTCAAGGTCTTTAAAGAATGGTGTTGATTTTCTTCATGGGAATTGCATTGAATCTGTAGATTGATTTCTCTAAGATAGGAACTTTTTCTATATTAATCATATCAATCCATAAGCATGGAGGATTTTTCCATCTCCTGATATCTTCTTTCTTTATTTAAAGACTTGAAGTTCTTGTTATACAGATCTTTATTTGCTTGTTTAGAGTTACACCAAGATATTTTATTATTTTTGGCTATTTTGAAGAGTGGTGTTTCCCTAATTCCTTTTTCTGATCATTTATCATTTAAACAAAAGATTATTTTATTATCTCTATTATTGTTATTGTTATTGCTATTATCATTATTATTGAGTTTCTTTTGAATGTAGCCACTTTGCTTAAGGTGTTTATCATCTGTCAGAGGTTTCTGGTAGTAATTTTTGGTGTCACTCATGTATACTTTTAGATCATCTGTGAATAGCAATACTTTGACTTCATTCTTTAAAATTTGTATCCCCTTGATCTCCTTGAGCTGTCTTATTACTCTAGCTAAAATTCCAGTACTATATTGAATAGATACAGAACTAGTGGAGAGCTTTGTTTTGTCTTTAATTTTAGTGGAATTGTTTTATGTTTTTCTCAGTTTAATTTAATATTGACTATTCAGGAGATCAGGCAGGTAGAGTAATTGAGGGGAATGGGGTCTCACATAGTTGTCCCTGGTGCTGGCAGGCCTCCAGGAATATAGGCAGAACGGTGGCCAGAAAATGGCATGACCAAATAATCTTTATTAAAGAAATTAATAAAATTTCATATATATATATATATATATAAAATCTTTTTATTATAAAAACAATAAGGTTTACTTTATATGAATCAATCAATTATATATTTATAGAAATTACACTTAAAGTTTCAAAGGACAAATATTTGCAAATATTTTATTTAATAGTTTAGAAAGAAATACGTTTTTCTAAATATTACTTTATGTTTTAAAAATATAATTTATCATAGATAGTGTATTTGACAAGATTATGTTGACTAATAAAAGCAACAAAAACAACTGGTTTTATTCAAATTATTATGATCCATCAAAATTATTTACTCCAGATGAACATCTGTGTGGTCCTCTGTGGTTTCCAAATGTAATAAATTAATTACACATATAAAAATATATGGAAATGAAACCTTCATTTTTATTGTAAGTACAGCTTTTTCAATGATATCTGTCATAATCTGTCATCTACACAGTATATGACATTATAGACCATTTAAGAGATGAACACCTTTCAGTTCAAGTTCTTTAGAAATGTGAGACATCACATTTTCTGACTCCCAGTTATTCATTGCTTTATTGTTAATCTGAATGAAGCCATATATTTATTGAGACAGGTATTTAGTTCTGTTTATGATAATGATGTTTTTGCTCATTTCGGCCTTTACAGGTGGTTCAGTCTTATGAGTTATAATTTTATTCTTATTAAAATTTATACTTGTGAATTTTTTATTATGATTAATGATGTAGTTTATGTAGATTTTTGTTTTATTAGGCTTTTAAAAAGCAAAATGTTATTTCATTGAGGAGTTATTTTAGAGTATTTAGAGAGAAACTAACTAGAAATATGCAAATCTCTCTGTGTTAATAATTATGGTTTTGAAACACTTCACTATTTTTAAAAGTATTATATAATTTTTCTGTTATTCTGTTACTCTATATGCAAGACATTTTAAAGGAAATCTAAGCAATGAATCAAACCAAGTGGTCAGTCCTAATAGGTGTATATGGACTAATATATCTGTATCTGTATCTGTATATTATTATAAGTGTATGTATATATATATACATATATATTCATTTAAAATCTTAATATTCATTTATACATAGCAACATTAAATGGACTTAACTGATTTATTTACATACTGATTTGCTACACACACACACATACACACACAGACACACACACACACACACACACACACACACACACACACATATATATATATATATATATATATATATATATATATATATATATATAACAAAAATCATTAAATAAATAGAGAGTGAAAATTTATGAAGTAGTCGGGGAGATGATGGGGAGTTATCTCCAAGGGGCATAGTCTGTCTAACAAAATTGCTAGCATTGTGTACAAAAAACATTCTTAGGAGTTTTTGGACAGTGAAGTCCATGGCAGTATAAGGTATAACCATTGTCATTAATAATAACTTTCTATATTTGAAGATCAATTCCAATGCTGAAGACACCATGACCTTCAAACACAGAATTTAGATGAATCACACTGGATTCAATGAGAAAACATTCTACATGAGTACCAGCTTTTATAGTAATAGAGGATTCAGTGAAAACTATTGAGGGAGAAAAGAAAGTATGATTTCTGCCCAGCTTGAAAACTTTGAATCAAAACAATGATGAGAACAACCATAGTTCCCAAAGTTGAAAGAGGGTTAACTTGGTGATAACCAACAGCAATTCTACTGAACTCAAGGCACATTCAATAGGAGGAACTCCATGCCTAGAACTACATACTTATTAAAGCAAATCAGTCTTTGCTTTTGAGACCATAGAATCTAAAGGAGAAGTTATTCCTGTCACTCTTCTAAACAAATATGATTTGTGGCTGAAACCTAAACAGGAATACTTGTTATGAGAATCTTTGAATGAGTTACTAGTGCTGTGATGAAGTACCATGACTACAAGCACCTTGGGGAGGAAAAGTTTTGTTTGGATTAAATTTCCTGGATCACAATGCATTTAGGAAAGCCAAGGCAATAACTTAATTTGGTAACCTGGAATCAGGAGCTGACACAGAGGCCAGGTAGAAATGTTACTTACTAGTTTGTTTCTCATATAAGAAAACTCAGCCTGCTTTCTTATAGAACTTTTAGGGCTACCATTCCAGGGATGTCATCAGACAATTAAATGTGTCTTCCTCTATCAATCAGTAATTAACAAAATTCCATACAGTTTTGTCTATAACCTATTTGTATATTTGTATAGAAAAAAAATTCTCAATTGATATTGAAAGGAGATGACCCTAAAATGGCTCTAGGTTGGATCAAAGAAGGTGGCTCTAAGATAGATAGATAGATATAGCTTGGGTCAAGTTGACACAAAACTAGCTACATTGTTATATGGTTATCCAAAGCTTATTTTCCAATATTTAGTATATATATATATATATATATATATATATATATATATATATATATATAATATGTGTGTGTGTGAGTGTGTGTGTGTGTATGTATACATATATGTATGTCTTACTGATATATTATTGTTTACACACTACACACAAACACACTCACACACCACACATACATACACACATACACATACCTTTTGAAAGAGACCCTGAAATTGAAAAGGAGTTGGGGATACTTAGGAGGAGCTCAAAGGATGAAAGGAAAAGAAGAAATAAAGTAAATAATGTACAGATAGAAGTTAGGCTCAAGAGAGTCAAATAACCCTATTAAAAACGGGGTACAGAGCTAAACAGGGAATTCTCAAGTGAGGAAATTTGAATGGCTCTAAAGTACCTAAAGAAATGTTCAGCATCCTTAATTATGAAGAAAATGCAAATCAAAACAACACTGAGATTCCACCTCACACCAGTCAGAATGGCTAAGATGAAAAATTCAGGGGAGAGCAGATGCTGGAGAGGATGTGGAGATAGAGGAACACTTCTCCATTGTTGGTGGGATTGCAAGCTGGTAAAACCACTCTGGAAATCAGTTTGGCGATTCCTCAGAAAATTATACATAGTACTACCTGAGGACCCAGCTGTACCACTCCTGGGTATATACCCAAAAGATGCTCCTACATGTACTAAGGACACATGCTCCACTATGTTCATAGCTGCCTTATTCATAATAGCCAGAAGCTGGAAAGAACCCAGATGCCTTCAATTGAGGAATGGATATAGAAACTGTGGTATATATACACAATGGAGTATTATTCAGCTATTAAAAACAGTGAATTCATGAAATTCTTAGGCAAATGGAACTAGAAATATCATCCTGAGCGAGGTAACTCAATCACAAAAGAACGCACATGGTTTGTACTCACTGATAAGTGGATGTTAGCCCAAAAGCTCAAAATAAACAATTTATAATTCACAGACCACAAGAAGCTCAAGAAGGTGTAGGACTGAAGTGGGGGTGATTGGGTTCCTCTGAGAAAGGGAACAATACACTTGCAGGAGCAATAACGGAGGCAACGTGTGGATCAGGGACTGAAGTAAAGTCCACCCAGAGACTGCTCTCCTGGGGATTCACCTTATAAACAGTCACCAAACCCCAACACTACTATGGATGACAAGAAGCGCATATCTAAAGGAGCATGCCATGGTTGTCTTCGGAGGAGCCTTGCCAGAGCCTTATACATACAAAGGCAGATGCTAGTAGCCAACCATTGGTGTGGGAGTGGGGTCCCCAATGGAGGAGTAGGAAGGCAGTCCAGAGGAGCTGAAGGGGTTTACAGCCCTACAGGAAGAACAACAATGTTGACCACCCAGATGCCCCAGATCTCCCAGGGACTAAACCAGCAACCAAGGGGTACACATGGTTCCAGCCAAAAATGTGGCAGAGGAATGCCTTGTTGGGCATCAGTGGGAAGAGTGGTCCTTGGTCAGGTGAAGGCTAAATAGATGCCCCAACAAGGGGAAATTAGTGGAGGGGTGGGAGTGGGTCGGGTGGAGTGGCATATACTTGGAGGCAGGGAGTGGGAGGAGGGGTTGGGGGTCAGGGGGAGTGGGGGAAACTGGAAAAGGTTTTACCACTTGAAATGTAAATGAAGATTATATTTAATAATATATATATATATATAATGAAATAATAAAATTGAAATGATAATATGGGAAAGAAAATTTTTGCCAATTTTCTAATGTATGTCCTCACAGTTATTTCATGCAGCAATTTACTTTGTGTTTATTGAGAATCTGTTTAGTAGCAAATCCTTTTTTTAAAACTATACAGATTGAGAAACATCACTGTTTCAGTCTTTTATTTCATCAATGGAAATAAAATAACCCAAGGCTGCCAACCAAAATAAGGAAACTACACTATTTAAAGATAAAGAATAAGGCAGAAATAATAGTTCTAGGTAAGGGGAATCAATTTCCTGATTAGGGAATTAAAAGATTTTAGAGGGCAAGTGTAGTCCTTGTATTGTATAGGTGACTTATGAACAATTTGAAGATGAGGAAGTTACTGATGACTCCTTGCAATAAACTACTCTAAGACAGAGATAGCCTACCATAAAGGCCTAGTTAGTGTAAGGAATTATGGCTAGAATATCTTGGGAAAACTGTTAGGGAGGCAGGAAGTGACTTCCTGAGGCTCTAAGTTTCTGTACCTTTCCAAAATATAGATGCTTTGGTGAAACTTCTGCTGTTAATGTGACATAACTGTGACAAAACCTCACTATGGACCAAGCATCAATTGACATGAACTTCAAGGAATGCTATAATTGTAGGAGAGAAAAATAAAAAGATCTTGACCCTCTGTATGGCGTAATGCATGCCATGAGTCTTAGGATGGTTTGGGCAAAGAAGAAAGCAATGCAAGTAAACTATATAGTGGGGGATTTCTAAGACAGTCAATATGATATCTCTAAATGTTCTAGGGTAAAAAGGCCACAATATTATAATATTCATTTTCTGTTTTATTTTTTCACCACATTTAATTATATTGAAATTTCTCCAAATTATTATTTAAATTGTTCCTTTCACTTAGAGCAATTGCTTTTGTGATTATATATCTATATTCATATTTTTTGTGATATTCATATTTTTTGTGAATATTCTATATTCATATATTTTGTGATTATATATCTATATTCATATATATATACACATATATATGTATATATATGTGTATATATATATATACATATATATGTATATATATATGAATATATATTTATTTATTTATTTATTTAATTTACAATTCAAATGTCCCTTTTCCCAGTCTTCCCTCTGCAAACTCCCCAAACCTACTCACTACTGTTTGCCTCTAAGAGGGTGCTCCCTACCCACCAACTTCGAGCTAACCCCCCCAGCATCTCCTTTTGTTGGAGCAACAAGCCTCCGCATAGAGGACCAAGTGCCTCCTCTCCTGTTGATGCCAGATAATAGAGTACTCTGTTACATATGTAGCAGGTGCCATAGATCAGCCTACGAATACTCTTTGGTTGGTAGTTTATTCCCTGGGAACTCAGGGAGATCCTGGTTAGTTAATATCCTTGTTCTTCCTGTTGGGTTGACATCCCCTTCAGCTCTTTCAGTCCTTCCCCTAACTAGTTCTTTGAGGTATCTGGGCTGAGTTCAATGGTTGGTTCTGAGTATCTGCATCTGCCTTAGTCAGGAAGAGCCTCTCACAGGATAGTCATTTTAAGCTCCTGTCTGCAAGCTCTTCTTTTTTTTTTTTAATTTTATTTTATTTTCTAAGTTTTTTTTTATTTATATTCAAAATCATTTCTCCTTTCCCGTTTCCTCCCTCCCCAAAAGTCCCATAAGCCCCCTTCTTTCTTTTCCCCATTCAACCCCATCTCGTTTCTCTGCCCTGGTATTCCCCTACATCCAGTCTTTCCAGGACCAGGGGTCTCTCCTTCCATCTTCTTGGATATCTATTGATATGCGAATTGTGTCTAGGGTATTCCAAGATTCTGGGTTAATATCCCCTTATCAGTGACTGCATACCATATGTGTTCTTTTGTTATTGGGTTACCTCACTAAGGATGATATTTTCAAGTTCTCAGCAATAGTGTCAGGGTTTGGCATCTGGAGATGTAATGGATACCAATATAGGACAGTCTATGAATGTCTGTTCCTTCAGTTTCTGCCCCATTTTTGTCCCTACATTTCCTTTAGACAGGATCAATTCTGGGTTAAAATTTTTGTGATCCCTCCATCAGGGAACATGTCTATCTACAGAGGGTCTCTTCAGATTCTAGCACCCTGCTGTTAGGTATTTTGGCTAATGTCATCCCCATTGTGTCCTTGGAACCTCTTGCATTCCTGTAGTCTGGGACTTTCTAGTGGTTCCCATTAATGTCCCCTATCCAACCTGGTCCCTTCCTCCATTCCTCACTTCCCCCCCTTTGCCTCTCATGATGATTTTGTTCCCTCTCTTCTAAGTAGGACTAAAGCACCCACATTTTGTCCTTTCTTCTTGCTAGGCTTTATATGTTTTGTGAGTAGTATCATCGGTGTTTTGAGGTTTTGGGCTAACATCCTTTTTGGGTCTTGGTTACCTCACTCAGGATAGTATTTTTAAGTTCTATCTCTCAGTCTATGATCTGATTTGTACTCTTCATGATGTTTTATATTATTAAGGTTTCAGATAAAACACTGGTTTCAATACACATATTAATTTGTTCCAAACTACTTCTGGAAAACAATCATTTCTCTGTTGAGATGCTATTCATCACTACAGACAGTCAAGTGGTCATTAGTATGATATCTGTTATGACACCATTCCTTGTTCTGATGGATCCTGTTCATTATGATCTCGTGATTTCGTAGACTTCAGTAACTTTGAAACAATTCATTACACTGGGTTCATCAAGTTCTTTGTTCCTGTTAAGCTTTACCTTAATTTGATGTATGTTATGTTAATATTGTCTTCATACATGCATAAAATTTTCATGTCTATTTTTAAGAATATAATAATAGTAATACTATATACAATAGGTAAATGTTTATATTCATTTATCAATGATTGATTCAGAGAAATTAATGTCTTTCCATATTTAATATTCATATTCCTGCAACTCTATACTTCATTTTTTTTTCTTTTTCTGTTGTGATCTTTAGTAGTCTCCTATGTTGAAATTTTACATCTGCTCTCAAATCCATTCAGGCATTTTTCATACTTTGATCTCTATTCTATGTACGTGTGTGTGTGTGTGTGTGTGTGTGTGAATGCACATGCTGACCTATATATAAATATCTAGGTCTCAGAGGCCAATATCTATTGTCTACCTTAGTTTCTTCTCTAATTAATTTTTGGTCTCTCACTGAACCTGGAGCTCACTGCTTTGTTTAGGTTAGTTGGTCTACAATCCTGTAATTTCTCCATGTCTCTAGTTCCTTCATTCTTACTTGTGTTGTTCAGTTAAACTAGGCTTTCACAGGTTCTGGGGGTCCAAACTAAGTTCCTTATGTTTTTGTGGTTTGGGTTTTACTGACTGAAGTTGTTCTCCAGCCTTAGTGCTCTGAATATCTCAAATTGTGCCAGAAAATGTTATTTTTATTTTTTATAAGAAATTATTACATCTTTTGTTTACAAGAATAGTATAGAAATATAAATAGATTTTAAACTGAAATCAATTTTTTCAATCTTGTCATATTCAGTCATACACACATGATTATATCACTTTGTTTATTATTCACTCCTATGATTGTAAGAAAGATGATCACCACTATTCTTACTGATCTAGATAAATAATATCCTATAATGTTGGAAAAATAGGGAGTACAGTTAGCTCCTCTTGCATTTCTTTCTTATATGCTAACTTTTTCACCATTAAATATAATCTTGAAGTTATTCATTCTGTTTTGATATTTAGGTTCTCCAAGCACAAAGAGAAAAATCATCTTATATTGTTACATATATTTGTACCAATAACAAAGTATAATTACTAATTTCATGTATTGAAATCATTATACATCATTGTCCTATGTTAAAGTACCCTTGCATTTTGATAAAATCTGTTTTTCATTGAAATTTTTACATAGGTGAGGTTTATTTATATATTTTTTAGAAACTTTATGGGATTTTAGATGTGTTTATGAATGATATGGGTCAACTATATTGTTTTGTCTTTCTTTTTTGCTTTAATATTAGAGTGATGCTAGCACTGGGAAATATACTTAGAAATATACTCTGATCCTGTTTTCTCAAGAATTAGATAAACTTGTTATTAGTTCTTGAGATATTTGTTAGGACTGCATTGTGAAGCTTCTGAGTCTTGATTCTTTCAGTGAAATTGGTTTTTATGTGAGTTTCACTCTTGTTTTTAGGTCAGTTTAAAGTTTTTGTCTCTTTATATGTGAGCATAATATTTTGTGTCTTTGAAATGCACTGTTGTTGTCGCTCCTGTTCTTGGTTATTCTGACTAAGATTTGTGTTTATCCTGCATGAAGGAAGCCATTGGCTAATATTAATTTTTGATTTTTTTTGTGGTGAGTGTTCTATAATATTATTCATTTAAATTCATTTGACAATGATATTTAGGTTTTCCAAATTTTACAAATTTACTGATTATAATGCATATTTTGGAAGAGGAACATTACCTCTTATTAGTATAACAGCCAATGTGCATATTTTTCCTAATAGGATGTGATTGTGTCCCATGTACTAATCATCTGGTTGTAGACATGTAAATATCCATACTATTTTAGTTTATAGAATCAGGTTTTGAAACATAGAATGATATTTCATGTCTGATAACATATTTTCAGAATCTATAATCTATTAATATTAATAGCTATACAATATTTTTTAATTTTATTAAACATAGTTTATTTTTAAGGCACATTTCAAATCTGATTCTTTTACATGGGAATCATAATTTGCACTTTACACATTTTTATCAAGTGACTGTAAAATTTACAAAGCAAATGTAGAGACACCTGTGTGTTAGCTCACTGTAATACTGTCACTCTCAGGTGAATGAAGAAGCATGCACCTGTAATCCCTATTACACATAATGGCTTTTATATGAGGCATCATAAATTCATGTACTTCTGAGATATATAGTGAATCTTCTGTAGGGAAAAGAAAATATATTTCTAAAATGATGAAAGTCTTATATTGCTAATGTTACATTTGTTTTAATTCATATTTTCCATTTACCCAATATTTTTTCAATATTATCTATTTTCTTTTCTGTGTAGCATGATCCCTTTGGAAACCACCAAGATTTATTGAACATAATTTGTTGAAAGTTTGCTTCATTTTGCCAGTAAAATCTAGTTTGAACCAACATGTTGATCCACTCAAGTTGTCTCAATGGTCAATTCAAGTTCCCAAATATGGCTTTCTTCATGTCCAGGTAAAAATTCAAACTAATACTTAATCTTTCTGAACTGTTCTTTTCAATCCTTTTCAGTACTTTTTAAATGTCTTCTCATGTCCTATTATTATGATGGTCAGATCATTGTACTTCCCTACTTTAGCTAGGCATATTCACCTATACAGGGTCCTTCACTGAAATAGGAGGTTATTAACATTGGTTCCCTGAGTTGCCCATGTATTTCTAAGACATTTAGTAAAAGAGTTGATAAGAATAAGCACTATTCATTCTATTGAGATAAGGCTATAGGGAGGAGTATAGACATATTGGAAACTTGGAAATCTGTTGCCGTCTAGCAACAGACAGGCTTTCTTGCAAGTACACAAGATTGGTTATTGTTTGCAATATTGGAATAGAGAAGGGCAAAGCATGCTAACTGTTTACTGCCCCTTTGTGTACAGTGTAAATGTTAAATAACTTCTCTTGTAAAGCATTCCACTATAGTAAAAATTACTGTCAAGAGAATAAACGTTTTTGATCCTGTTATCTTCATTTGGAGTTTGGCAATTCTCTGGAGGTTGACACTGTTTTATCCCTAATCATAAGACAGAAAATATTGTGTAAGAGAGGTCCTACTCTCTGGAACTTTGTGGTAAAGTACCAGGAAGATTACTGTTTTTGAATCATATGTTTGTGTTGTGCAGGGCCACAGTATCGTCACAGGATCTGAGGAGGGCCGTTGGATCAATAGGTACAATACTTATCTTTTACAGCAATCATGGTAGCTACTGGGTACTCCCCTTTACTCTTAACCTGATCACTCTTTGGTATCCTGTTATTAAGTATCCAATATTCTTAATTTTTAAAAAATTTTGTTATAACTTCCAGGTATTTCATTGTTCTCATTTTGTTTGCTTTCTTTGGAATCTAGACTTACTACCCTAGAATAGCTAAGCTGTGGACAGATCCCTTTCTTTCTCTAGATATTACTTCAAACAATATGCCTAAAGAAAGATAAAAACCAAGTATAAAATAAACCAACAAGTCATACACTAAGGTCAAGAATTAATAAATGGGACCTCGTGAAAATAAAAAGCTTCTATAACTCAAAGGGCACTACCATTAGGACAGAATGACAGCCTACATATTGGGAGATTTTCCATGACACTATATCTAACAGAGTCCTAATGTCTAAAATATGTGAAGAATTCAGGAAGATAGACAACAACAATCAAAATATCCTAATTAAAAATTGGAATACAGAGCTAACAAGATAATTCTGAACAGAGGAATATCAAGTGGATGAGAAGCACCTCAAGAAAGGTTCACAGGCCTTAGTCATCAGAGAAATGCAAATCAAAATGTCTCTGAGATTCCACCTTATGTCTGAATGGCTAAGATCCAAATTTCAAAAGACCATACATGCTGGAGAGATTTTAGAGAAGGGAAACACTCCTCCATTTCTGGTGAAAGTGTAAACTTGTACATTAGAAAACAATTTGCCCTGAGATCCCATCTCACACCAGTCAGAATGGCTAAGATCAAAAACACAGGAGACAGCAGTTGTTGGCGAGGATGTGGAGAAAGAGGAACACTCCTCCACTGCTGGTGGGATGACAAGCTGGTACAACCACTCTGGAAAGCTGTCTGGCGGTTCCTCAGAAAATTGGGCATGACACTCCCGGAGGATCCTGCTATACCACTCCTGGGCATATACCCAGAGGCTTCCCCTGCATGCAATAAGGACACATGCTCCACTATGTTCATAGCAGCCTTATTTATAATAGCCAGAAGCTGGAAAGAACCCAGACGTTCCTCAATGGAGGAATGCATTCAGAAGATGTGGTATATTTACACAATGGAATACTACTCTGCAATTAAGAACAATGAACTTACAAAATTCCTAGGCAAATGGTCAGAACTTGAAAATATCATCCTTAGTGAGGTAACCTAATCACAAAAGAACACACGTGGTATGCAGTCACTGATAAGGGGATATTAACCCAGAATCTCGGAATACCCTAGACACAGTTCGTATATCAATAGATTTCCAAGAAGATGGAAGGAGAGACCCCTCGTCCTGGAAAGACTGGATGTAGGGGAATGCCAGAACAGAGAAGCGAGAGGGGGTTGAATGGGGAAAGGAGGGACAGAAGGGGGCTTATGAGACTTTCGTGGAGGGAGGAAACGGGAAAGGGGTAATGATTTGGAATGTAAATAAAAAATAACTTAGAAAATAAAAAAAAGAGAGAAAAAAAAGAAATCAATTTGCCAGTTTCTTAGAAGGTTGAGAGAATTTCTACCTCAAGACCCAGTTAAATGACTCCTGAGCATATACCCAAAGATGCTTCATTCATCATATTCATAGAAGCCTTATTTGTAACAGTCAAAAATGGGAAGAACCTAGATTTCTCTCAACTGAAGAGTGGATACTAAAATGTATATATCTACAATAAAATATCATTCAGCTACTAAATGAAGGGTATCATGTAGTTGCAGGCAAATGGATGGAGCTATAAAATATCATCCTGCATATGGTAAACTTGACCACAATGATCATGCATGTTATACATCCACATTTAAGCAAATATTAGCCATAAAGTGCAGGATAGGTATGCTAGAATCAACAGACCCAAAGATGTCATTAACAAGGAAAACCTAAGTGAGGTTATTTGAATATTGCTCAAAATGGAAAGCAAAATAGAATAAAATGTCTATAGGTAGCAGGAACTGAGTGGACAAGGGGTTGAAGAGTGTAGTAGGAAGGTGAAGGAGATTATACATAAGGAAAGCCAGGACAAAGGAGAAGGGAGATGGGTGGTGGTATGGCAATTTCTAGGATGTGCAAGAGACTTGGGATTGGGAGATGCCTAGAGGATCTATAGGAAGACTCCAGCTGAGACTCTTAGCTGTTGGAGATACAGATTCTGAAGTGTTTACTTCCTGTAGCCAGGCAGGACTCCCAGTTGAGTGATAAGGCCAGCAACCTACTCATAAAACCTTTGACCTAAAATGTGTCATGCCCATAGGATGTCCAGGGACAAAGAGCAGAGACTGAGAGCATTGCCAACTAAGGATGGCCCCAACTGAGACCCATCCCACTAGCAAGAACTAATCTCTGACATAATGATACTCTGTTATATTTACAGACAGAAACAAAGCATAACTGTCCTCTGAGCGGCTCCCTTCAACAGCCAATAGAAAAAGATGGAGAGATTCACATTCAAATGTTAGATGATGCTCAGGGAATCTTACGAATGATTTAGTAAAATGACTTAGGGACATGAAGAGGACAGGAACTCTGCTGGAGGACCCATAGTGTCGAATAACCTGAACACTTTGGGGCTCCTAGAGCCTGACTTACAAGCCAAAGAGTAAACACAGGTTGAACTTAGGTTCCCTGCATATGTGTAGCAGATCAGCAGCTTGGTCTTTATGGGTGTCCACCAACAGTTGGAGCAGGGGCAGCCTCTGAGCATATTGCTTGTCTGTCTATGGATCCTAAACCCCTAAATTGACAGAATCCTTGTCTAGCCTCAGTGGAAGAGGATGTGCCTAGTCCTGCAGTGATTTGATGTGTGTTTATGGGGGGTGGTGGTGAGTCAGAGGAAGGGGAAGGTGGAATGGGGGAAGATTTGCTAGAGTGGGTACTGGGAAGAGAGAAATGGCTGATATAAGGTTGTAAAGAGAATAAATACTTTAAAAGTACCAAAAGAAAGAACGAAAGAAACAAAGAAAGAAAGAAAGAAAGAAAGAAAGAAAGAAAGAAAGAAAGAAAGAAAGAAATGCTACAAATAATATAGATTAACTACAACCAGAAAAGTATGCAAAGTTTCATACATGACAATGTGAGAGAAATAAAGCTCTTTTTTAACTTTAAAAAAAACTCACCAGAGTTTTCTCTAAATTTGTATTTGTTTTCTTTTTCTTTATTTCTTTTTTTTTTGTATTATAGTCTTTGCATTGTGCTACTATCTGTATTATGTATGTGTTACCACTGATTATTTGCTATCACACTTCGAAAGAATTCAAGCTTTTGGTGGCAGTTCACTTCTGAAATCCCCAAAGCATAATTAGCATATTTTAGAAGTTCTACTGTTTTAGCCTTAGTCACCGTTTTTTTTGAGCTTTCTTAGGTTCTTCCTAAGGTTACCTCCCCAGAAGAGGAAACCTTTTCCACTGTAAGCAGTAGCAATTCAATCTTCTTGTATGTTCCAAAGTATAAAGTTCTGTGTCAAGGATAAAATCCCAAATGCTGAATGGATGTCTTCAATTAATCTCTTTAAAAATTGTAATGTAAAATATTGCAGACAGGATAAGTTATAAACAATAGAAATTTGTTTGGCTCATATTCTGATTGTTGTAAGTCAAAGACCATGACATCAGCACAGACATTTGGCAGGGACTTATATGCTGTGTCACAGTGGGATGGTTGGGCATGGTAACAAAGAGAAGAAAAAGAAGAGAAAATAGGGCTCAATTCATTCTTTCTTAAACTATTCTCATGTTTACCAATCATGTGAGGCAAACCCTCAGAGCTCCAATAGCCCCCTGAATATCTCACATTTTAATACTATCACCATGACATTTAAATATCAACATAATATTCGAAAAGAAACCTTCATACGTAAACTGACAAAACTGTTCTCTTAAGTTTAGCAGAAGAACTTGTTCTGAATTTCTTCGGAAGCCTGCACTAATATAATGTAATGGGCATTTGTATGGTACAATTACACACAAAATGTATTAATTCATATATAATTTTGTAAATTATAATTGCATCACTTAATTCCTTAGGAGAACTATAAAGCATTTAATTTTTCATGTACAACAAATCTTCTAAAATTCCTAAATTTCCTATTCAAATGCAGATTATTATAAGTTCTTTTATTCTCTAGGACTAGATTATATTGTGTGGTGCATTTTTGTTAAGTTTGTATGCTACTTATAAGTTCTTTTAAAGAAAAATAAATTTTAAGCAAGGCCAAGTTTTTGTAATACTTAGATACATTGATTTTCTATCATTTTATAAGTGATTAACATTTATCTTATTCTTATTAAATTATTACTGACACAGATATGACTCAAGTAACTGTTATGCCATAATACACACATAACTTATGGTATCAGTATATCTATCTATCTATCTATCTATCTATCTATCTATCTATCTAATCATGTATTTTCATAATAAATGAAGAATTTAGGCCATTTCAAATTAGTTTCAGATAATTTGTTAATTTTAATTAAACATAACTAAAATCATTTATGGAAAATAATGTAATAAAAGTAAGGATTCATCACTTTACAAAATAAAAATAAAATGTTAATAAAATTGTGGTATATGTTAAAATATTTGAAATATTTCATCTGAAATACTGGATCTGAATGACCTGTTGTGTTCTGCTGGCAAGTCTAAAATACAGAATACTTACCTAGGGTGGTAAGTGCCAAGAATATTTGAAAAATTTTTAAAACTTTACCACAGTTATGCAAAATAAGTCCAAACAAATGCCAACATGGATGGAACTTCCTATATGGTAACTATTACATAATATCAAATGTTATGTTACCTTTTCTTAAAAAAATATCACAATAGAATAATACAAGCTATGGATCTTCCTTTCTTAAAAGACAACCATGTTAAAAACAGGACAAATTAAATATTTAAATAAAATAGTACTCAAAAAACGTCAAAAAATAAAAACATTAAAAATGAAGCAATTGAGTGTCTGGTTTTCCTTCAGTGTGAACACATGCTGTGATATGTAACTATCAGGAAACTTTGTGCCACACCTGGAATTCTAGGAAGTAGACAAAATGAATATCATCTGTTCTGTGCTTCAGTACTATTCTGATTTTGGTGATTCTTTTCAGCATCAGAAAAGTATCAGTTTTGTAAAATTGTCTATGAAACTACTGGTGTGGCTTTTGGAGCCCATTTCACGGGTAGGTAGTTAGTTGCAAATACTTAACGTCACGACCTATTTCTCATTGCATTGAAGGAAGACCTACTGGCTAGTCTGCTGCTCTTTCAGCTCCACCTGCCTAACCAGATGATTCATCTCTTAAGGTTTTAAATCTCATCATCTTTTCTTGGCAAGGAGACTTGTGTGGAAATATAGTAGAAAAAAATCTTACATTGACAGCAGAAAATGAATGTAAAACAATTGAGTTTGTCAATATTTTTTGTGAGAAAATTCTATACATTTTTCAAGTTGTTTTCAGTTTTATTTTTCTTACTGTGTGCGTTTGTACACACATGCCTATGTGTATGCAGATGTATGAGTATCGTGGAGTCCGTTCTCTCAATCCACCTTTGTATACAAGGTAATATTAGAAACAATGATATCATTATAATAAAAATTAAAATTAATTAAAATTCATGGACTATTTATCAAAGTATATTATACTTTCCACAAAATTCATTTTCCAAGACTTTTTAATTTTTTTAGAATTGTATACCTATAGTCCCTCTGCTTTCATTATTTTAAAAGTCTGTAAAAATTATATTTATTCTTAATTTATTATTGCTTTTATTATTCAATTAAATTCATTTTAATAACATCATTTAGTTGTATGTTTTTCTGAACTTTTTGCACAGTATGTAATAGAAGGGAACAAGTCAAGTGAAATAAAGTCACATTTTACTAGAGTAACTAATAAAAAATCATCATTTTATATGTATTTGGTGAATCATGCTCTACTTTCTATGGCTATATATGGGCGGTGTATGTGTGTCTCTGTGTGTGTATGTGTGTGTGTGTGTTTTAATCTATAGAGGAATTTATCAAGTAATTTATGATCTTTCTGACTACATGAGGTACTCTGCATATAAACATTTCTATTTCTCTTCCTGAATCACAGGTATCCATGTGGAAACATAAGACAAATCTTAATTTAGCTGCCAATTATAAAACTACAACCTATAGAAATTGATTGTATGATTATTTTGGAAAGTGTGGCGAGCCGATGTATCCACCAGTACAAGATGGCGCTGGTTTCCGTGGTAAACAACTTGAGCAAGCGCAGTATTGTGGCAGTATGACTCAGCTTTCCCGGGTCAGCCTCATGCTCATTAGGTGACTCTCCATCTGGCCAATCAGAGTATGACAGCTAGGCACAGAGCACCCAGGCGGCTATAGCTCCAGCATATAAGGCGGCACATTATTAGGCTTGGGGTCCCCGGGTGAAGAAAACAAGGAAGTCCTGAATAAATTGCTGCAGAGGAGAACCTGGCTGTGTTGCATCTTTCCTTGTGGGTCGAGGTTGGGCGCGACAGGAATGAGTAACTAGACTATGACTTTTTCTACCAGTTAAAAAAAGTGTCCTTAAAAAGTATCTTTTAAACTACTATATGCAGTAAACTGGTTATGTAAAGTACTAAAAGTCAAAGAAATTTCTTCAATATTGTGAAGAGAGAGCTACTGATCAATTCACTTTCTTTATGTGTACTTTCAATGATATTATGACACAAATTCCAGTACTGAAACATTCATTATGTTCTGTGCCTTGTTGTTTTACTTCACATAATGATCACATCTGTCTATACACATGAAGTTTTAAAACTTTTAAATATTAATATTTCAGCTGCATCACAAATGTCTCCCTAAATTTGTCATTAGTCGGTTTTCATGTATAACTAACAAATTCTACTATGAGCTTGACCTGCAGACTTGACCCTGCAGGAACACAGCTTTTAGACTAAGGTTAATTTCGAAATTCCGTTTGCTTTTTACAGTTGATTTAATAATTATTCTTCTCTGATATTTCAATGACTACTCTTGGATTTGCAATATAATACTTATGGTTTACATCAGTGTTATTTTGAATAATATGTAATTTTTTGTAACTCAATGGATCTTATAATTCAAAATACTTATGATATTCTCATAAACTAATGTAAAATCAGTATATTAATACAATCTTATATTATAAAAACATTATATTTACCTGTACAGTATAATGTAGGTTCACAATTAAATTAATTTACCATATCAACTGAATAAATATGAGAAATGATATCATTATTTTAACAGAATTGTCAAAGCATATATAATACTATATGCAGATGTTTAAATGTTTTTTTGGCAAATTGAGGTGTTAACAAAAGACTTAGAATATTTTCAATTTATGATTCCTTTAATTGCATCATTTCTGACTTACTTTTTTCTCTTTCCATCCTTAGAGAAAACTGATCTCCCTCCCTCACTTTATTACTTGTAGCTCTTCTTCTTCAGGTAGGGTCTTCTGAGACTATTCCCCTTCTTGGTAATATGTCAACATTTTTCAGGTTTTGTTTAGGCAGCAGTATTGCTGAGATTTCATGAATGCAGCTTCCGTGTCAAGAATAGAAGGCACTCTCTTGTAGCAGCCATTCTGGTGCTCTGGTTCTTGGTCAACTAGCCCCTCTTCCGCATTGTTTGCCTGAGTCATAGGAATAACATCTGTGCTATAGCTAGATTAGTTCTGACAGGGTATGTCATGGTCAGTTTGTCTCTGTATTTGTACAGGTCTGGATTTCTTTAATGGGGTTTATCTGCTGCAAAATGAATCATCTTTGAAGATAGGTGTGGGGTGTAGTTAACTGTGGTTAAAAAGATAAACATTTGGAATTTAGTTAGAAATTATAGTGGGTTAGAAAATTTCAGCAGTATTTTCTCCTCTAAGGCCATAACCTTATAGGCCATATGAAATTGCCGAGTTGTGCAGCACTGTGCATTAATTCTTACCTTCTCAATGAGCCTTAAAAATCATGTTTATACATTTTTGCTAACCCCACTATGTAAATTTGATTATTGTATCCTTTCAGAATGTCTTGCTTTAATAACCTGTGTTTTGTTTCTTGGAGTAATACAGAGTGAAAGACAGGATGGTTCAATAACATTAAGGTTTGAAAAGTCATAAGGAATTATATTCTAAGTAAACTTAAAATACATATAATATATATAAAGCATATATGTCCACATTAACTACAAAACTTAGTATAATTTAAATGACATTCAGAGTAATACCTTTTCCCCAGAAGCCATAGATTATCTGACAAAAATAACTGTCAGCAGGAAAGTCTCATTTCAATTAATTGATCATGAATGTCCAGCACAACCTCTAATAAGTATGAATATTACCCTTGCCTTTAGTAGATTCTATTTTTGAAGACACCATACGCTTGGACATAGAATTTGAAGACCTCGGTAATGTCCCAATCAGACACCTCTTTCTTGAGGATTAGCTCTGATAATACTTGAAGGTGCCATGCAATCTGCCAAGGAAGTAAATGAATTCAAAATTATTTATTTATTTATTTATTTATTTATTTATTTATTTATTTATTTATTTTTATTTTCTATATTTTTTATTTACATTCCAATTGATTTCCCCTTTCCCGTTTCCTCCCTCCCCAAAAGTCCCATAAGCCCCCTTCCCTCCCTCTGTTCCCCATTCAATCTGCTCTCCCTTCTCTGTCCTGGTATTCCCCTACATCCAGGCTTTCCAGGACCAGGGGTCTATTTCTTTTTTTTTTTTTTTTTTTTTTTTTTTTTTTTTTTTTTAATTTAATTTAATTTTATTTTTTTAATTTACATTCCAAATCACTTCCCCTTTCCCGTTTCCTCCCTCCCCGAAAGTCCCATAAGCCCCCTTCCCTCCCTCTTTTCTCCGTTCAACCCCCTCTCATTACTCTGTCCTGGCGTTCCCCTACATCCAGTCTTTCCAGGACCAGGGGTCTCTCCTTCCATCTTTTTAGAAATCTATTGATATGCTGATTGTGTCTAGGGTATTCTGAGATTCTGGGTCAATATCCCCTTATCAGTGACTTCATACCATGTGTGATCTTTTGTGATTGGGTTACCTCACTAAGGATGATATTTTCAAGTTCTGACCATTTGCCTAGGAATTTCGTGAATTCATTGTTTTTAATTGCAGAGTAGTATTCCATTGTGTAAATATACCACATCTTCTGAATCCATTCCTCCGTTGAGGGACATCTGGGTTCTTTCCAGCTTCTGGCTATTATAAATAAGGCTGCTATGAATATAGTGGAGCATGTGTCCTTATTGCATGCAGGTAAAGTCTCTGGGTATATGCCCAGGAGTGGTATAGCCGGATCCTCCGGAAGTGTCATGCCCAGTTTTCTGAGGAGCCGCCAGACTGCTTTCCAGAGTGGTTGTACCAGCCTGCAATTCCACCAGCAGTGGAGGAGTGTTCCTCTTTCTCCACATCCTCGCCAACAACTGCTGTCTCCTGTGTTTTTGATCTTAGCCATCCTGACTGGTGTGAGATGGAATCTCAGGGTTGTTTTGATTTGCATTTCCCTAATGACTAAGGATGATGAACATCTCTTTAGGTGCTTCTCAGCCATTAGATATTCTTCAGGTGAGAACTCTTTGTGTAGCTCTGTACCCCATTTTTTAATAGGGTTACTTGCCTCTCTGGAGTTTAACTTCTTGAGTTCTTTGTATATCTTGGATATTAGCCCTCTGTCGGATGTAAGGTTGGTAAAGATCATTTCCCAGTTAGTTGGTTGCCGCTTTGTCTTTTTGACGGTGTCTTTTGCCTTGCAAAAACTTTGTAATTTCAACACCCCGCTCTCTGAAATGGATCGTTCAGGAAAGCAGAAACTAAACAGGGACACAGTGAATCTAATTGAAGCCTTGGACCAAATGGAACTAACTGATATATATAGAACATTTCATCCTAGAGCTAAAGAATACACCTTCTTCTCAGCTCCTCATGGTACCTTCTCCAAAATTGACCATATAATTGGTCACAAATCAGACCTCAACAGATACAAGAAGATAGAAATAATCCCATGCCTCTTATCAGATCACTATGGAATAAGGGTGGTCTTCAATGGCAACAAAAACAAAAGAAAACCCACGTACACATGGAGGCTGAACAATGCTCTACTCAATGATAACTTGGTCAAGGTGGAAATAAAGAAAGAAATCAAAGACTTTTTGAAAGTTAATGAAAATGAAGGCACAACATACCCTAACTTATGGGACACAATGAAAGCAGTGCTAAGAGGAAAATTCATAGCCCTGAGTGCCGCCAAAAAGAAACGGGAGACAGCATACACTAACAGGGGTCTATTTCTTAAAAGTATTCATTGCAATATAGCTATTAGACAAAATCCGTCTCTTAAAACAATATTTATCTCTTTATTCTCACAAAATGATAGTGTGTTGGTGTTATAGTTAGATTCCCATTGCTGTGAAGAGGGATCAGGACCAAGGCAACTCTTATAAAGCACAGAATTTAATAGGGACTGGCTTACAGTTTCAGAGGTTCAGTCCATTAACATCAAGGCAGGAACATGTTAGCATCTAAGCAGGATGGAGGAGCTGAGAGTTCTACATCTTTATCTGGAGGTGGGTAGAAGAAAAACTGGCTCCCAAGTGGATAGGAGGAGGGTCTCATTGCCCACTCCTACAGCAACACAATTCCTCCAACAAGGTCACACTTACTCCAACAATGTCACCTCTCCTAATAGTTACACTCCCTGAGTCAAAGATAATTAAACTACCAGAGTAGGTAACTGGTGTCTTAAAATCTTGACATAACAGTTAATGTAGCAAGAACAGTTGCCATCTTAAGTCTTAGGGAAGTTGTCATCTAGAAAGACTTTCTCAAATCACAGCTGATTACTGACTAGTGGAACACATCCTTGCCAAGGGAACTTATAAGCAGGTTATTCTATTTGCATTTGGTATAGCATTCAGTTATTGGCTAATAAAACCCTCTGGAGAAAGTTGTGAGAAAAATAACAGTATCTGTTATGACTTGATTTTTTTTTAATTTTTTATTTTATTTTCTATATTCTTTATTTATATTCCAAATGATTTCCCCTTTCCCAGTTCCTCCCTCCCAGAAAGTCCCATAAGCCCTCTTCCCTCCCCCTCTTCCCCATTTACCTAAGAATTTCATGAATTCATTGTTTTCAATTGCTGAGTAGTATTCCATTGTGTAAATATACATGGAAAATATCTCTGAAAAAATTGAATAAATATATAGAAAAAACACTTTAAGATTGACTATTTCATGGAAAAATCATACAGATAAAATGGTAGGCATAAAACTATTCCTAAGTTGATTGGAAGTGGAATTATAAACATTTTCTGATAAAATTGAAAATCTACAAGAAAAATACTTCTGATAAAACTCAAGAAATATATAGAAAAACACCTTAAAACTATTTCATGAAAAATTATACAGATAAGATGGTAGGCATAAAAATATTCCTAAATTGATTGAAAGTAGAAGTAAAAACATTTTCTGATAAAATTGAAGATTTACATGGAAAATATCTCTGATAAATTGAAGAAATTTATACAGATAAATTGGTAGGAATTAAAATATTCCTAAGTTGATTGAAAGTAGAATCAAGTAACCTACAAAGGCAGGCCTATCAGAATTACACCAGACTTCTCACCTGAGACGATGAAAGCCAGAAGATCCTGGGAAGATCTCATAGAGACCCTAAGAGAAAACAAATGCCAGCCCAAACTTTCAATTACCATAGATGGAGAAACCAAGATATTCCATGATAAAACCAAATTTACACAATATCTTTCCCCAAATCCAGCCCTACCAAAGATAATAGATGGAAAATGCCAATATGAAGAGGGAAACTACATCCTAGAAAAGGCAAGAAAGTAATCTTTTTCCAACAAACCCAAGAGAAAGTAACCACACAAACATAAAAAGAACATCAAAAATAACAGGAAGCAGCAATCACTATTCCTTAATATCTTATGTCAATAGACTCAATTCCCCAATAAAAAACATAGTCTAACAGAGATGTCTTTCATGTGGATCTTCAATTTTATCAGAAAATGTTTGTGACTCCACTGTCATTTCAGTAATGCTTTTAGTGTCTACCATTTTGACTGTATTATTTTCCATGATAATCTTTAATTTTAACATTTTTTCTGTGTATTTCTTTGATTTTGTCGGAGGTGTTTTTCATGTAGATCTTTGGTTTCGTTGGTGGGGGGTGTTTGTAATTCCACTTTCAATCAATTTAGGAATGTTTTTGTGCCTACCATTTTGTCATAATAATTGTCCATGATAATCTTCAGTTTTAACATTTCTCTGTATTTTTCTTCAATTTTGTCAGAAGTATTTTCCATGTCAATCTTTAGTTTTATCAGACAATGTCTATAATTTTACTTTCAATCAACTTAGGAACATTTTTATACCTTCCATTTTATCTGTATAATTTTCCATATAATAGTTTTACCATATTTCTCTCTATATTTCTTGAATTTTTTCAGGAATATTTTCCTTGTAGACCTTCAATTTTATCAGAAAGTGTTTATAATTCCACTTTCAAAATACATAGGAATATTTTTATGCCTACCATTTTATCTGTATAATTTTCCATGAAATACTCAATCTTAATGCGTTTTTTTATATATTTCTTTACTTTTATCTGAGATATTTTCCAGGTAAATCTTCAATTTTATCAGAAAATGTTTATAATCTCACTTTCAATCGACTTAGAAATATTTTTATGCCTACCATTTTATCTGTATAATTTTCCATGATAATCTTCAATTTTAATGTTTTTCCATATATTTTTTCCAATTTTATCAGAAATATTTTCCACGTAAATCTTCAATTTTATGACTCAATTTTTAAAACACAAAACATCATTTATGTAATACCCTACTGAGTATAAATGTTGGCTCCAGTCAGTTTAAGGGAGTATTAAATAATGTATAAATATCAAAAACATATTGAGTATTTTGAAGGATTAATACACTTTTTACAATACTTACTAAATACTTTTTTAAAAAATCAGAGGCATAAAATTACTTGTTGCTATTAAATAAAATAAATACTAATTTTGTTTTAAAAGTCAAAATGCTAATTAAAATTGTATAATAATTAGTTTTCATCATTCAAAACAAATCATCTGAAACTGCCGTAACTTTTTCGTTTTACTATTTGTTGTTGTTGTTGATGCTGTTGTTTGGAATGGGGAGATTAATGGCTAAGGATCAAAACTCAAGTATTCTTTAATACAGAATTTTTGATATACTAAATACTGAATTTAAAAATAAATGTTCCTTACTCCAACCAGGGAGCAGTGGACCGCCTGTGGTGGCTCCCTGCTCTCCTCTCTGATTTCCAGGGTATCATGCAGATCTCATTCTCCAGCTTCCCCCCAAACTCATCCTGCTATCTGAGCCGGAACTTCAGTAAGCATTCTCTAGTATTACTCCAGCCAAGCCTTCCATAGAAGCAAGTAGGTCAACTGAGTAGATGAGTGCCTGGCTCAACCATCATCAGAGAAGCTTTGGCCTGTAGCAGATAGAAGAAAATATAGAGATGTAGAAAAAGACAAAATGCAGAAAGTGAGTGATCCTGGGACACTAGGCTTTAAATGGAGCTCAATGCTTTGGTTTATATTATTTCACTTTTTTTATTCTCCTTGAAAGGTGATTGATCATTTTCTAATACTAGACAAAAAGGGGTGGATTGTTTGGAATGGGAGGTAGGAGGACTTGAGACAATTAGGAGGGTAAACTGTAATAAGGATACATGATGTGAAAGAAACATATTTTTAATAAGAAAAAAAAATATTTGCGCAAAAATTAAAAATAAATGTTTATTTTTAGTAACAGCTAATCTAATACTTAAAAATTGCATATCTTCTGAGCTATTTTAATGAAAATATTTTATAGTAAATTAATAAATACATTGAAAATGAATTATGTAAAATGCTCAGTAACAACTAGAACAAATACATTTATCCATATTTTAAATAAGAAGAACATTTCAAAATTCAACATTAGACTCTGCTTATAAAGTCTAGAAATTTGATTTGGATACTTAAGTATAAACTCTGGAAATGACTAAAAAAATGTAGTTTGTGTCAAATTTCCTTCGACAAAAAAATGTAAAGCTGAATAACAGTTAAGTTTTCCTCTAAGGCCTATGGCTGTTTAGCCACTGGCTCCCTGTCTGATGTTGGTCCAGATACGGTTTCAATTTGTGAAGTGGGAATTAAATTTAATAAGAAAGAGAATGTTATTTTCATGAAGTTCAGGCTAGGATTATGCTACTAGGTATATCCAATCAGATAAGTAATTTTTGTAACTTGCATGTAACACAGTTAGATAAGGTTAATTATTACTTTTCTTTCTTCCCAGAGTAGCATATATATTAAACTGGCATGAAGCTTCCATGTGAGTACCATGTTGGTTTTGTCATATTTTTATGCCTCAAATATGTGGTGTCTTTAGCAACAAAAGTCTTACCATCAAGTTTTGGAAGATAATCAACTGACATTATCTTATTATTATGCTTATAGGTTAACTCATTTTTCAACCTTTAACAGAATGACTTCTATTTGCACTAGAAGACAACACAGAGACAAGTAACCTGTCAAAGTGCAGAGTATAAGAGACTGCAGAATGCTCAGACCTAAGTGAGATATCACACTGTTACACCCCTGTCCCTAAGGCTCAGAGATCACTGCAGAGAAGGGGTTAGAATCAGTGTGAAATCCAAAGATAGAAGTTGACAATGAGTGAAGACAGTGCTAAGATACTTCAAGACAGTTACACATATAAATTCTAAACTCCACACACAAGACCTGTACCATTCAAGCTATACAAAACCCTGGCCTGAGTGTGAGGTTGAGTAGGAAGTCCCATCCTAGGTGAGGAGATATTGGTAAATTATTGCTGTTCAGAGAGTGGGGTCACTTTTAATTAAGGATAGAACATATTATACTTGGAAGGCCGCATATCCAAGAATATTTGCATCAAATTTTGACTTTATAGATTAAAAGGAAAATGCATTATATGAATAGTGAAAAATGCATTTATCTAGGAGCTATTGGTAGTACTAGCTGGTGAATATTATCAAAAATGTACACAATTTTCAAAGAATTATTTTTATACATGTGGAAATAATTGTGTAAACCACACTTATTAGTTGGGGTATTTTGGAGGCATAAACATATTTTTTTTAACACACCAAATCTGTTATTATGTTTCCCCTACTCTAAGGCTGGTCTTGGTATTTCTTAGAGATGAACATGTCACGTTTATTTATTTGAGACATAATTTGAATAGAGCAGCTTGCCTTCTGGAGTATATCCCCTTGTCCCAGCTTGCTTAAAATGAATATATTTCCACAGTCCAGTTAATTCTCAAACTGATGTTGATTTTTTTTTAATTTAGTGTGTTTGTGTGTGTGTGTTTGTGTGTGTGTGTGTGTGTGTGTGTGTGTGTAATAGTGGGAGTCAGTTCTTTCTGTCTACCATGTGAATCACAATAACTAGGAATGTGCTCAGGTCTTTATTACTCTAGATTCCATAGCAACCACTCTTACCCTCCAAGCTATCTCACCCACAAAGAAATAAAGAGAAAAATAGATCAACATGAAAGTGTTAATCTGAAACAGAAGGAACCAACAAGAGTTCTTAAGACAATGAAGAACCAGGAACTAAGTGATAATTCATGAGACTGGCTGGATCACTCTAGTGTAATTCTCTGCTTGGTTCAGTTTGTCAAATACTCTGTTCTTCCAACAGGTCATTCTACTCTGAATCAGACACCCTTTACACAATCGAAAGATTGTTTTAAATGCCTAACTTATCTTTTTATACAGAGTAATAGAAAAACAAGCTAATAATAGAAATCTGGGGACAGTATCATATTTTGTTTTATCTAAGTTATAAACTTCAAATCATAAAATCAATAATCATACTCCTGGGCACAGGCTGAGTTAAAAATTATCTCCAATATTCTCTTTTAGCTCTCTTAGCATCAATAAATATTGGTATCAAGATGCAGTTTATATAAAATTTTACACAACACATAGCAATTTAAATTCTATAAGCACCTCTACAGACAGTTTTAAAAGAAAGATACTTTTAAAGGTAAAGGTGCTATTATGTGACATGTAGTCATAGAATTTCAAATTATTTAATTGTTTATATTCTTTTAATCAATTGAATAAGACATCAACTTGTTAGTAAACTCAACTGTAAGCATTAAATAAAGATGAAAAATGTGAGTGGTAGAACATTCTATATAGTAGGCATTGCAACTCTACCAAACTTCCACACTTGGCCTAATTCCTTCAAGAGTTATGAAATATAAACTTCAGCAGAAATTTATCAATTGTTCTCTACCACAGACAATTTGTGATATAATGTAGATGTCCCTCTGATGTTACATTTTGTCCTAATGCAATCCATATCCTCTAACTATAAAATTAGTTACAAATAATTACTTAATTTGTAATATATGAATTCTGACTCCTTTACCATATTAAAACTTACCAGATGGTACTACCCCAAATCATAGGTCTAAGTTTACTTTGATATTTTTCCTTCTGATGTTACAGAATCTATTTTATTAAAAGAAAAATAATTAATGAACAAATAAATAATCTTCTTCAATATCATGTGCTCATTTCATTCTATTTCATAACTCAAAGCTTCAAAATAGTAACTTGATAATGTCCTTTGAAGATCTTTACAGTTTCCTCATTTGAATTACTTATGCAATGATTAAAATCTCTTATGAATACCTTTCATAAATTCGATAGACAAGAGATCTATGGTAGAGCCAAACGTGACTGGAAAAAATCAATGAAAATAATTCTAATGATACTCAGTGACACTCATAGTTCTGTGCCTTGTCTAGATGTCATCAGAGATGCTATACTCAGCATCACATGGGAGCAGATGCAGAGAGTCAGAGAGAGAGACAGTCTGCAGACAAAGACTTAATTGGAGTTCTTCATTGCACCTCTCCCCTCAGAGATTTTGAGTCCTGGAGAGGAAAGAGAGAGAGAGAGAGAGAGAGAGAGAGAGAGAGAGAGAGAGAGAGAGAGAGAGAGAGAGAGAGAGAGAAGAGATTTTTAGCAGAAATCATGTAGTCTTGCCAAGAAAGAATTAGCAATGACCGAGCCTGCTATGTTTTATATACTAAGTCCTCTGTGTTTATGTGTGACCTTTAGCTTGGTGTTTTTGTGAGACTCTTAAGAGTTTGGGCAGCCATTCGATATTCTTCAGGTGAAAATTCTTTGTTTAGCTCTGTACTCCATCTTTTAATATGGTTATTTGACTCTCTGGAGTCTAACTTCTTGAGTTCTTTGTATATATTGGATATTAGTCCTCTGTCGGATGTAGTGTTGGTAAAGATCTTTTCCCAATTTGTTGGCTGTTGCTTTCTCCTTTTGACAGTGTACTTTTTCTTACAGAAACATTGTAATTTTAGGAGGTCCCATTTGTCAATTCTTGATCTTAGAACATAAGCTATTCCTGTTCTGTTCAGGAAATTTTCCCCTGTGCCCATGTGTTCAAGTCTCTTCCTTAGTTTCTTTTCTGTTAGTTTCAGTGTGTTTGGTTTTATGTGGAGGTCCTTGATCCACTTGGAGTTGAGCTTAGTACAAGGAGATAAGAATGGATTGATTTGCATTCTTCTGCATGCTGACCTCCGGTTGAACCAGCACTATTTGTTGAAAAGGCTATCTTTTTTCCACTGGATGGTTTTAGCTCCTTTGTCAAAGATCAAGTGACCATAAGAGTGTGGACTCATTTCTGGGTCTTCAATTCTGTTCCATTGATCTACATGCCTGTCACTGTACCAATACCATGCACTATTTTAACACTATTGCTCTGTAGTACAGCTTGAGGTCCAGGATACTGCTTCCCAAAGAAGTTCTTTTACTCTTGAGAATAGTTTTAGCTATCTTGGGTTTTCTGTTATTCCAGATGAATTTGATAATTGCTCTTTTTAACTCTATGAAGAATTGAGTTGGGATTTTGATGGGATTGCATTGAATCTGTATACTGATTTTGGCAAGATGGTCATTTTACTATATTAATCCTGCCAATCCATGAGCATGGCAGATTTTTCCATCTCTCGAGATCTTCTTCAATTTCTTTCTTCAGAGAACTGTTCAACATCCTTAATCAATAGGGAAACGCAAATCAAAACAACCCTGAAATTCCATCTCACACCAGTCAGAATGGCTAAGATCAAAAACACAGGAGACAGCAGGTGTTGGCGAAGATGTGGGGAAAGAGGAACACTACTCCACTGCTGGTGAGAATGCAAGCTGGTACAACCACTCCAGAAAGCAGTCTGGCGGTTCCTCAGAAAACTGGGCATGACACTCCCGGAGGACCCTGTTACACTATTCCTGGGCATATACCCAGAGGCCTCCCCGGCATGCAATAAGGACACATGTTCCACTATATTCATAGCAGCCTTATTTATAATAGCCAGAAGCTAGAAAGAACCCAGATGTCCTTCAAGAGAGGAATGGATACAGAAGATGTGGTATATTTACACAATGGAATACTTCTCTGCTATTAAAAACAATGAATTCATGAAATTCTTAGGCAAATGGTCAGAACTGGAAAATATCATCCTTAGTGTGGTAGCCCAATCACAAAAGAACACACATGGTATGCAGTCACTGATAGGGGGATATTAACCCAGAAGCTTGGAATACCCAAGACACAATTGGCATATTAATTGATTTCCAAGAATAAGGAAAGAAAGACTCTGGTCCTGGAAAGTCTGGATGTAGCAGTATAAGGGAATACTAGGATAGAGGAGCAGGAGGGGGTTGAATGCGTAACAGGGGTAAGGAAGAGGTCTTACGGGACTTTTGGGGAGGGGAGAACCGGGAAAGAGGAAATCATTGGGAATGTAAATAAAAAAATATAGAAAATAGAAATAAAATCAAAAAAAAAAGGGAAAAAAAGAGTTTGGGCAGATATATTTCTGTTCCCCTTTGCATGTTCCTTTCCTGAGACTTCTTTCCTCCTGTTTGATTTCCTTTTTCAGCTTCAAGGAGTTTTGCTTTGTCTTACTGTGTTTTGTTTTTTAATGTTCGGTTGCTGTCTCATGGAGGTCTAAAGGGCGATGAGAAGGAATGGATCCAGGGGAAAGGGGAGATTGGAGGTTGGATTTGGGAGAAGTGGAGGGAGAAGTGGAGGGAGACTTTGAGGGAGGAGAGATTATGGTCAGGATGTGTTGTATGAGAAAAGAATTTATTTTTAGTAAAAAATAAAAATATATGGTTACATAAGAAAAAAGATTAACCTTAATTTCAAAATCTATTGCTATTCCTTATTTTTGTAAGATTCAAACTATTTATTTACTTTCCAGTCATTGCCCCCCTCTCAGTCTCTGCTCCCAAATTTCGTCATCCCATTCCTCCTCTTTCTTGCCTCTGAGAGGGTGATTTCTCCCCCTGACTAGACCTTCTCCTTTCTTGGGGCTTCAAGTCTCTCCATGATTAAGCTCATCTTCTCCCACTGAGGTATGACCAGGCAGACTTCTGTTATATTTGTGCCAGGGGCCTTGGCCCAGCCTGTGTATGCTCCTAGTTGATGGCTCAGTCTCTGTGAGCAACCTGGGTTGAGTTAGTTGAGACTGCTGGTCTTCCTATGGGATTGCTCTCCTCTTCAACTTCTTCAATCCTTTTTTTCAATTCAACCGTATGGTACCCAACTTCAGTTTAATGGTTTGGTATAAGTATCTGCTTCTGTCTCAGTCAGCTGCTTGTTGGTCTTCTCGGACAGCCATGCCAGTCTCCTGTCTGTAATCGTATAATAGCATCAGTAATAGAGTAGGGTCTTGGAACCCTCGCATGAGCTGGATCCCAAATTGGGCCAGTCATTAGACTGCCTTTGCTTCAGTCCCTTTTCCATTTGTTCCCTGTAGGTCTTTTAGACAGGAACAGTTCTGAGTCAGAAATTTTGACTGTGGGTTAGTAACCTTGTCATCCTGTGTACCTACTGGAGGAGGAGTCTTTGAGTATCTTGTTCCTAATGTTGGGCATTTGGCTAAAGTCATGCTCACTGAGTACTTAGAGTCTCTTAAAGTTAAGATATTGAATACAATGTAATTGACACAAAACCAAAACTAATTAAGTAATATTTACAAACTCTGATATTATTAAAACGGACATGTAAAAATCAGACAAATGTGACTTAATAAATTAAAAAAAACATACAAAATAAAATTATAAAAATAAATATAAATCACCCAACATAAACACAGTTATCACTGATAAAATATTTAGAAACCATCAGCATTGAATATGAAATTTACGGAAACAAATACAGAGGTATAGTTTGAAATCAATGAGAAGACAACTAGAAGTTTCAGTAAAAAGTTAGTAATTCTTGGTAATAGAAATTGTAAAATCTATACTAAAATTAATTATTTTAAAGTAGTTTTTTATATAGAAGTACTAGTCATAACTTAAAACATAAAAAAATAGAACATGTAGTGTTGAACATGCGGGAATAGACACTGACAAGATATTTTTACGATTGAAAATTTTAAGGAAGAAAATGGAGAGTAGTGTAAATAAAAACATGCAGTGAAGAAAAGGATCTGATAGCTGTTGCAATTTGCCAAGGTATTTGTACCCAAAAGCAGAAGGAAGTTAAAAAAATGGAAGAATAACGAATTAGAAAACATAATCTTTCAGTCATATGAAAATGATATTTAGTTATATTAATTACTACATTAAGAGTTTGGGCCTACTCTGGATCAAGAGATAGACTTGCAGAAATAGATTGCATTTTGTTGGTACTCCTTTGATGAATTTGATGACTACAATACTAACCAAATATGGGACAATTAAACTTTTATTGCAATCTGATATTAGAATGGTGAAGACTTAAATTATCTTTTAGAAGCACTTGGGCAGGTGTGAATATCTAATGATTTAATTGTGGAAGTGGATACTGGCTCTAAAAAAATAAAGACAAACTACTTAGGTTTTTGGCAAAGATCATTGAAAACACAGACTTGATTTGAAAACAAAGTTACCTAACCTTTAAATACACAGAAAACTTAATCCATAATTATCATATAAGTTTAAAAGCCATAAGAACACAAAATAGTCAAAACAACGTTAGTAATTGACCAGACAATGATTTCTAAGCACAAACACTTGGATAATTTTAAACTACTGTTTTAAAGAAACTCAATGAGTACTTTTCTGGTGTCCTTGAATCCCCTGACTCCTATATTTCTTCCATTCTGTGATGTTTTGAATGAAAGTAGCCCATAGCAAGTGGTACTGTTAGGAGTTGTGGCTTTCCTGGACTGGGAAGTGGTCACTGGGGCAGCCTTTGATGTCTCAGATATTCAAACCATACCGGGTGTGGCAATTTTTCTGCCTCCTGGCAATCCAGATGTAGAATAATGAGCTCCTTCTCCAGCACCATGGCAGACTGCAAGGTGACATGCTTCACATCCATCATAATTCCCATCTCAATGATAGGAATAAACACCCTGAAACTGTAAACTATCTTCAACTAGTTTTTTTTCCTTTTTAAGAATTTCTGTGGTCATTGTGTCTCTTCACAGCAATAGAAAACCTAAGACATTCTCCATCTTCCTCAGGTTTCCTGAGCTCAGTCTAGTGTTTGGTTCTGAGTCTGTCCATCTGCTCCCACCAGTTGCAGGGTTTTGTTGTTTTCTATCTTTAATTTTTTCAGACATAGTATCTCACTGAAGTTGGACCTTCCAATTAGGCTGGATCACTGGCAAGTATGCTCAGGGATCTACATGTCTTCACCCACTTCTGCACTAAAGTATTTGGGTTACAGAAATGTACTGTTATATATAGGAAGTTACAGAGTTAACTGATGAGAGTCAGGTTCTTATCAGTGCACATTGAGTAATTTACTGAGCAGACCGTTTCCTCAGAGTAGATAATTAAAGGATGAAATAATGTGCAAGTGAAGGAAAAGATATATATATATAGATATATATATAGATAGATATATAGATGTATATATATTTGGATATATATATATCCAAATAATCCTCAGATAAAGGTAAAGAAACTAAAAATATTCAATCTAAATATAAGAGAGTCAGAGTAATTTTACTTGTATTGACGATCACTAGTCTGCGGACTACAATAAAACTTTTATTTTTTTTTATCTTGAATACATGATATAAACATGATTGTCAATTCAAGTTTATAAAATAATAATGGATATAAATATAGCATAATTATAAAGTAATTTAAATGTATTGAAATTATTTTATAGGATAGTCAACACAATAAAATATAAGCCAAAGATGAAAAACTAAAACTCAACTAAAGATAATCAATAATGTACATGATTGTAGGGGCTGTATTGGGGTGCTATGCCACCTGGCAGGAACTTGACCAACGTGAAATTTCTCCCCTCCCCCCCAGCTCTGAGCAGGAATTCCTGTACTAGCCACTACCCCTCCACCTAGGGTGGAGCGCTCAGACCAAGGTGAAGCCCATTGCTCTCCAAGGACCTGCAGCTTCCTGAGAGGCACTAGCTACCTAAGGCCAGCCACCTGTGGAGTAAGCAAACCAGCCTTTGGGGGAAGGGGTTCCCCCGCCCCCACCTATATATATTTGAGAGACCCCCACTAAACTTGGAGCTATGAACAGAAAATCTAGTCTTGGCTTCATGATTTTCTCTCCATCCTGTTTTTCTGTCTCCAGCTTTCCTTCCAGGTAACCCAGTGACCCGTTCAAAGTAACTGCAGGCATTTGCACGTAATATGCCCAGAAAGACTTTCAATCACAAACAAATATACAGTGAAAAATTAGGCCTTCATGTAAAACATATTTTCAAACATATAATTCATGTTAGCATACTGACAGAAAGTCCAAAATTCTATAAAGTAAATTTGAATTACTGCTAAGAAATGACTTTATATATTATTGATAGGTAGGCTCTACCAGAGCCTGACAAATACAGAGGCAGATGCTCACAGCCAACCATTGAACTGAGCACCGGGACCCCAATGGAGGAGTTAGAGAAAGGACTGAAGGAGCTGAAAGGGTTTGCAACTCCATAGGAAGAACAACATTATCAACCAACCAGAACACCCAGAGCTCCCAGGGACTAAACCAACAACCAAAGAATACAAATGGAGGGACCCATGGCTCCAGCCACATATGTAGCAGAGGGTGGGCATTAATGGAAGGAAAGGCCCTTGGTCCTGTGAAGGTTTGATGCCCCAATGTAGGAGAATGCCTGGGTGGTGAGGTAGGAGTGGGTGGGTGCATCTGGGATCATACTCATAGAAGCAGGAGGAGGAGGGATGATATAGGGGGTTTCCAGAGGAAAAAAAAGGAAAGGGGAAAACATTTGAAATGTAAATAAATAAAATATCCAATAAAAGATGAAATAAAATAGGAAAATACTCTGAAAGCAGGAAATACTTAACAGATGTTTGTTTCAGGTAAGGTTATAAAGCAATGAGCTCAGTAATATATTTAGAAAATGCCTTAATCAATTCATAATACCCAAATAATACCATAAAACTCAAAAGATATAATAAAATATATGTTAGTCTGTAATTTGTATAAGAGTTTTCTTTTCTGGGAAAATAGTTATACAAATTATAAATTAACAGAACTTCAAGTACTATACTGAAGAGAAATGGAAAGAGTAGACAGCCTTGATTTATCCCTGATTTTTGTGGAAATGCTTTAAGTTTCTCTCCATTTAATTTGATGTTGGCTATTGGCTTGCTCTATATTACCTTTAAAGTATTTAGGTGTCCTGCTTGTATCCTTGTATCCCTGTTCTCTCCAAGACTCTTATTATGAAAGTGTGTTGGATTTTGTAAAATACGTTTTGGGCATCTAGTGAGATGATCGTCTATTTCATTTTTTTCTTCAGTTTTTTTATGTGATTAATTTTGTTAATGACTTTTTTTTAGTTAGGTATATTCTTTATTTACATTTTAAATGATTCCCTCTTACTGGTTCCCTCCCTCCCCAAAAGTCCTATACACCCTCTTCCCTCCCCCTGCTCCCCAACCAACCCATTCCTGCCTCCCCTTCCTGGCATTCCCCTACACTGCCACATTGAGCCCTTCCAGGACCAGGCACCTCTCCTTCATTCTTCTTGGTATCCATTGATATGTGAATTGTTCCTTGGATATTCCAAGCTTCTGGGCTAATATCCACTTATCAGTGACTGCATACCATGTGTGACTTTTTGTGAATGGGTCATCTCACTCAGGATGACATTCTCCAGTTACACCCACTTCCCTAAGAATTTCATGATTTCATTGTTTTTAATAGCTGAGTAGTATTCCATTGTGTAAATATACCACATTTTCTGAATCCATTCCTCTGTTGAGGGACATCTGAGTTCTTTCCAGCTTCTGGCTATTATAAATAAGGCTGCTATGAACATAGAGGAGTATGTGTCATATTGCATGCAGGGGAAGCCTCTGAGTATATGCACAGGAGCGGTATAACTGGGTCCTTCAGTGGTATTATGCCGAGTTTTCTGAGGAACTGCCAGACTGCTTTCCAGAGTGGTTTTACCAGCTTGCAATCCCACCAGCAGTGGAAGAGTGTACCTCTTTCTCCACATCATCGCCAGCACCAGCTGTCTCCTGAGTTTTTGATCTTAGTCACTCTGACTGGTGTGAGGTGAAATCTCAGGGTTGTTTTGATTTGCATTTCCCTGATGACTAAAGGATGTTGAACATTTCTTTAGGTGTTTCTCAGCCATTCAATATTCCTCAGGTGAAAATTCTTTGTTTAACTATGTACCTCATTTTTTAATAGGGTTAATTGACTGTCTGGAATCTACCTTCTTGAGTTCTTTGTATATCTTGGATATTAGCCCTCTGTCAGATGTACGGTTAGTAAAGATCTTTTCCCAATTAGTTGGTTGCCGTTTTGTCCTTTTGACCGTGTCTTTGCCTTACAAAAACTTTGTAAATTTAGGAGGTCTCATTTGTCAATTCTTGATCTTAGAACATAAGCTATTCCTGCTCTGTTCAGGAAAATTTTCGCCTGTGCCCATGTGCTCAAGGCACTTCCCCAGTTTCTTTTCTATTAGTTTCAGTGTTTCTGGTTTTATGTGGAGGTCCTTGATCCACTTGGACTTTAACTTAGTACAAGGAGATAAGAATGGATGGATTTGCATTCTTCTGCATGCTGACCTCCAGTTGAACCAGCACAATTTGTTGAAAAGGCTATCTTTTTTTCCACTGGGTGGTTGTAGGTCCCTTGTTAAAGATCAAGTGACCATAGGTGTGTGGGTTCATTTCTGGTTCTTCAATTCTGTTCCACTGATCTACATGCCTGTCACTGTTCCAATACCATGCAGTTTTTAACACTATCTCTCTGTAGTGCTGCTTGAGGTCAAGGATACTGCTTCCCCCAGAAGTTCTTTTACTGTTGAGAATAGTTTTAGCTATCCTGGGTTTTCTGTTATTCCAGATGAATTTAATAATTGCTCTTTCTAACTCTATGAAGAATGGAGTTGGGATTTTGATGGGGATTGCATTGAATCTGTATATTGCTTTTGGCAGGATAGCCATTTTGACTATATTAATCCTGCCAAACCATGAGCATGGAAGTTCTTTCCATCTTCTGAGGTCTTCTTTAATTTCTTTCTTCAGAGACTTGAAGTTCTTGTCATATAGATCTTTCACTTGTTTGGTCAGAGTCACACCAAGATACTTTATATTGTTTGTGGCTATTTTGAAGGGTGTCATTTCACTAATATCTTTCTCAGCCTGTTTATCCTTTGAGTATAGGAAGGCTATAGATTTGCTTGAGTTAAATTTATATCCGGCCACTTTGCTGAAGTTTTTTATCAGCTGTAGGAATTCTCTGGTAGAGTTTTTTGGGTCACTTAAGTATGCTATCTTATCATATGCAAATAGTGATAATTTGACTTCTTCCTTTCCAATTTTTATCCCGTTGACCTCCTTTTGTTTTCTAATTGCTCTAGCTAGAACTTCAAGTACTATATTGAATAAATATGGAGAGAGGGCAGCCTTGTCTAGTCCCTAATTTTAGTGTGATTGCTTCAAGTTTCTCTCCATTTAGTTTAATGTTGGCTACTGATTTGGTGTATATTGATTTTTACTAAGTTTAGGTATGGGTCTTGCATTCCTGTTCTTTCCAAGACCTTTAACATGAAAGGTTGCTGAACTTTGTCAAATGATTTTTCAGCATCTAATGAAATGACCATGTAGTTTTTTTCTTTGAGTTTGTTTATGTAGTGATTACATTGATGGATTTCTTTATAATGAACAATTCCTGCATTCCTGGGATGAAACCTACTTGATCATGGTGAATGATCATTTTGATGTGTTCTTGGATTAGATTGGCAAGAGTATTATTGAGTTTTTTTTTTTTTTTTGGATCTATATTCATAAGGGAAATTGGCCTGAAGTTCTCTTTCTTTTTTGGATCTTTGTTTGGTTTTGGTATCAGCAAAATTGTGACTTCATAGAATGAGTTGGGTAGTGTTCCTTCTGTTTCTATTTTGTGGAATAGTTTGAAGAGTACTGGTGTTAGGTCTTCTTTGAAGGTCTGATAGAATTATGCACTAAAACCATATGGTGCTGTGCTTTTTTTGGTTGGAAGACTTCCAATGACCACTTCTATTTCTTCAGGGGTTATAAGATGGTTTAGATGGTCTATCTGATCCTGATTAAACTTTCGTAGTTGATATCTGTCTAGAAAATTGTCCATTTCCTCCAGATTTTCCAGTTTTGTTGTGTATAGGCTTTTGTAGTAGGATCTGATTATTTTTTGAATTTCCTCAGTTTCTGTTGTTTTTTTTCTCCCTTTTCATTTCTGATTTTGTTAATTTGGATACTGTCTCTGTGCCCTCTGGTTAGTCTGGCTAAACGTTTATCTATCTTGTTGATTTTCTCAAAGAACCAACTCCTGGTTTTGTTGATTCTTTGAATAGTTCTTTTTGTTTCTACTTGGTTTATTTCAGCCATGAGTTTGATGATTTCCTGCCTTCTGCTCCTCTTGGGTTTATTAGCTGTCCCGCTCTTGGGTGCATGTGGAACCCTAGCTGGCTGTTTCCCAAGCAATGTTATACTTGGGAAGTCTCTGTTTACCTGTAGTCCCTGTCTGGTCTAGCACCAGAACAAAGATGGCAGAGGCTGTGGAGCTCCCTCCAGGCACTGATCACTCTGCAGGGCAAATTTCCCACAGTAGAGCTGGCGCACAGATGACCACAGAGTTGCCCAGCTCTTGGGTGCAGGCAGCACCCCAGCTGGCTGTGTCCCAAGTGATGTTATACTCGGGATATCTCTGAACCTGGAGTCCCTGTCTGCGCTGTTGCCAGAGGAAAGATGGTGGAGGCTGCTGCACTCCCTCCAGGCAAGTGTCATTCTGCAGGACAGATGTCCTTCAGCAAAGCTAGCACCCAGACGACCACAGAGCTGCCCTGCTCTTGGGTGCAGGTGGAACCCTAGCTGACTGTGTCATGAGCAATGTAATACTTGGGATATTTCTGTGTACCTGACGTTCCTGTCTGCTCTTTTACTGAAGCAAAGATGGCGGAGGCTGCTGCACTCCCTCCAGGCACTGATCACTCTGCAGGGCAAATGTCCCACAGCGGAGCTGGCACACAGATGACCACAGAGCTGCCCAGCTCTTGGGTGCAGGCAGCACCCTAGCTGGCTATGTCCCAAGCAATGTTATACTCGGGATATCTCTGAACCTGGAGTCCCTGTATGCTCTGTCGCTGGAGCAAAATTGGCAGAGAATGACTTTTCATATATAGAATTACCCCTTCAACCCTGGGAAAAAGTCTACTTGATCATGGTGGATCATGTCTTTGATATATTCTTGGATTTGGTTTGCAAGTTTTTTATTGAGTATTCATGTATTAATGCTCATAAGAGAAATTGGTCTCAAGTTCTCTTTCTTTGTTGATTCAGTGTGATTCATGTATTAAGGTGAATGTGGCCTCATAGAATAAGTTTGCTGACTCTTCTATGATTTTGTTGAAAATGTTTTCTGGGCCTTTGAGCTGGAAATCTCCTAATATTCTAAGGTTTGGTCTTTACATCATTTCCCAAATTTTCTGGATGTTTTTGTCATAAACTTTTAGATTTTGCATTTTCTTTGGCCTATTTTTTGATTTCTTTCATTGTATCTTCTACACCTAAAATTCTATCCCCCATTTCCTGTATTATGTTGGTAATGAGTACATTTGTAGTTTGTGTTCTCTTTCCTAGGTTTTTCATCTCCAGGGATGCCTCAGTCGGTGTTTTCTTTATTGCTTCCACTTCCCTTTTAAAATCTTGACAGTTTGATTCCTATCCTTCACCTGTTTGATTGTATTTTCTTGTATTTCTTTATATTTGTTTGCTTCCTCTTTTAATGCCTCTACCTGCTTGAAAGTATTTTCTTGTATTTTCTTAAGGTATTTATTTATATTCTCTTTTTTAGTGGCTTTTTATTAGATATATTCTTTATTTACATTTCAAATGTTGTCCCCTTTCTTGGTTCTCCTCTTCCCCAAAAATCCCATAAGCTATCTCTCCTTCCCCAGTCAACCCTCCCCAACTTCCCTGGCCTGCTATTTCTCTACACTATGACATCAAATCTTTCTAGGACCAAGGGTCTCTCCTCCCTTTGGTGTCTAACAAGACTATCCTCTGCTGCCTATGTGTCTGGAGCCAAGGGTAACTCCATGTGTACTCATTGGTTGATGGTTTTGTCCCTGGGAGCTCTGGGAGTACTGGGTGACTCATATTGTTGTTCCACCTGCAGCACTGCAAACCCCTTCGGATCCTTGGGTCCTTTCTCTAGCTCCCCCATTGGGGACCCTGTGCTCAGTTCAATGGCTAGCTGAGAGTGTCTCCCCTCTGTATTTGTCATGCCCTAGGAGAGCCTCCCAGGTGTTAGCTATATCCGGCTCCAGTCAGCAAGCACTTGTGGGCATCCATAATAATGTCTGGGTTTTGTAACTGCATATAGGATGCATCCCTGGGTGGGGTAGTCTCTGGATGGTCTTTCCCTCCGACTCTGCTCCACCTTTTATCTTTGTATCTCCTTCTTTGGGTATTTTTCCCCTTTCTACAAAGGACCCAAGGATCCATACTTTGTTCTTCCTCCTTCTTGGGCATCATTTGATATGTGAAATGTGTCTTGGGTATTCCAAGCATCTGGGCTAATATCCTCTTATCAGTGAGTGCATGCCATGTGTGTTCTTTTGTGTTTGGGTTACCTCACTCAGGATGATATTTTCTAGTTCTATCCATTTGTCTAAGAATTTCATGAATTCATTGGTTTTAATGACTGAATAGTACTTCATTGTGTATATATACCACACTTTCTGTATCCATTCCTCCGTTGAGGGACATTCTTTAAAGGCCTCCATCATTTGTTTAAGATTAAATTTAAGGTCCTCTTGTGCTTCAACTTCATTCGTATATCCAAGGTTTGCTGTAGCTCTGATGTATAATGTTGTATGACTGGGCTCTGATTGTGCTATATTGCCCTGAATCTGGCTAATTGTGTTGTTATACTGTATTTCAGGCATTTCATTTTACCTTGTGTTGGCTAGATAATCCTGATGGCAGCAGGACTTCTCAGGAACATGGCATGAGCCATCATTCAGACAATGGTGATCAAGGTGCTCTCCTCTGTTGGCTGTGCTGCCTCAGGCAAACCACACTCTGCTGGTGGTGTCCCTGGTAGATCATACTCTGAAGGTTGTATCCCAGTCAGACTCAACTGTGGTAGTGGGAAGATCCAACTAGGATGGATGGTAAGGCAGGGTTCCAAGCTCATTAGTATTGGGATACAAGAAGATTTCCACACGGAGACAGGATGCTGTTGGGGTCCTGTAAGGGACCCCAGTCCAAGAAGCAAGGCTAGAGCAAGACAATGGGGCTCCAGGGATTGCATGCACCATTCACCTCTATCCCATGCCAACCTGCTGGAGTGTCAGGCAGATTTATCAAGGATGGGTAGTTAGGAAGGGTTCAAAGTTGGTTAATTTTGGAGTCCCGAAGGTTTTCATGAGGTGGTAGGATGCTTTGGAGGTCCTGAAAGGCTCTTACAGACTGGAAGGCATGGCCATTTGCTTGGTCATCTTTTATATTTGCAATATTTTTTTAAAAATAGATTTTAATATAAAACATTCAATTATTTAAAAAAACTTTCAAACACAAAAAGCTTGATAGCCATAGAAAATATAATATATATCTAGGCGTAGAAAATAGAAAATGCATACATAAAATTTACATGATGTATGGAACTGCTGTAATCCTTCTACTGTTAAGATAATAGATTAAGAAAGACAGAAATATAGAAATATAGATATGGTACATGTTGGAGTAGAATGAGGCTAAATATCAACCTATGTTCTTTCAGTTATTAAAAATATCTCAAGAATTATGATAGCACATTAACATTTTAATAACATAATTTTGTACACTTACGTCTTTAGTGCATTAAATAATCATGTTTAAATAAAATATTTTTAAAAATAAAATAACTGAAAATCATCCACATTGACAGTAAGATAAATAGAATCTTGAAGTGCTTTCTGGACAAGTTTTTATAACATAACTAAACATGAAGGTTGAATTTTTCATTAATTATTAAAAGCAAAAGAACTAACAAATGAAATGAATTCTAAATGTTTTATGGGACAGGACAATTGTGTTACCTTGTGACTCAGAGCTCTTCAGTAAGTTGTGAAAGCTGTTTCATGTTCTACCATCAAAGTTTAGTGATTTTTAAATGAAGATATCCTTTTCTTGAGAAACTTTCCTATTTATCTTAAATAATTTTAAACTTCAAATATCTTGGTTAAAAATGCTATGAATCACTTTCTAAATGTGTATGAGGAACTATATTTTCTGTTTTTTCATTCACTCCTTTTAATATGCTTGCTCTGATTGTTCATCTTTTAAATTTATTTTTATTAAAACTTGTTAAGGGCGCTGTAGAGTCAGCTCAGTGTTTAACAGCATTTCCTTTTCCTGAAGACATGAGCTGACTTCTCATCACCTACAACTTTTGGCTCAAATGCTTGTAATTCAGGCAACAAAAGACCAAATTCCCTCTTCTGGCTGACATGTCTCATACAAACACACTCACATATGCACACATACACACATACACATATGTACACACACACACACACAAAAATACAATGTGGCATATGCTCACATGGAAACACATTAATACAAATTGAATTCAAAAGATCTTTATAGTGAACATAAATATTTAAGATATGTAGCAGGATATTTACTGCATATGTTTCTTCCTCTGGTACAGCAAGTTGGCAAGGACAGTATTATGGTTTTTATATTAAGAAGCAATAAAATCTATCTTCCCCAATATATAGGATATGATGCAACAGTATACAACAGTGTTAGCTGTATTCATCACGGCACTATTACTTCTCTAAGGATTATTTCTCCTACATAAGTACACAGTCATATTCACTGACTTACCATTTCTTTCAAATAGAACCTCCATTAAATATTTACCTTTCAACCCTTAGCATATTAGAGTCTCCATGTTTACTCATGTTGCTGGAAATGGGATGTTCTATCCACAGAACTCAAGAAAATTAACACGCTGAAGTGCCCAAATGAAGATGTCTCAATCACGGTGGGAGTAGGGGGAAGACAGAGGGAGGGAGGGACCTGGATGAAAAGAGGACTGGGGAGGTGGGGAGGAGAGGAAGATGATCAAGTATTGTGAGAGGGTCAGGAGTGAAGCCTTGAGGGCCAGCAGAAAGAATGGAAACAGGCAACATTCTCGGTAGGTAGGAGGTGGGGGAAACCTCTAGAAAGTACCAGAGATCTGGGAGGTGAGAGACTCTCAGGACTCAAAGGAAGGGACCTTAGATGAAGTGCCCTATAGTGGGGAGAAGGAATTTGTAGAATCTACCTTCAATAGAAAGACAGGGCATCGAGTGGAGGGATGAGGTTGCTATCCCACAGTCAAAAACTCTGGTCCAGAATTGTTCCTGTCTTAAAGAGTTTCAGGGCCAAACATGGAGAAGAGACTGAGGGAAAGGAGATGAAGTGACCAACTCAAATTGGGATCCAGCTGAAGGGGCGGCTCCCAGGCCTGACACTCTTACTGATGCTGTGGTGTGCTTACCTGCAGGAGCCTAGAGTGGCTGCCCTCCAAGAGGCCCAACAAGCAGCTCAAAGAGCCAGATCAGATACTTAAACTCAACCAATGGGGAGAAGCTAGGGATCCCTGTGGTTGAATTAGGGAAAGGCTAGAAGAAGCTCCTGCTTAGGGTTTTCTGAAAAGCAGCCGAAAATTTACTTCCAATGTTTTTGAACATGTTTTCTTGTGCATTACATAACTAAATAGGAGTCATATCCATGATGCGAATTTGTGTTAACATGTATAACACAGTAAAATATGTACCCTATTTGAATGGAGAGCTCATAACCTCAAAAATATAATAAATGGTATCAAAAGTCTCTTCTACAAAAAGGTCAGCAATTTGATTATAGACGTAATCATTCAGCATACTAGAGGCTGATTCTGAAAAGCTCCCAGTCACACTCATGATCACTTCCAAATGGTAGTTGTTTCTCTAAGATGCACACCATCAGGGCTCTCTATTCTCTCTGTTTCTGCTCAGTGCTGTACCAGAAGGTCCAGCAACGAAGTAAAAAACAAGCAGCAAACAGAAATTGCTATATTACAAAGAAATAGGAAAATTCAATTATCTCTATTCTCAGGTGACATTATCTTTTGTTCTTAAAGTACTAAAACTATATAAATTTATTAATCAACAATGCTAAAAAATACAATGGTGGCATATAGTAGAGGAAAACCACATATTTCACGGTATTTTCAATTCCCTGGCACAGTATTTGCGATTCAATCAGTATTTTCATAGTTTTCAAAATTCTAATATTTATACATATTTCTAACAGTCTTCAGGCTCTATAATTTAAATAAAGAATAAAATATATTGCATTTAGAAGTCTTTACACAAAAGTAGGCATTGCAGAGTATTTAAAAAAGTAATTGAAATTTTAGGTCTTCCATTAGGCTAACAGTTAATCTCAAAAGAAAAAGGAAATCTCATTCTCCATCATGTGTTGAATCTACTCTATAGTGAAGAAATGTTTGCAAGAAAATAAATGTACCTGTGGATACAGCACAGTATATTGACAGGAGAAGAGAGGACACTTAACAGACACAGTATGCCACATATAACCAGCCCTTGAATGCTCTCAAGGCAGAACATTTCCTTTTAATCCTAAGCAAGTTTAGAGACAGGAAATGTGCACTTCTTACTACATGGCAGACAATGATGGCAGGGCCAGACATGACATTTTTCTAGAGAAATCTTTTAAAAGTCTATAATTCAGCTTTTAGAATTAACTCGATAAATTGTCTAAGATAGTAAATAAAAGACAAAATAAGGGGCCTCCATTTATACCAGTGATAAAACAGGTATTTGAATATTATTGTCATTATACTTTAGTCTTTAGTCTTATTTTGCAGGCCAGTCATTATCCCCCTGCCCTGTCAACACTTCGACAGTTCCTCATCTCGCTCCTTTCCCTCATCTCCAAGGGGATGTTCCCTGTAACCCACCAGACCTCCCCACTCCCTAAGCCCTCAAGTCTCTCAAGGATTAGGTGCAGCTTCTCTCACTGAGGCCAGACCAGGCAGTCCTCTGCTGTATATGTGTCAGAGGCCTCACATCAGCTAATGGATGCTCCCTAGTTGGTGGCTCAGTGTCTGAGAGATCTCAGGGGTGCAGGTTAGTTGAGACGACTGGTCTTCTTATTTGTTACATATCTTCATGTTTTATGGTGAGTTTTCACTAACAAAATCTTGCAGTTGAATTGACTTTTCATAGTTTTCACTTTATAATTTATTACAGAGGTAAAGGGGATTTAGACATTGCTTTCATAATACTAGACAATTTGAATTTATATAAATACTTTAACTCAAAGTCTCAAATAAGTATGTGAATAGCAAGTTCTTTTTTTTTTTTGACTTCAGCTAGACAAAACCTTTTGTTCTTTTGAGATACAGTTCTATAGCAATGTTCTACCTAATTCTTTTAAAATTTTTGGAAAATTATGGTTATATGGTATTTCATTCAATATCTTGAGTATGTCATCCATTCCTTCTGGACATGTAGTTTCTTTAAATCACTATTAGACACATTGCAATTTCTTTTACATGAGTGTAATATTGATATTCTCTTGCTGCTTACAAAAAGTTCTCAAACATTGATTTTCAAGAATTTGATTAAATTATTTCTCAGTAAAATCACTTTTGGTTAAAACTGCTTAGTGATAATTGAAGTTCACAAATATGGATGCTTGTATCTCATAATTTTGGGAGGTTTACAGACTTCAATTGATTTATTAACATTCTTCTTTTATAATTCTCCTTAGGACACTCCTGTCATAAAGTTAATAATGTTGAATCACTTTGCGGCACTTTTAAGTCTTTGACTCATTTTTCCCCTTATTTTTATATTACATCCCCATATAGAATCACTAGGAAGTTTAATTCGTGTTGGATGAAGAAGTAAGCAGTATGATCACCTTGGTAAAATAAATTTGTTTCCGCAAAATCCTTAAAGTAGTCTGTGAATCCACTTCATTTCATGATGAACTGGTGACTGAATGTCTGTGTGTCTCTCATGGTAGTGCCAGGATTCTAAACATGAAGGGATAAAGTAAGTACAGCTCATATGTGAAGTTGTATGAATCCTGAGGAGACCTCACCATTGAGATTAAATCAGTAGCATATAGTACACAGATACTAACATATCCAAAACAGGGACAATAACTAGATGTCTACCCCAAAATAAACTTCAGTACAAAATTAAAGATTTAGTTTAAGAGGCCATGACTAGAGTATTTTTGTTTTTTTAATAGTATTGTCAAGGGTCTTAATACAGTTTTTATTCAAATAACATAAAAAGTTTCATGGTGTGTGTGTGTGTGTGTGTGTGTGTGTGTGTGTGTCTGTGTGTCTGTGTGTGTGTGTGTGTGTGTGTGTTTGTACATATGTCTCTTTCATTTCTGAGCAATAGATATGGATTTCCTTTAATTAGAATAAAACACATTCGGATTATTTCTAAATTTAAATTCATCTTTAAGTCATATCAAACATTAAGAACTACACCTCAAAGAAGCATAGATTCCACAAATCCCTGGTATAATTTGTTACAAAACCCAATGTTTTAATAATGTAGTATATTTTTTATTATTTTGCATCTACTACTGACATGGTTGCATCATAGAGGTATAAGGCAATTAATTAAAGTACAAATTATGATATTTTAGTAAAATTATTTCTTACATTTTGAATATTAGTCATCATAGTTAAAATGGAACAAAAAATTCAATATAAAATGAATCAAATTATTTTTTTACTGAATGAAGTCACTCAAGCCCCCAAAGAAAAATGCTGCTGTTCTTTTTTTATATCTTGGTCTTAGCTGTAATTCTTTGCATGAATCTATGTGTTTGTAAGAGTGGGTATATGTTCATGTGTCTTACATAAAGACAGAAAAAAAAAGAAGCTGCATTGAAACAGACATGGTGAACATATGCCTATAATCTCAGCATTCAAGACACTGAGGCAGGAGGACTGCGAGTTCTATATCTGCCTTTCATCTATATTTGCACCCTCTATCAAAATGAAAAACACAAAACATATAAACAAGTAAGTAAATGAATTCAAGTAACAAATGAATTTAACACACATTTACAATTCCACGTTGTGGTGTTTTGAATAGGTATGGCCTCCATATACTCATGTGTTTGGACATTTTGACTATGGGGAGTGGCACTATTAGAATGTATGGCCTTGTTAGCATAGGTATGGCATTGCTGGAATAAGTGTGTCACTGTGTGAGTGAGTTTCAAGGGCTCCTATGTTCAAGTCCAGCCTAGAGTAGAATCCAGTCTCCTTCTGCTGTCTGAGGATCAAGATGTAGAAGCCTAAGCTCCTTCTCCATTACCATACCTGTCTGCAGATCACTATGTTTACTGCCATGACATTAATGGGCTAAACCTCTGAAACTTTAAGCCAGCCCTGAATTAAATGTTTTCTTTTATAAGAGTTGCCCTGGTCATGGTGTCTCTTCACTGCAATGAAACTCTAAAACACATGTCAATATTTGTGTGTGTGATTAGATAATATTTGGAGTATGGCTTTATCTACTTAACAGTTTACTTTCAATTCAACTTATGCCATTCAACAGAGCAATTGCTTCTTTGGTTAGGTATAAAAGTTGTAAAACCATACAATTATTGTAGAACTGGGAACGAAATGTAAGGGTCTTAGACAACTAATTCCATTACAGAGGGTATGAAAATAAAGTTGATAGTTTTATTGGAAGAAAGAGACTTTTGTAAAAGCATGTAATGCCTTTCTCTGACTGTTTTTCTTCCAATGAAGCCATTATTTCAGAGATTAAAGAATTATAAAAGGGTTAAGAGTTTATTATTACTACCCTTCCTTTCTATTAACCCAGAGAAGCTGCAGACAGAATTGATTGTTTGATGTATCCAGGCATATGGAATGATATTCTGTCTATCACAATAGTACTATAGAAGAACATTTTAATTTCTGTCACCTAATTTCAGACAAATATTGGTCAACAGTTCCTCATCTCATGGAGATTACATTTTTCTGTAATATGGGAGAAAAGTACAAGCAAGTAATTTAATAATTATAGTTCATACTGTAATAAATAACAAAGAGGAACTGTGCCTAAAATAAAGAATATAAGTTTCTGGAAAAAAAATATAAGTTCTAGAAACTTTTATACATATCAAGAAAAAGGAATGGGTATGAAGAGCTTGCTGGGTGGTTAATTATAGAACTTTCAGATGTTCCAAGTTTAAGAACCTGCAACCATTGGTTATCTCTTTACTAGCAGGAACTTCAATGCAGGGTATGTATCACCCTCTTCTGGCCCCTGCATGTACATAAACACACACACACACACACACACACACACACACGCATGCACACACACACACACACACACTTTCTCAGAACACACAACTAAAGAAATTTAACAGGATTCATTTAGATATACATATGTCCATATCAGTAAAAATAATAATTAAAGAAGAGGTAATAAATTTAGAGAATGTGGAGAACCACAGGAAGAATTGTAAAAAAAAGCAATGGATGGGTATAATGAAAGAAATATAGTTCCCTTGTATTGAAATTCTAAAAAACTATAAAAAATTTAGTAGAGAAAGGTAGTGAGAGAAATGGACTAATTAAGTCACATTGATTTGCAGCAGAATGCCCATATGCATGAATATATCACCCATATATATTAATACATACAATATTCATCAGTCACAGTAAAATAAAATTCGAAAGAATGAGTAAAAGGTTGCAAAGAGCTCCATAAATTAGAACAATAAGTTTTGGATCCCTACTCAACTATCCTAGCTACTATGAAACTGTATGTAACATTTTATGCTCCTTACATTTTCATATTTGTAGCCATGATACTGCTTAAGTTACATTTGCCTATTATTAAATAAGTACACTAATCATATATATTTATTGTGTTTGATTTTATATGTGCATAAAATATGAAGACATAATTAAACCAAAGTAAACATTTGTTTCCAAAAATTTGTAATTGTCCTAAAGAATGGAATTATGTTTGTTCTGCTCTTCACAATATGCCTGTGTTCTTTTACATTTAGGTGCTTAAAATATGTAGCAGAGGACTGCCTTGTCTGGCCTCAGTGGCAGAGAATGTGCATAATCTTGTAGAGACTTCATGCCCCTGGGAATGGGATTTAGAGGGAGGTGCAGGTGAGTGGAGAGCTCTCTCATGGAGGCAAAGAAGAGGAGAGATGGGGTGAAGAACACTTGAAGGGGGACAATAAGGAAGGAAGACAACATTTGGAATGTAATTAAATTAAATATTTTTAAAAATCACTTTAAATTGCTGTTCATGCGTACCATAGTCCAGAGGTCAGCAAAGGAAATAATCATGAAAAATAGAAACAAATTAGAGTCTTTCACAACAAAATGGAGGTAATTGCTTAAAACCATCGACTGTACATGTTAACAAGTGCTAAAAGTGAAGATTATTAAAGTTATCAAAACAAAGAAATAGTAAATGTTGGATTAAATATGGAGTACTCTGTTTATATTATAAAATTAACATAAACATATTTGTAAATAATAAAGAATCTAGCAAAATTGAGACCCCCTAGATAGCAGTATCTGAACTATTTAAATAGAGAAATCAATCAATGGAACATACACATGTTTATTTTTCTTTGATCTTAACTATGTTTCTGGCTATTTGCTTTATGCATCAGCCATTGTGATCTTTCTTCTATGATATACTGTGACATGGATTTATAACCAAACCTTTCTTTGCTATACTCCTTTATTCACAGTGTTTTATCAAATCTTGGAAATGATGCTAGGACAATGGCATTTTAGAGTAATATATATCCAATAATCACATGTCGTCATTATTTGGATTAAATTATAAAAAAATCCTAGTTAATTTTATATTGGTGTGAAGAGATACTATAATATAGGCAAATTTTTGTAAATGAAAACATTTAATTAGGGACTTGCTTGCAGTTTCAGAGCATCATAACCATCATGGTCGGAACTCACACAAAGTGCTAGATCAGTATTTGAAATGTGCAAAGCCCGATTCACAGGCAACTGTCAGAGAGTGATAGAGATTGGTCCAGACATGGGATTTTGAGACTTCAAAGCCTACCCCAGTGATGCATCTTCTGTAACAAGACCACACATACTCGACTCCAAATCTTTCCCAAAAAACTCCACTAAATAAGAACATAGAATTTCAAATATATGAGACTAAAGGAGACCATTTAATCAAATATTCCCACAAAAATATTTTGTTATTATTTTAGTTTTCAAAGTACCCTTATTGTAGTAATTTTGAAACTCCTTCATAAAAATTCTTCTCTCTCATCATACACTTGCAAATCCGTTTCAGTGGCCACTTGATTTTTTTTATGGATTATTTTCTTTATTTACATTTCATATGTTATTCCCTTTCCCATTTTCCCCCAGGAAACCTCCTATCCAAACACTTATCTCGCTGCTTCTATGAGAGTGTGTTTACCTACCCATCCACCCACTCCCAACTCCCTGCCCTGGCATTCCCCTACACTGGGGTATCGAGCCTACACAGGACTAAGGGTCTCTTCTCTCATTGATGCCTGACAAGGCCAGTCTCTGCTACATATGCGACTGAGGCCATGGGACCCTCATGTGTATTCTTTGGTTGGTGGTTTAGTCCCTGGGAGCTCTGTTGGGATCTGGTTGATTGATATTGTTCTTCCTGTGAGGTTGCAAACCCCTTCAGCTCCTTTAGTCCTTTCTCTAATTCCTCCATTGGAGACTCTGTTCTCAGTCCTATGGTTGGCTGCAAGCATCTACCTCTGTATTTATCAGGCTCTGGCAGCGCTGGCCACTTGATTATTAAGTGTAGAGAATAGTGTGTCATGTGTGCTGTTTCGAGTCCTTTTTATAGATTTCTGTGCTTGTGTCTTTGATGATGATGACACTTTGTTTTCGTGTTGTTCATTTATTTTCTAATTTTGCTCAAAAAGACTAAAATTAGGGCTTAGATAAGATGTGACATTTTTTATAATTCAACCAACTAATTTTGAGGTTGTCAAAATTTTTATACATGATAATGTATTTGGAGTTGATTTTCGAAATTAAGTCTGTTTCTCTCAAAAACAGTATAGATGGAAGGAACTTAACATGTTTCCTGTACTAATTTTTAAAAGAATAAATATATGTCTATATTGAATATTCATAAAATTTATATTAGTCATTTTACATCAATGAATATTCAAAAAGTTTAGATGGCCTACATTACTAAAACTACCTGAATGAGGTACACTTAACTTATCAAGCTTTTCAGGTTTATTAAGTTTATAACAAATGGAAAAAACACTGGGTTCTAAATAAATGTTTAGAATATGAGACAACATTCCAATATACATGTCAATAGTTTCTGTAATATTAAAATGTATCTGTAAGTATATAACACATCTTAAGTGTGTTTTATATAAGATGTATATTTCTTATATGATACATCTAATAAAAATCTATTATACTAACCATTAAATTACATATTTTACTAAATAATTATAGAATATATATAATTATTAAACAATATAAACATTTATATAACATTTATATAATTTTATATATAAAAATATATTTTATTTTATAGAATTCTAGACTAGACATATTCTAGATATATTTAGACTTTACCATAAGCCACTTAAGTTATATAGCTTATATATTGGCATAAAGTTTATTTTAAAGTTAAAATGCATATTTCAGTAAAAGATCAATTTGCATATGAATGATTCAACTTTATTAATAATTAACTAATTCTTCTAAAATGCCTTATTTAACAGGTTCAAAAGGCAGTTGGCTTATTGCTTATTATATACACGTTCTGTAAGATCTGAGAAAAGCAGTTCTCTACCTTGATTAATAGTGGCAGTACAATTTAAACCACAAAAATAAAGTACTATATATACTTATACATATGAATGCAAAAATGATTAATAAATGATTAATCTGACAAATTTTAAGGTGGGTAAGAGAGGAGTATATGGAAGAGCATTGAGGAGAAGATGAAGGGAGAAATATAAGAATAATATAATCTAAATAAATATAGTATTGTTATAAAAAGTTATAAACTTTATTAGTATATTAATTTGTTTAACTGAAAATAATTCAAAATATTTATCTAGTTTAAAAATAAGTGGAAAATAACCAACAAAATTCATAAACCTATTCTCAAAAACTCTTTTCCTTCTAAAGGTTTACCTCATTCAGCCTTAATATGAGGGCTTCTGCTTTGTAGTATTGTATCCTGTTTTTCCTGTTTGACTGCCATGCCTTGGAGATTTTTTTTCATTTTTGAAGAGGAAATTGATCAGAGTGTACCTGGTGGGGATGGGAGGTACCTGGGAATAATGAAGCTTGGGAAAATTGTGGTCTATATGTTTTATAAAAGATGAATCTATTTTCAATAAGGATTTAGAAAGGTAAGACAATATGAGATAGTTCATTTCACTGTATAAGGTAATTATTATTTAGTATTTCTCCTAACAAATGTATGAAAAATTAAATATTTGGTAGTCCACTTTAGCTTATTAAAGATTACTTTTTTATTAGTTTTATTATGTTTATGTGGATGGGAGCTGTTTGTACATTTATGCACTTGGAGGCCAATGTCATCTTATGTACTGCGGCTGGAGTAACAAGCCTTTGTGATTGCTCAGAAGTGGACTTTAGTTCTTTGCAAGAACAGTATGTACTCTGAACCACCAAGCCAACTTCCAAGTCCAATTTTGACCTTGGGAGATAGAAAATCCCATATCTAAATATATTAAGAGACCCAAAATATAACATAATTGATACACCATTAATAGGATGCTCTCTTTACAAAATTTTGCTGAAAGTTGTTGAATCAAACATGAAGAATTTGGAATATAATAGATATAAAAGCACATGTCTGTTTCTCCAGTGTTGATTAAAATATTGATTATGTAGAATATACTGATTATATATTGATTGCTATAGAACTCTGTAAAATAGTTCTAATGAATGAGGAGTAAAAGATTTAAGAGAAGTGGAAAACACAATCCAGACCTATACAATTAGAATAATTTAATTCTTGACTCCAGAATTTCAAGGTATGCTGTTTACATTTTCTGCTATCGTTTTCTCAATATTTAGTGCTATAGGCAAGACCTATAATTTGTGTAAGCTCTAAGATAATTAGCAACTACTAGCAATGTAGGGTTCTGACTACAGTGGTCAAATATATGCCATAAGAATTATTAAAAAGAGAAAGTATCTTACCATACTGAGTTATAGATCTGAGAAAAAAGCAGTATCATAGCAGACCTGTGGAAGTTGCTGTTTCTGGCATATTAACTATTTCTTGAGTGAAATACATACCTAGAAAATGATTTTCTAAAAATACTATTTCTGGGTGACAGATATGTATTAGGTACTGATAATATCTGGACAGGCAAAGTTATATACACGTGATTGTTGGCTATAGAAAGCAGATATCAGTTCGTATGGACCCATGAGAAATGGTTCATTTGACATTTCATAAAGCTTATGCTGAGAGATTGACTCCAAAGCATATCTACACAATATGTATCAAAAAGTGAGTTTCTAAAACCTGTATATTAAAGTGCTGTGTTCTATAGATACCTTTGGATTTATGGCAATGGCAAAAAAGCAATTTCAGTGAGAAAGAAGTAATAGATTAAAATTAATAATAATAATAATAATAAATATATAATACAAATTTGTTTTTCTTGTTTTCTTTAATGATACCATGATGAGAATCAAATATTGACTATGCTACATTATTAATTTATTTAGACATCTTTTTTATATTATGAGAGAAAAACTAAAATTTAGTCACTCTTAGCAGAAATTAATTATTGTACACTTAAATATCTGTTAAAGTAAACTTTTTGGTATGCAGTCACTGATAAGGGGATATTAACCCAGAATCTAGGAATACCCTAGACACAATTCGCATATCAACAGATTTCTAAGAAGATGGAAGGAGAGACCCCTGGTCCTGGAAAGACTGGATGTAGGGGAATGCCAGGACAGGGAAACGAGAGGGGGTTGAATGGAGAAAAGAGGGAGGGAAGGGGGCTTATGGGACTTTCAGGGAGGGAGTTAACGGGAAAGGGGAAATGAATTGGAATGTAAATAAAAAAAACTTAGAAAATAAAAAAAAAGATAAATTCTTCAGAGTTAGTATGTAATTTCCAAATAATATGAAATAGAGATGAAAAAGTTATAACAACCATGTAAGAAAATACTCCAATGTCTTAGTTGTGAATACAAAGGTTACTAAAGTAGAAACTGTGATATCCAATAAAATAGACTATAAATATTACTGTAAACACTGATTTTTAAGGTTTATATTCAAGATTTCTATTTTAATGCTGAACTGGCCAGCTGGTCACTCAGAGGTTAGGTAAGGTATTAAGTATACAAAATTATAAAGCTATGTAATGTAATTACATAAGAGATTACTCTGAAAATTTCCAACAATACAGATTTATTTCTGCATCTTTATCTTCAAAAGGAAAGGAAAGTATACTGCAAATACATATTTTAAAGTTATTCAATATATCCAGTATTTTCTAGTTTATATTGTTTCTTTGTATTTAAAATGTATATTTTTCATATAGTATATTCTGATTATACTTCCCTTGTTGCCAGCTCTCCCTACATCCTTCACACTTCCAAACCCACCCGTTTAACAACCTTTCTTTCACTCTTTCATTGAGACAAAGCAAAGAGAAGAAAAAAGGCCAAAGAAAAGCACAAAAAGTTCACTAAGGATGAAGTCTTCTAGCTGCATAATTTATAACCCGTCAATTTCATTATTGCTAGTGACCTTCCTAACATCTATAGCATTGCCAGAACTAGGAGACAGTAACAGTAATATTTACCTTTCTTCAATTCTTTGCTATCCTAAGGCCAAATGCTACTGGTTTGTGATAATTAACTATTGTGTAACAGTGAGGAAGTAGGTAAAAATTTACTGCTAGCACTCCTATCTCTGGCTGGGGAGCCAGAACACTTCACTGAGCAGGTTTGTTAACTCTTTTTGAACTAGAGAGTAAAAGGATAGGAAAGATGATACATACACAGAGTGAAGCAGAAAACGGCAACATTCCTACATTTGGATGGATGGATGGATGGATGGTGGAGAGACCCCAAACCAAGCCATTACCTTTTTTCTTTACTCTGGCTTTTTTATAAACAAAAGTTCGTAGAAAATTACCTCATAGATAAAATGTTACATAAAATGGGAATTACAAAAGGATGTTTATATTAAGTTCAAAGAAGTGTTTCATTCTCTATGTTCATTATAAATTCAAAGCAACATTTCCTTATGACCTTGCCTTATCATAGTGCACATCTGTGGCTTCATTCTTGGACCTGAGTGCTTTCCCTTCAACACAAATGTTTCCCAAGCCTATTGCTGTTTTTATTGCAATTATAAATGATCATTGCATTTCTTATTATACAGCCTTTGCTTACTATTGTGAAGAGTGGGCACTTTCTATTCTTGATTCTAACTTTATTAAATCTTTCTAGTAAAACATCTAAAACCATCTCTTAAAATATTCTGAGATGATTTGAATCAAATCAGGAATTCTATAAACAAATTAATTCATCTAAACATATTAATTCATGAAAGTTAATTTTTATGTAGATCAGCAGGTTCTCCGCTCAATAGGGTAGGCTACTACCCAGGGATTATTATATTAATTTAATAGTAAAATGAAAGGCATGTCAGCTGCAAGAAGCAGTCACGAAATGAAGTTTCCTTGGGACTTTGCCTCATAGATCTCACTCATCACAGATCATGCATAGTGGGCCACCTCTAGAAAGATCTGCTAGCCTTAGCTTCTACTAAATGGCTAATAACACATGATTTATTTTTTTAATAGTTACTATGACATTGTGTAAATATACCACACTTTCTTCATCTACCTTTTTTTATATCATATTCCTCTTGATGAACACATAGGCTCTTTACACATTCGGCTGCATGAATAAACAACAAAGAACATCATTGTGCAACTATCTGTGTTGTGATGAAGTATCCCTTGGGTATGTGCCCCCCGGTACTATAGTTGAAGAAGTATATTGATTTCAAGATTCCAGAGAAACCCCACACACTGATTTCCATAGTGACTGTTCAAGTTTGCATTCCCACCAGAAATAGATGTGTACTATTCTCACTCCACATCCCATTCATTCTGAGCTGTTGTCACTGGTTTTATTGATGGGTGTAAGTTAAAATCTAAATGTAGTTTTGATTAGCATTTCCCTGATGGCTAAGGATGTACAACATTTATATATGTTCAAGTTGCTTCTCAGCCATTCAATTTTTTTAACTATTGTGTTTTATGAAAAAGAAAGAGAAGTCAGGACTATATTTGGTAGAGGCATAGTATGGTGCAGAAGATGGGGACAGAGAAGGAGGTGCCTCTGTGGGCCAATGTTGAAGCATCCATTTCCCTTGAGGTACCAGACATACGATTGATATAATATGGAATAGAGTTTATTTAGGGCATAATAAGGAGAGTTGAGAGAGTAGTAGAGACAGAAGAATATAGAGGAATAGAGGGTGGCCAGGAACAAATGGAGAAAGAGTAAGAGGGGAATGGGGAATGGGGAAAGAAGGGATAGAGAGAGACCAGGGTAGGAGGACAAGAGAGTGAGGAAAGGGCAAGCATCCTCTTTTATAGTGAGTCAGGCATAATTGGCTGTTGCCAGGTAACTGTGGGGCAGAGTGCAAAAGAAATGCTAACACTGACAGCTCTCTTTATATATCTGTACTGAATTTTTTGATTGGGTTACTTGTTTTATTGATGTCTAGGCTATTTTAAGTTCTTTATGCATTTTAGATATTAGCTCTTTATAAAATTCATACTTGGTTTATGAGTTTGTGCAGGGTGATACAAATTGTTCTAATTGCATGCAGTTTAGGTTGTACCATTTGCTGAAGATCCTGCATTTTTCCAGAGTCTCTCTCTCTCTCTCTCTCTCTCTCTCTCTCTCTCTCTCTCTCTCTCTCTCTCTCTGTGTGTGTGTGTGTGTGTGTGTGTGTGTGTGTATTTCTGTCTGCCCAAGAAATTGTCTCCTCACCATCAGTGAAGAACTTTTAGAATTTTGATGGAGAATGCCATGAAATCTCTAACTTGCTTTTGATAAAATGTCATTTTACTCTATTGAACATTTTAATCCATGAATATTGGAGATTATATTTCAATTTCAAAAGGATTGGAGTGTTGTCTATTAGCTATTCTTTGTAAAATTAATGACTATTATATATATATATTTTTTTTTTTTGGTTTTTCGAGACAGGGTTTCTCTATGTAGCCCTGGCTGTCCTGGAACTCACTTTGTAGACCAGGCTAGCCTCGAACTCAGAAATCCTCCTGCCTCTGCCTCCCAAGTGCTGGGATTAAAGGCATGAGCCACCACCGCCCGGCTGACTATTATATTCTTATTCATTATAGTCCTGACAAAATTCTAAAATTTAAATGACAAACTATTAGATAATCATATAATTTGATATTGTGATTTCTACCATGCTATTGTTCAAAAATTGTATCTTTTAAAAAGTGGCACCATAATTTAAAGTAGAAGATTTTTAGGTAAAGCTGTATAAATATTACAGTAGATTACTGCTCAAAGTGTGTATCATGTGGGATTTTGATCTAGAAGTCAACTTTTAAAGGTCAAACATCTAAAGCCTCGGAAGTAGAGCTCAGACTGGGAACACTTCAATGGTCTTTCTTCTACATTTTGAAAATGACTTCACTCACAACTTTCCATTTTTAAAAAACTTTTGATGAATCTTTATAAGCCACTATCATTGATGAAAATAAAAATTATGTCAAGGAGAAATTTTATGAAGAAAAAGTTATATTATTTTCAAATTGCTAACTGTGCAGATTAATATACACTTGAAGAAAATGCTACGAGTAAATGAGATATCTAATAATGACTCTTCCAGTTGTTTTCCAGTCTTCAAATAACTCAAATATAGTACAAATAATAAATAGAAACAAAAATAAACAAGAGAAAAATAGGAATAGTGTATATAGGAAATATATATATTATATATATTTTAACATATGTAATAAAATATATTATACATAGAAATATGTATTTACTTATATATGCATATGTAATAAAATATATTATACATAGAAATATGTATTTACTTATATATGAATAAACATATATGTATAAAAACATATGTGGCCAAAGAGCAATAATAATGGTAAACAAGAACATATTGTGAAATGCACATATTCTTTGCTCTTGAAATACTACTACCCTTGCCATTCTTAAATATTATCTCTTTACATATCTATCATGTTTTCTTTGAAAATCACAAACCTGAAATGCCACTGCATACTATTCTACTTCTTAGTGAAATAGATCATTTTATTGTTTAACCTTCACATGTTCTATAAGGATCACTATATACATGTGTTCATAAACCCTAATTCTTCTTTGACCACAAAACTCAGTCCATTGAAATTTCTGAAGGAGTATGATGTTTTTCCAACTGTTACATCAATTAATCTATTTTATAATTCCAAGTTGGTAGAAGTAGAGTGAGATAAAATTATTTTTAATAAAGCACTCTATATTTATTATAATCATAATTTACTTCAGAAAGATGATCCAAAATTAAGCATATTTTATTTAGTATATGTATGGCGATAAAATTTTTACGAATGGATTATCTACTCTGTGTGTCACATTGGTGCAGGAAATCAAGACAGATAAATTAATCTTACCATCCTAACTTATAAATGACTTAATAACATCATGTCATTGTTAGGAATAAATACATCTGAAAGGATGAAATATGATTTAATTTTGTCATTTTTAACAGATTCAAAATTTTAAGACAATTTTGTTGTGAATATTGTTTTACCTCACAGTGGTAGAAATATATCATGAGTTCTATCATACATATTATCTTTATTGTTTTGAATTCATCTTTTTAATCTGTGTTCTCTTCTTTTCATTAAGAAACATTTTTCTTTGTTTAGAACATTCGGTGTTTTGATTATTATGTGACGGGAGGTATTTCTGTTCTGGTCCAGTCTGTTTGGAGTTCTGTAGGCTTCTTGTACGTTCATCGGCATCTCTCTCTTTAAGTTAGGGAAGTTTTCCTCCATAATTTTGTTGAAGATGTTTACTGGCCCTTTAAGTTGCAAATCTTCACTCTCATCTATACCTATAATCCTTAGGTTTGGTCTTCTCATTGTGTCCTGGATTTCCTGGATGTTTTGGGTTACGCGTTTTTTGCATTTTGCATTTTCTTTGACTGTTGAGTCGATGCTTTCTATGGAATCTTCAGCACCTGAGATTCTTTCTTCCATCTCTTGTATTCTATTGTTGATGTTTGCATCTATGACTCCTGATTTCTTCCCAAGGTTTTCTATCTCCAAAGTTGTCTCCCTTTGTGATTTCTTAGTTGTTTCTACTTCCTTTTTTAGTTCCTGGATGGATTTGCTGAGATCCTTCACTTGTTTGTTTGTATTTTCCTGTATTTCTTTAAGGTATTTTTGCATTACCTCTTTCAGGATTTCTTCCTGATGACCCACGTTCTCCTGCATTTCTCTGAGCGATTTTTGTGTTTCCTCCTCATGGGATTCCATCTGTTGATCCATCGTCTCCTGCATTTCTTTAAGCAGTTCTCGTGTTTCCTTTGTAAGGGCATCTAACCGTTGATTCATTTCTTTAAGCAATTTTTGTGTTGCCTCCTTATGGGCATCCGTCTGTTGACCCATATTCTTCTGCATTTCTTTATGCAAATTTCGTGATTCCTTTGTGAGTGCATCTACCCGTTGATTCATCTCGTTAAGCGATTTTTGTGTTGTCTCCTTGTGCGCCTCCATCTTTTGATCCATGTTCTCCCGCATTTCTCTAAGCGATTTTTGTGTTTCCTTTGTAAGGGCTTCTAACCGTTGATTCATGGTCTCCTGTAACTCTTTATGAGATTTATTTGTGTCCTTCTTGTGATCCTCTAATAGCATCATGAGAAGTGATTTTAAATCCAGATCTTGTCTTTCGGGTGTGGTGGGGTATCCAGGACTTGCTGCTGTTGGAGAGTTGGGTTCGGATGGTCCCACATTACTTTGATTACTGTTAGTAACATTCCTACGTTTGCCTTTTGCCATCTGGATACCTCTGGTGTTAGTTGGTCCTGCTGCCACTGGCTGTTGGTTGGACCTCCTGTGAGCCTGCAAAGCTATTTCTGCCCCCCCTGGATTACCAGGATTCCCCTGGCACCGATTTCTGGGGCCTGCCTGCTCCTGAGTGACTTTGGAGCCCTAATGTGCTTTGCCCCAAGTGATCTTATATTGGGGAGGCCTTGCACATCTAAAGGCTCAGCCTAGTGGATTCCTGGAGCAGAGGTCGCCAAAGGGAGGCTGGCAGGCTCCTGCCCTGTGCAGGGGTGTGTGATCTCTCCTGGGGGGGGAGGGGGCGTCCCTCTGCCAGGCAGAAGTCCCACAGCAGATCTGGCGCGCTGGTCACTGCAGATCAGCCCAGCACCTGGGAGCAGGTTACACACAAGCTGCCTGAACCCGAAGCGATATTATGCCTGTCTGTCTCTGAGCCTGGCAGTCCCAACTACCTGGTCACTGGAGCAAAGATGGCGGAGGGCACTCTCCGTGGCGCCGCTCACCCTGTGGTCACGATGGCCCGCCGATCTGGCACCCAGACGACCACAGCGCCAACCCGCCCTCGGGCACAGAAGGAAGCCCCAACAGGCCGTGTCCCAAGTGATGTTATATTGGGGGGAGAGCCTGGGTACCGGTCTCTCCAGCGCAGTCCACGGGAACAGAGGTCGCGGAAGGGAAGCTGGCAGGCTCCCTCCCTGCGCGGGGTCCCTCCACCAGGCAGAAGGTCCCACCGCGGAACTGGCGCGCTGGTTACTGCAGATCAGCCCAGCACTTGGGAGCCGCATACACACAAACCATATTAAGTATCTTGGCGTGACGCTAACCAAACAAGTGAAAGATCTGTATGACAAGAACTTCAAGTCTCTGAAGAAAGAAATTGAAGAAGACCTCAGAAGATGGAAAAATCTGCCATGCTCATGGATTGGCAGGATTAATATAGTAAAAATGAGCATCTTACCAAAAGTAATACACAGATTCAATGCAATCCCCATCAAAATCCCAACTCAATTCTTCATAGAGTTAGAAAGAGCAATTCAAAAATTCATCTGGAATAACAGAAAACCCAGAATAGCTAAAACTATTCTCAAGAGTAAAAGAACCTCTGGGGGAATCAGTATCCCGGACCTCAAGCTGTACTACAGAGCAATAGTGTTAAAAACTGCATGGTATTGGTACAGTAACAGACATGTAGATCAATGGAACAGAATTGAAGACCCAGAAATGAATCCACACTCCTATGGTCACTTGATCTTTGACAAAGGAGCTAAAACCATCCAGTGGAAAAAAGATAGCCTTTTCAACAAATGGTGCTGGCTCAGCTGGAGGTCAACATGCAGAAGAATGCAAATTGACCCATCCTTATCTCCTTGCACTAAGCTCAATTCTAAGTGGATCAAAGATCTCCACATAAAACCAGACACACTGAAACTAATAGAAGGGAAACTAGGGAAGAACCTTGAACATATGGGCACAGGGGAGAATTTCCTGAACAGAACTCCAATAGCTTATACTCTAAGATCAAGAATAGACAAATGGGACCTCATTAAATTACAAAGTTTTTGCAAGGCAAAAGACACCGTCAAAAAGACAAAGCGGCAACCAACTAACTGGGAAATGATCTTTACCAACCTTACATCCGACAGAGGGCTAATATCCAAGATATACAAAGAACTCAAGAAGTTAAACTCCAGAGAGGCAAGTAACCCTATTAAAAAATGGGGTACAGAGCTACACAAAGAGTTCTCACCTGAAGAATATCTAATGGCTGAGAAGCACCTAAAGAGATGTTCATCATCCTTAGTCATTAGGGAAATGCAAATCAAAACAACCCTGAGATTCCATCTCACACCAGTCAGGATGGCTAAGATCAAAAACACAGGAGACAGCAGTTGTTGGCGAGGATGTGGAGAAAGAGGAACACTCCTCCACTGCTGGTGGAATTGCAGGCTGGTACAACCACTCTGGAAAGCAGTCTGGCGGCTCCTCAGAAAACTGGGCATGACACTTCCGGAGGATCCGGCTATACCACTCCTGGGCATATACCCAGAGACTTTACCTGCATGCAATAAGGACACATGCTCCACTATATTCATAGCAGCCTTATTTATAATAGCCAGAAGCTGGAAAGAACCCAGATGTCCCTCAACGGAGGAATGGATTCAGAAGATGTGGTATATTTACACAATGGAATACTACTCTGCAATTAAAAACAATAAATTCACGAAATTCCTAGGCAAATGGTCAGAACTTGAAAATATCATCCTTAGTGAGGTAACCCAGTCACAAAAGATCACACATGGTATGAAGTCACTGATAAGGGGATATTGACCCAGAATCTCAGAATACCCTAGACACAATCAGCACATCAATAGATTTCTAAAAAGATGGAAGGAGAGACCCCTGGTCCTGGAAAGACTGGATGTAGGGGAACGCCAGGACAGAGTAATGAGAGGGGGTTGAACGGAGAAAAGAGGGAGGGAAGGGGGCTTATGGGACTTTCGGGGAGGGAGGAAACGGGAAAGGGGAAGTGATTTGGAATGTAAATTAAAAAAAAAAAAGAAAAAAAAAAGAAACATTTTTCATGTTATAATAAAAATTTGAGTCACTTTAAAAGGTTAAGTGTTTTGTATTAGGTATTACATTTCAGAATACTGCTAGCTAAGATGTTGACATCATAGACTCGACATTTAGGCAATAGCTATAAATTTCTTCATCATAGTTTAAACATAAATATAGTTTAAATGCAATAAGTATAACTACTATTTATTTTACATGTAGACAGCAAGTTTGATCAATGTCATTTAGTGAAGATGTTATTATTTATTTATATCCCAAATGCTGACCCAATTACCTTCACAGAGTCCGTCCCCCATCCCCACCCAATCCCCATCCCCATCTGCATCCCCTTTGCCAATCCTGGGCATCCTCCCACATTGACACATTCAAGTCTCTGCAGGATTAGGCGGATCCTCTCCCACTGAGGCAGGAAAAGGCAGCCCTCTTCAAAATATATAAGCCAGTGCATGCTTTTGATTGGTAGCTCAGACCCTCAGAGCTCCTAGGAGTCCAGATTAGTTGACACTGCTGGTCTTCCTGTAGGGTTCCTATCCCCTTCAGAGCATTCAATCGTTTCCCCAACTCTTCTGTAAGTGTCCTCTATCTCCATCCAATGTTTGACTGCTGGTATCTGCATCTGTTTCTGTCAAATGCTGGGTAGAGACTCTCAGAAGACAGATATGCTAGGCTCTTGTCTTTAAGAATAATAGTGTCAGGGATTGTGCTTGCCCATAGGATGTGTCTCAAATTGGCTGGTTATTGGATCACCAGTTTTTAAATCTGTGCTCTATCCTTGTCCCTGCATTTATTTTATTTTATTTTATTTTTTTTAGAGAGAGAGAGAACACAACTTGGGTTAAAGTTTGTCCTCTCTAAAAGAAATAGGAGGAAACTGTGAATTTTCAAGAGAAAAATAAATGGCTTGGAAATACTTAAAGTAATGTTCATAATTCTCTGCCATCATGGAAATATAAATCAAAACTACTTTGCTATTTTATTGTACACCTGTCAGAACGGCTAAGATCAATAAGACAAATTAAAACTTATGCTGTGAAAGATGTGGAAAAAGGAGAACATTCCTCCTTTTCTTGAATGTATGAACTTCTGTAGCTACTATTGAAATCAATATTCCAGTTCCTCAAAAAAATGGAGAATGGATCTACCTGAAGATCCAGTTAAAATAATATTGGGAATATACCCAATGGTCAGTGTCTCCTACCACTAAGAAACTTGCTCAACTGTGTTCATCTTAGCTTTAGTCACGCTAATCAAAAAGTGGAAACAACTTTGATGTTCCACAATAGAAGACTGGATTAACAACCTATAGTACATTTACACACAGGAGTGTTATTCAGCTATTTAAAAAAATTACAGCATAAAAATTGTAGGCCAATGGATGAGACTAGAAAAATATTCTGAGTGAGGCAACCCATACCCAGCAAGACTTATATGATATATACTGCTAATAAGTGGTTGTTAGCTATTAAAAAACTATAACTAGGCTAAAATAATTTTAAAGTAAATTATTAATTGAAGCATATATTACATGGGGATATCTTCTAGAAGTAAGCTTTCAAAGTTGAAACTCCTAAAGTCTTAGAAGCAGAACTCAGGATGTGAATATTACCTAACCAAAGAGGTTAGATTAAAAAAAATAGGTATGGGAACTTGAAGCATGTAGATCTCTAAGGAGGACAAATAGCATAGATTTTATGGGCATACTGGGTGGCTGATAAGATGAAAGAAGGAGTATATTGTCAGGGGAAACAGAGTGGAGTGAGAGAGAATGTATAAAGAGCTAAAATGGAGGGCATTTGATAAATACTGGAACTCTAGTGCAATGGAATCTTCCTTTAATATATAAAAATATTCCTAAAGAGGACTCTTAGTAACAGAGAATAAGAGCTAGATTGGTGCTGATATAAAAGTTTGCTTTGCAAATTAGCAACTGGGTCACATTGCCATGGAAATCTCTCATAGAACTTAACAAATATGGAAGTGTCAACATGGAACCTACAAGAAGCCTTCCTTTACCCTACTTTCTAATCTTTTTGTTGCAGGAAGGTATCTGTTTGCTACCTAAAGAGAAATGTGGATGTCTACCCAGCCTCAAAACCTTTGACCTACAACGTATCCTGCATACAAAATATGCTAGGGAAATAATGTCACAGAATTTGTTGAAGGAGCAAATAAATGTCTGAATTGACTTAAGTCTTGCATAGCCAAAATCACTTACTAGATAACCCAGAGACTAGATAACCCAAACACTATTAATTTTGTAAAGGAATTTTAATCTAACATCATGGATGCTCTAAAGGGATCATATCCAAAGACTTTCTCACCCTGGTTAATATGCATACATGCCGTGGATTATAATCTGATCTTGCTGGAATATAGACAAGCATGTCAGTACACATGCTTAATCCCAAATAGTGACCTCAATCTCTATTTGAGAACCGATGTGACTACTTAGAGTAATATTTAACAGAATGAGTCAGAGATAGGATATTCCCAGCTCTTACAAGAAGTTATTTAAGAGCAGGACAAGGAGAGAGTCAGTTCAGAGGTTCAGTGGGATAAGTGCAATTCAATGGAATTGAGTTTGTGACTTCACACAGTTCAATGCAGGTCAACAGGGACAGTTAAAGCTAGAGAATATGAAGGAGCCAGAATATTAGAACAAATTGCCAGAGTTAGCTTGATGCCGAGGAGAGCAACTCAGTAAGAAGCTGAGAGAAGCGAGATTGAAACAGTCAGCTTAGAGAGCAGTTTGAGCTAGAAAAGCTGAGTTGAACCATACAATCAGAATTCAGAAAGACCTAGAACTAGTGAGTTTATTCAGCAGTAAGCCTTCTAGGCGATTACACGAGGTAAATACAAATTAGATTTACAGGTCTCAAAAAAAGTATCAATTAAATGAGTCCTAATTATAGTCAGGAATACATAAACTCATAAATCAGTGGCTTATTCAGTAATGAGGCATGAAGCAGGGTTTGAAATGAATGCTGTGGTTCCAGTTCTTTTGTGTTCTCCCTTTTTGATGTTCAGACACTCCTGTACACCAGGCATGAATGATGAATCCCAGACTAGAATAGGCAGATTCCAAATCCAGGTGGGAGAGAGAGTCAGAGAGGGAGCTAGAGTAGTCCTTGGGCAAAGGCATTTTCTAATGATCTTCCATGAAACAACTTTCTGAGACAATCTTATTCTGTGTCTATTTATTTTTACTGGGGTGGGTTTCAATGCATATTCCTTATTTGAGTTGAGCTAGAGTTATTCAGTTTTGGGGAAGGGAATGAGAATATCCAAGGCGGGAAAAAGTCACTGGCTGAAGGCTAAGTCTACTTAGATACTTCATATGCATGGGGAGGAATTGCAGCTGCTGGGCTGTGTGACTGAATACTTGTGAAAATCTGGTTGTGGTTTGCTGGACATGTTCTGAGGTAGGCAAACAAATGTGGAGCATGTTAGCCCCACGCTTGCTGGTATCAGGATGAAACTCTACTTCAATTTTTGAGATTTATGGCATTTGGACATACCCCACCTTGCCGAGTCTATGCCAGTCATGTTCTCCTGCCCATCAAGAGAGGCTTCCTCCAGCAGCAGATGGATATAGATACAGAAGCCCACAGGCAGTCATTAATGTAGCTATAGCCTAGATGGAAATATGTTTCCATCAAATCCCTCTGTCCAGAGCTTATGGAATGCCACAGAGAGGGCTTAGAAAGAGAATAAGAGGTTGAGGTGATGGATTATCACATCCATCATGACTCCTGAATCAACTAAGCAAGATGCACATGAGGCCTACATGGGTGTATACCAGGTATTCTACAAATATATTGTGATTTTTAGCTCAGTATTTTTATGGGACTCCTGACTGTTGGAATGACTGGGTCCCTAATTCTTGTGTTTGCTCTTGATACTTTTTGCCTTCTTGAATTGTCATGTGTAATTTCAGTATGAAAGTTTTTGCTTCATCTTACTATATTTTATGTTTTTATATTTTGCTGTTATATCCTGGAAGCCTTTTCATTTGTAATGGAAGAAAGAGAGAGAAAGAGGCTCTTGGGGGGAGGGAAGTATAGAGAAATTGGGAGGATTTGTACAAAGGGAAACCATAATTATGGTATATTATATGAAAAAGGAATTTTCAATAAAAGACATAATGTAAAAGGTGCTTTCTAAAATGCCATATGAAAAGCTACTACTTTGCAAGTAGTATACACACACATACACACACACACACACACACACAAGTACATCGCACCTAACAAAAAAACCCACATAGAGAAAGTTGAGTGAATGAGACTTTAAATTACTCCCATCAAATGGAACATATATATAGGACATGTTTCTCCAAAGACTCATGGATCGCTGTAGAAGAGGGTGCAGAAAGAGCATAAGATACAGGGGTATTGGAAGACAGCACATGTATGGTGTCATCTAGATACTACATGTCAGCTATATATATTAACATGAAATATTTGTGTGAACATGCAAAGCCAAAGCCAAATCAAATCACAGCACATATAAGGTAATTAGGTATGAAATCCTACCCCTATTTGCAGAGATATTACAATTTTTCATTGTGGGGAGAAGTAGAGTCAGTGTTATTTAAGTGAGTGGCCCTCATATACTGACCACACTCTTATGAAAAACTGTATATCCAAAAATACTGGTACCACAATTGATATTAATGAGATTAAAACAATAAAGTTACACAACATTGGTGTGGGATTCCAAACCAGAAGCAGATACAAGAAAAATAGGGAGAGATAAGGAATATGATCAAAATACTATACAATTTTCAGATAACTTATAAACATTTTTAAAAATAGGAAATAAAACTGTTCTTTTGTTAGAACTACCTCAACCAGGGATTTTTATATCATATTCTCTCAATATTTCCATATAAAACAATATGTTTTACCGCTCATGTAAAACATACTGTTTTAGAAGAATTTAAATAGTTCAAAAGCATATAAGGCAAATATGCCAACATTCCCACTTATGCAGGCAGTACATTATCTCTGAAATCACAAACAGCAAGAGAACCAATATTCATGACAAACACTGTAAGACAAGTGGTAAATTTTTAAACAGAGTAAACTCAGTCTAGCCTACTTTAGGAACAACAGAATAAAATTTTCATTAACACAGTCATGAATCAAGTTTCTAGACTTTTCTCTAGATTATGACATTAACAGTATTTTTCCCAATGCTTCATGATTCAAAATTTCAAAAAGTTGAAAATATATTAAATACTTTTCTAGACCATAACATTCTTTTTTTAGAGTAGTCATTTTTGTTTAGCAAAAAAAATAAGAATACTTTCAAATGAATCTGACATAGCACACTATTAAAATTATTTATATAGTTCTGGTCATTGTTGTGGTTTTTAGGTAGCATATATTCAAAGAAAACTGAGTATTTTTCTTCCAACACAGACTGTACAATAACATTCAGTACAATGAGAACTCATTCCTTGGGTGCTCTATCTCCATTCTTCCAAATCTTGTGTTGATATTGAGACTGTCTAAACAACTGAGCGCAAGGACAATGCCCAGTATTATTTTAGGAGTTCCCTGGAGTCCCCTGAAATTCCGAAATGTACAATAGTGGCACTTCTAACACAAGTCTAAGCAACACCTATATAAGTGGACTTAAGTACCACTCAATCAGAGAAAATTCATATATGTTCCTAACACAGTGAATTATACAAGGCTGGTGAGGACATGGACCCAAAAGATAAACTACAAATAAATATTATTTCTACGTACACTCTAAATGTTTATAGTTATACCTACACTCCTCATGAAAGAAGCTTTTATATTTTTACATTTTAGCATTGTCATAATCCACAAATCTTAGAGTCATAGAACAAGTGACTTAGGAATGCCCAACTCTTGTCACTTCATTTCTACCACATCCCTACATTAAAGGTTGTTCATAAAAATGAACAGAAATATATTAGGAGCCAGAGGACCAGGTAAACTGTTTTGAGAGAGTGTATTTTATATATGGAAGCCGTAACCGTATAACTCAGGACAGTGATAGCTTCAGCAAGCCCTGAACAATGAAAACACCAAGTTCTATCAAATAAGAATGCGAAAATCTCACAAGGTCTCATCCTAAAGGAAGAACCACAGGCAATTTATGAGTGCTGTGAGAAAGGAATTCACTCTTCCCATGGGATGAGCTCCTTACTTGACAATTCAATAATTAAAATATCAGATCTAGAAACATTTATATGAGCAATACTAAACAGATTAAATGGGTTGTGTTTATATATTTATAAGTACGCAAATTCGAGCAATATTAATCAAAGAAGAGAGAGTCATTGATTTTTAAGGGAGTTGGGTAGGAGTTAGAAGGAGAGGGAAGAGGGGGAAATCATGAATGTATACCCATTAGAAATAAACAAGAGTAATAAATAATAAAATACTCTACATATTAAGTGATATCATTTTAATCATCCATACTTTTCTCTGCTTAAGTTATACTTTATTCTTCTGCTCATGCAAAATACAGAGTTTAGCAGAGACCAGGAATTGTAGCTATAACTCTAGAATTCAGGAGTCAGATATTGGATATTTCAATTCTACTTTAATTTTCAAAATTATGTTTGTAGAAAAGAATGAATTTGATTCATATTTTTATTATTGTGTCTAAATCCTTGTGTTTTAGTTTTACTTTTATCATGTCTCATATGAAAAATAAACTACATGTAAATATGAGAACTTATTCCCAACTTTTGTTAATGTGTATTACAAAGTTACGTATTTAGAAGAATTAACACTCTAATAATTTTTAAATGTGGTTAAATCTTAGTACAATGCCAAAGACCAGGAATTGTAGCTATAACTCTAGAATTCAGGGGTCAGATATTGGGTATTTCAATGAATTAAAGGCTAGCCAGCTACAGAATGAAACCCTGTCTTCAAAACACACACACACACACACACATGAGAAAGAGAGAGAGAGAGAGAGAGAGAGAGAGAGAGAGAGAGAGAGAGAGAGAGAGAGAGAGAGAGAGAGAGAGAGAGAGAGAGAACAACCCAGAAATGCAAGGGCAGATTACTGAAGATGTGCCTGTAAAGCCTTTAAAAAAAAAAAAAGCCACAAATGACTGTTTCAGCTTTGAGGACTTCCTGGAAACAGTTTCCAGAGAATTCCAAAGTTTTCCAATTACCATGTGCTACAATTCCATAGTAAAATTATTAGTGTGTACCTTCTTGACACCTTTCTATTTTCTGTGACTCACTTTCCCTTAGTGCATTCTTCTACTTTACCTGACACGCTCTTACATAAATTACCAGGTCTTTAGAATTTTATTTAAGACTTCATTCTTAAGAAAACATTGATCCCAATTGCTCTGTTCCAAGGTCTGAAAATTTCCTTACAAATCACTGTTCTTGTTTTCTCACAAATATTCTATTGAATTATTAGATATTTATAAACTTCAAACGGAGCATAAAACATAAAAGTGAAAATGTTATGTTTGCTATTGTACTAAGATTTAACCACATTTATAAATTAATAGAGTGTTAATTCTTTTAAATATGTAACTTTGTAAGACACATTAGCAAAATTTTGGAATAAGTTCTCATATTTACATGTAGTTTATTTTTCATATGAGACGTGATAAAAGTAAAACTAAAACACAAGGGTTTAGACACAATAATAAAATATGAATCAAATTCATTCTTTTCTACAAACATATTTTTTAAAATTAAAGTAGAATTGTTGGTTTAATATTGTGCACATAATGATGCTTGTGGGCTCTTAGAGTATAATTACTTTTCAAAATCAAAATGAATTGAATCTGTGAAACAGATAATCAAGAATGTTAAAGAGATAGTGTCTCATACTAATCAGTATCCTCATATTCTGCAGTTGGTGCAAACATCCATAAATATTTGCCATCTCCTTAGGCACTTCATAGTCATAATAGGTAAAGAACTTCCTCAGATTGTGTTTAACAATATATAAGAGAATTTTAAAATGACATTGGTGATTATAGTTCCGTGATTATGAGCATCCCTCTTGTATTCTTCCCTAATTATGACTTCTCTACTTTTATCCTAATTGAGGTGGCACATTGTAGGCAATGGTTTGTCTAATCTCAAGATGATCTGAGCAGCAAAAAACTTTCAGTGATTTCCATAGGTTAAAGTTATTATGATGATCTTTTGTGGGTGTGTGTGCATGTGTGTTTGTGTTAACTCATTTTGAAATTTTGCTGTTTTAATTTATCTCATAAAAAATAACAAATTCTTGATGTTTGACATTGCAAAAATTAAATAATATCAGGCTGCTAACAGTCTAAATACAGTAAACTATCTCTAAATAATAAAATTTAAAATAAATTTCATTATTTTATAATTTTTACATAAATATAGCAATCTTATTTATATTTAAAAATATTATGATACAACAAAATATTAAATTATTTATTTTGGTGAGTATAACTAAAAATAAATGTGCTTATAATATAGTTTTAGAATGAATGGGATGAATATATAATTAGAAATAACCATTGGGAAGATAATATTTCATGTTATAAAGAACTTCAGTATATCAGAAATACTTGTACATAATAAAAGTACAAATGCAATAAACTATAAAGTGTTCTTGAAATCCAACAGAAGTCTATATTACAATTTCTGAAATAGTATTGCTGATCAGTGTGAAATGAATGTTTCAACAATCTGGTCTAGTTCACTGTGTCAGGTCACTGGTGTATTTTTTATTATTATATTGGTCACAGAGTTAATGTTAAAGTCGTAACTTTTTAGAATGTAGCTAAAGTTACATATTTCAAAGCATATGCTTACATAGATTAGAATGTGGAAAAGATGGATATCTGATGGAGCTGAGACTGAACAACTGGAAACACACAGTGAAAGGTTAGAGTCAAGGTCCATGAATTTAGCATATGATTAAGTGAACATTTGGCTTCTGATAGTCATAATCTGTTTTAAATTAGCAGCAAATCAATGTTTAGTCAGTCCAGAGAAAACAAAACTATGTTACAGTCCAACTTAGAAATGGATTATACTTTACTTTATTATATATTTAGTTTATTTTAGTTTAGTCAGATTTTGACAAAGTGCTCTCTACTCATTAAAATTATTGAGCTTCATTTTAAAATATAGGATCTTTTTAACCAAAGTATTAAAAAAATACAGGTTTGCTTGTATGAATCATTTAAAATATAAAACGTAATGAGTCTACATACATATACATGAAAATTTAGAAAGTAATGAAATATTTTATCATTTATCATGTAATATTTAACAGCAGATTCCTTTGACAAGGAAAATAACAGGAAACAAAAAATAAATCCGAAACATTGCACATATAGTTTCATAAAGTATCTACAATATCTAATACTTTTTCTGAATTGTTTATTTCATTTATTGTTTAAGGTGATAGCATAGGGTTTTGTTTCTGTTTTGTTTTCTTTGTTTTTGTTTATTTCCTTTTTTTGTTTTTCAAAATGGGGATTCACTGTGTAATACATGGATGTCTTGGAACTTGCTTTGTAAACCAGAATGACTTCTAACTCATAGAATTGTGCCTGCCTCTGCTGGGATTAAAAGCAAGAGACACCATGCCCAGGTACGTAGAATCATTTGCATTGATGAAATCCATTTCATACATTTAATTTTTGCACATTAAAGATAAGCAACTTTATCTGATGAAACTTATTTATATAATTTAAAAATTGTGGAAATTAAAAAAATATATATATATATATTCCTAGAAGTAAGTTGACTTCATAAAATTCTATATTAAATGACTTATTTGTTAAATTTGTATGGATATTTGAAGTCAAACACTTTTAAAACTATGTTTAATGACAAAATACTTCTGCAAGTGCATACTTTAAATTGTGACTTTATAAAGCTTCGGCTTCGTGCAACTTTTATATTTGGTTTTTTGATATTCCAATACATTTCTATTTATTCTAAAAAAATTATAGCAATGAATATCAATAATATTATAGTTGTAAAATTTAGTTTCCATTATAGTTTATCTTTATTATATACAATATACTGTCTTTTAAAAAATTGAAAATAGATACTTTTATACAACATATCCTGAGTAGAGTTTCCTTCACTTTCTCCTAGCTTTCTCTCAGCTCCTCTCTTCCCCAAATCCACTCTCTCTCCATTTCCCTTCAGAAAAGTGCAGGCTTCAATGAGAAAATAGCCAAATGTGAGAATATAGGATGCAAGAAGAAAAGGCAAAATCCCCGATTCACTTTTTTTTACTTTTCTAGTACAGTTAAGAAAAACCACCTGATTTTGTAGATTCAGGACCCCTAACCTGTAATGAACTGCAAATTTGGAAAAAGGATAACAACAACCTCCAGGACACATTCCTCATTTCTGAATGTCGAGACTCCACCTTACTTTCTTGGCGCCTGTCCTAGCTGAAATATGGATCTTAATATTTTTCTTTCTGAAAACAAAAGAATTAATTAAATATATCAGATAATGATTGTAGATTTAGTTCATTAAGTATTTACTGAACTAGTACCTAGGAAAAAAAACAAACAAAAAATCACTCTTGCCTTTACCAAAATGAATAAAGAACCATTAGAATATTGTTCTTTAAAATTGCAAACATACATCAGAGAAATACACACTTGTGTAAAGATGAGTAGGTATTTGCAATATCCAAAATTCACATGGAAATTACAGTGCAATTTTACCATGTGCAGAGATGGCTCTAAAAGTGATGTAGGCCTCACTCAGGAAGATATTTTCTAGTTCCATCTATTTGCCTGAAAAACTCATGATGTTCTCATTCTTTTTTTTTTATTTTTTTAATTTTATTTTCTATATTCTTTATTTACATTCCAAATAATTTCCCCTTTCCCAGTTCCCCCTCCCCGAAAGTCCCATAAGTCCTCTTCCCTCCCCTTGTTCCCCATTTACCTAAGAATTTCATGAATTCATTGTTTTTAATTGCTGAGTAGTATTTCATTGTGTAAATATACAAAAAAATATCTCTGATAAAATTGAAGAAATATATGGAAAAACATGTTAAGATGGACTATTTCATGGAAAAATTATGCAGATAAAATGGTAGGCATAAAATTATTCCTAAGTGGATTAAAAGTGGAAGTAAAAACATTTTCTGATAAAATTGAAAATCTACAAGAAAAATACTTCTGATAAAATTTAAGAAATATATAGAAAAACACCTTAAAACTGACTATCTCATGGAAAATTATACAGATAAAATGGTAGGCATAAAATTATTCCTAAATTAATTGAAAGTAGAAGTAAAAACATTTTCTGATAAAATCGAAGATTTACATGGAAAATATCTCTGATAAAATTGAAGAAATATATAAAAAATGCATCAAGATTGAGAATTTCATGGAAAAATTATACAGATAAAACGGTAGGCATAAAAATATTCCTAAAGTTTTTTGAAAGTCGAATTATAAACATTTTCTGATAAAATTGAAGGTCTACAAGGAAAATATTCAGAAAAAATTCAAGACATATATAGAGAAACATGTTAAAACTGACTATTATATGGAAAATTATACAGATAAAATGGAAAGTATAAAAATGTTCCTAAGTTGATTGAAAGTAAAATTATAGACATTGTCTGATAAAACTGAAGATCCACATGGAAAATACTTCTGACAAAATTGAAGAAAAATACAGAGAAACGTTAAAACTGAAGATTATCATGGACAATTATAACAACAAAATGGTAGGCACAAAAATATTCCTAAATTGATTGAAAGTGGAACTACAAACACCACCCCCCCCGACAAAACCAAAGGTCTACATGAAAAACACCTCAGACAAAATCGAAGAAATACACAGAAAAAATGTTAAAATTAAAGATTATCATAGAAAACAATATAGTCAAAATGGTAGACACAAAAAGAATTACTGAATTGAAAGAGGACACAAACATTTTCTGATAAAATTGAAGATCCACATGAAAAACATCTCTGTTAGACTGTGGGACCTTAATGAGACGTGTGGCCATGCCCCAGGTTCTAGCCTGACAAGGCCTAGGCAGTCACCTGCCTGCAGCCACACTGTCCCCGCCTTCTGGTTACCTGACCGCCCAACTCACTATAAATAACACCCCTCAGCGCATGTTCTCTCTCTCTCTGCCTGTTCTCTTCAGGCCCTCTTCTTAGTCTATCTCTCTGTCTTCTCCCCTTTCCACGTGGTCATGGCTTCTCTTATCTATTTTCTCCTCTTTCTTTATCTTTCTATCTCTTTTCTCTTTCTATTTTCTTATTAATAAAACATCAAAGCTATGGGCCGCTTCTTATTAAACTCGCCACACGGAGCTAGCTGGTACGCGCCATCTGAGACTCTGGGATTCAGCTAAGCAGACAGTCTGAGCACAGGTAACACGCAGAGAGGTCCCCACGCGCCATGTGCGGGACCAGCAGGCGGTGTGGCTGCCCGCTCCCCGTTAGGCCAAGGCACTCGTGCATCTTGCCTGTTTCCCCCAAAACCCCCCCACGGAACCGTGTCCGCCCACGTCCTTTTCATGTGTACGCTGCCTTGGCCCTAGAGCGAGGCCCAAGCTCTGCAGGCCCTGCCTGGCGTGTGCCCCTGTGTCGGCCTGCGCCAGGCCCAGCTTTCTTTTTCTTTCTTTTTTTTTTTCCCCACATTGACTATGTTTTTTGTTGGGGAATTGAGTCTATTGACATTATAAGATATTAAGGAATAGTGATTGTTGCTTCCTGTTATTTCTGATGTTCTTTTTATGTTTGTGTGGTTACTTTCTTTTGGGTTTGTTGGAAAAAGATTAGTTTCTTGCTTTTTCTAGGGTGTAGTTTCCCTCCTCATGTTGGCGTTTTCCATCTATTATCCTTTGTAAGGCTGGAATTGTGGAAAGATATTGTGTAAATTTGGTTTTATCATGGAATATCTTGGTTTCTCCATCTATGCTAATTGAGAGTTTTGCTGGGTATAGTAGTTTGGGCTGGCATTTGTGTTCTCTTAGGGTCTGTATGAGATCTGCCCAGGATCTTCTAGCTTCCATTGTCTCAGGTGAGAAGTCTGGTGTAATTCTGATAAGCCTGCCTTTATACGTTACTTGTCCTTTTTCTCTTACTGCTTTTAATATTCTTTCTTTGTTTTGTGCATTTGGTGTTTTGATTATTATGTGCCGGGAAGACTTTCTGGTCTGGTCCAGTCTGTTTGGAATTCTGTAGGCTTCTTGTAAGTTCATGGACATCTCTTTCTTTAGGTTAGGGAAGTTTTCTTCTATAATTTTGTTGAAGATATTTACTGGCCCTTTAAATTGGAAATTTTCACTCTCTTCTATACCTATAATCCTTAGGTTTGGTCTTCTCATTGTATCCTGGATTTCTTGGATGTTTTGTCTCAGGAGATTTTTGCATTCTGCATTTTCTTTAACTGTTGAGTCAATGTTTTCTATGGTATCTTCAGCCCCTGACATTCTTTCTTCTATCTCTTGTATTCTGTTTTTGATGCTTGCATCTATGACTCCTGAATTCTTTCCAAGATTTTCTATCTCCAGAAATGTCTCACTTTGTGATTTCTTTATTGTTTCTACTTCCATTTTTAGATCCTGGATGGTTTTGTTCAGTTCCTTCACTTGTTTGTTTGTGTTCTCCTGTAATACTTTAAGGGATTTTTGTGTTTCCTCTTTAAGGGCCTCTACCTGTTCAACCATGCTCCCCTGTAATAATTTCAGGGATTATTGTGTTTCCTCTTTGAAGGCCTTTACCATTTGATCCATGCTCGCCTGTATTTCTTTAAGGGAGTTATTTATATCCTTCTTGATGTCCTCTAACAGCATCATGAGATGAGACTTTAAATCCAACTCTTGCTTTTCCGGTGTGCTGTGGCATCCAGGACTTTGTGTGGTGGGAGAACTGGGTTCTGATGTTGCCAAGTAGGCTTGGTTTCTGTTGATAGGGTTCTTGCGCTTGTCTTTTGCCATCTGGTTATCTCTGGTGTTAGTTGGTCTTATTTTCTCCGGCTGGAGATTGCCCCTCCTATGGGCCTGTAAACCTGTGTCTGTTCTGGGAGATGAACTCTCTTCTGGCACGGTCAGTGCACAGAAGGCTGTGGAGCTGTCTGGTTCCCTGCTGTAAATGGTGGCTAGAAGGGAAGGCTCCTGTCTCAGCTACTCCAATGATCATATGCCTTGTATGCTCCTAGCTATACCCCTCCAGAGAGAAGGTGGAGATCTCACCTCTATGCTCAGAAGTGAAATTGCTGCTGGGAGATCATTCTCTCCTGGTGGGCTAAGCACAGAAGGCTTTGGAGCTGCCTGGTTCCCTGCTGCAAATGGCGGCTGGAAGGGAAGACTCCTGTCCCAGCTGCTCCACTGATAGTATGTCCTATGCGCTCCTAGCAGTACCCCTCCAGAGAGAAGGTGGAAATCTCACCTCCGCACTCAGAAGTGAAATCACTGCTGGGAGATCATTCTCTTCTAGTGGGCTAAGCACAGAAGGCTGTGGAGCTGCCTGGTTCCCCACTGCAAATAGCGGCTGGAAGGGAAGACTCCTGTCCCCACTGCTCCACTTGATGTCCTCATTCTTAATAGCTGAGTACTATTACATTGGGGAAACAATCCACATTTTCTGTATCCATTCTTCCATGTGGAACATCTAAGTTGTTTCTAGCTTCTGACTATCACAAATAATGCCTCTATTAACATAGTGGAACACATGTCTCCTGTGGCATGGTAGGGCATCTTTTGGGAACACGCCCAAGAGTGGTATAGCTGGGTGTTCAGGTAGATCTATTTCCAATTTTCTGAGGAACCTCCAGACTCATTTTGAGAGTAGTTGTACCAGTTTGCAATCCCACCAGCAATGAAGGAGTATTCCTCTTTCTCCACATCCTCACCAGCATCTGATATCACCTGAGTTTTTGATCTTAGCCATTCTGACTGGTGTAAGGTAGAATCTTAGGGGTGTTTTGATTTTCATTTCCCTGATCACTAAGTACTTTGAACATTTTTAGGTGCTTCTCAGGCCTTTGAGATTACTTTGTTGTGAATTCTCTGTTTATTTCTATACCTCATTTTTTGATTGTTTTTTTTTTTATTTTTTTTTATTTTTAGTGGTTAGCTTCTTGGGTTCTTTATGTATTTTGGATATTAGCCCTATATTGGATGTGGGGGTTAGTGAAGACTTTATTTTTTTTTTTTTTACCCAACTCTAGGTTGCCGATTTGTAACTCAGAGCCAAAATGACATGTATGCTATGTACTCACTAGTAAGTTGGTATTAGTCAAAAAAAATACAGAATACACAAAATTCAATCCACAGAACTTAAGAAGGCTAACAAGCCAAAGGGCCCAAGTGAGGATGCCTCAATCCCTCTTGGAAGAGAGAATAAAGTAATTTTGAGAGAGCAGAAGGAGAGAGGTACTTGGGAGGGAGAAGGGATAAGGAGATAAAAAGTGGAACATGATCAGGTATTGAGGAGGGTGGCAGGACTAAATCTTGAGAGCCAACAGAAAAAATGGAAGCAGGCAAGCTCAGGAGGTTGGAGGTGGGACCCTCTTGAATGGACCTGGATTGGGAAAAACTCTCAGGATTCAAAGGGAAGGAAATTAGATGAAATGCTCTTCAGTGGGGAGAGGGAACTTGTTGAGTCCATGTCCCGTAGAAAGATGGGGAATCATCCCACAGTCAAAAACTCTGACCCAGAATTGTTCCTGTATAAAAGAACTGCAGGGATAAAAATAGAAAAGAGTCTGAGGAAAAGGAGGTTCACTGATTGGCCCAAATTGCAATCTAGCTCAAGGGGTGGGTCCAAGGCCTGACAATGTTACTGATGCTTAGAAGAGACAAGAACCTAGTATGGCTGTCCTCTGAGAGGCCCAATGAGCAATTGAAAGAGCCAGATGCATATGCTTACACTCAACCAATAGACAGAAGCTGAAGACCTCTGGGGTTGAATTAAGAAAAAGCTAGAAGAAGCTGAGGAGGAGGGCAATAAGAAGACCAGCAGTATTAACAAACCCGGATCCCTGAGACCTCTAAGACACTGAGTCTTCAACCAGGAAGCATACACGAGCTTGTCTGAGGCCCCCATAATGTATACAACAGATGACTGATTGGTCTGGGTCCAGTGAGAGACAGAGCACTTAACCCTTGAGAGACTTGAGGCCCCAGGGACTGGGGGGGGGTTGGTGGGAGATAAAAAAGGAATAATAATAATAAAATAATAATAATAATAATAATAATAATAATAATAATAATAATAATAAAGTTTTAAGTATCTTCTGAGATTCATCCAATCACTTAACTGTAATGCCCAAAGTCATACAGGAAACCAGCTAGGCAAACTCCAACCTATGCATCTCCATGTCTGATGTCAAAGTGATCTTGAGTCCTCCAACTCCTTTTTTATCTTTGTTGACTACACCAAACTTCTTTCTCTTGAACTGGTTCCATTCCTCTTAGCAGCTTTCCTCCACAAGTATCCCAAAGCTCTGGAATCTTTAATATCTTGGTCAACCAAGTCAAACTCAACTTTACAGCTTCTTGTTTCAATGTCTGGGATCCACTCATTCTCTTCTGGGCTCCTCCAAAGGACTTACTTCACTCCTCCAGCTCTGCTCTCCATAGCACTCTAGGCTCTGTTTGGATGAGCAACCTATCACACTTCTGCTATCCTGATGGTAATCTTGCAGTTGTTACTGCAGTGAATAATTTTTCCCACTGGTCTTGCAAAGTACCTTCCATCAAAATGAGAGCTAATCTGCAAAAAGAAAGGTTTCTTCCATGCCAATAAGTGCATGATTTTCTCACATCTTGTGAAGTGTTTGGATTCGTTATCAAATTTTTAATTCAATGTTGCTAACTTTTTGCTTGGATTAGATTGAATAGAATATTTATAAGATTAATGATAATATCACTAAATTTATTTCTTGCTATTGTAAAACCACAATGGTTCTTAATGATGTTTTTGATATAAACTATAAAATTGGAATACTTATGTTACATAAGTGAATTAAAAATGCAAAGTCAAAATTAAAAAATAAAAAGAAGTGATATAAACTTTGCCCTTTTTCAATAAAATTGTGAGTTCTTATGTGTTAAATTGATGTTATGCATTAATTCATTTATGCAAAATAATGATTTGAAAGCTTTGCTTTTTAAATGTTAAAATTAGAAAACACATTTAAAACTTAATTCTCTAAAAAACAGGCAAGAATTTTGGACAAATTAAAGAAAAATTAAATATAAAACATTACATCAACAAAAATAGAGAATGATAGTCAGATTTTGCCTAATACCAGAATGTGAGTAAATTATGGCAGCAATCAGAAAAAAGTACCAATGTTCAATGAAATTATGTAATAGAAAACCACAGACTAAATATTTTATAAATTACATATCAAGTATAAATTTATTATAGAGTTGTAACTATATCAGTAAGGTAAGAAATCCTGACACACATATAGAAATAATGTGATTGTTGTAACTACATATTAAACTGTGGAATTAAGTGATGCTTTATTTGTACTACATGTTATATAATGACTCCAATTAAGTGATAATTTAACTCACAAGATATGTATTGACCAAAATGTGCTTGAAGTTTGATGACAGTTTTATACATTAAATGCTTCTGATACTTCTTTTTAATATTTATCTGAAAAATTGTACATCTAAGTGATAGAAAATCTAAAATATTTTAAAAAATTATATCTTATATATTTATATATGGACATATGGGCTTACAATGTGAAATTCTGTACTAGTTTCTTAAAGATGCTGTCTTAATCCAGTCTCTTTTCTTTTCTGGATAACAAAAGTCTATGTCTCTTTGGAGATATAGCTTTCATTCTATAATTAAATATTATATATATACGTATATATATACGTATATATATATTTATTTATATTTAAATATATCCTGTCTCTCAAAGACACTACGCATTGTTGCTGGTTTGGCAGTCTGTGGATAGAAATGTAGATGTCATATTTATAAATGTTTTAGAATTGTTACAAAGCATTTCTTTAAAAGAGCTGACATGTTTTAATCATTATTTTGCTGAAAAACACAATGTCATGAACCATTATAAGAATTGAAAGGGAACACTGAAATCCATACACTATTGAAACAATTGTGTTGATTTGCTTAAGACATCACATAAAAACATTTCCTTAAAATAACATAGTTTGTGATAGATTCCTTTTCCTTTTCAACATATTAGGAGACAGAGACAAACAATCATGCCATTGATTGAGATAACAGGAAATATTTATATTTAGAATAACTTGAAATGAGATTAATCAATTTGGGGGATGTCATAAAGTCTCCTAAATGTCACAATGCCAAATTCATCCTGTCTCTCAAAGACATTATACATTGTTTCTGGTTTGGCAGTCTGTGGATAGAAATGTAGGAAATGTAGATGTCATATTTATAAATGTTTTAGAATTGTTACAAAGCATTTCTTTAAAAGAGCTGACATGTTTTAATCATTATTTTGCTGAAAAATTCAATGTCATGAAGAACTAGCATTTGGATGATATATGAAGCTAATACAGCATCCTGATGACTGTGATGATGTATATGGGAGTCAAAATTTATCATTACAATGGTATCTCTGAGATGATTCATGAGGATAGTGCATCACCATGGTGACATTCTCTTGATGCTAAGGAGCCATCAAGAATAAGTCCCTCAGAATAAATCCTTATGTTGATAATAAGTATTTAATTTTCTGAAGATATTTTGTAACAGAAAGGTTGTGCAAGTGCAATGTAATAATAATTCTTGTAAGATATTAAAGAGGAAAATAAATTAGAAGATATAAATAATATGAATTCAATTCCTTTGCTAAACTTAATAAATCTACAGTCACTTAAATGCAGAAATCCCATTAAATATTCATATTTTTTGAGTCTAGTTTATTTCATTACCATGATTTGTCTTAAATTTCCAATGTTGTTACATTGTTCAGCATTTGGTCATATGTTCATTTTAATGTATTATGTAAGGAATGAGCATACGGTCCATTCTCTCTTTGACAACCTTTGGAAACCAAATCAGGTGTAATATACTCCAATCATATAGAAGTTCATTGAATTGTATAATTTTTGTCCAGGTAGCTTTGTTGTATATATTACAAATTTTCAAATTGTTATAATAACATTTAAGTTAAAAAATATATTTTAAAAATTTTTAGATTTATTAAATAGTAAAATATAAGCCTTCTAATTATTCTTTCAGATTTTTAAACACACAACTATAAACACAAAGTAATTCATGACTTTGGTTTAGGGAGAATTCATATCTAAGTGACTTTGGCAAAGGATTCATCCTATATATTTTTATTTAGAATATGTAAAGGTAATTTTTGCCAAGATAGTTTAAAGTACATGATTATGTAAAAACTCATATGAGCAGTGCTAATATTGACGAGGAATAGTTCATATGTTTAGATGTCATGGCATAAGTTGTAGTTACCATGAAATTAAACAGAATTTTGTACATAGACTTTTGGGATCAGAATATTTTATATATTTGTTTTGGTTCATGGAAGTTTTTATTATATATATTCTTTATTTGCATTTCAAATTATTTTCCCTTTCCTGGTTTCCCCTCCCTGAAAGTCCCATAGGCACTCTCCCCTCAGCCTATTCAGCAATCAACAACCTCCCTCTTCCCTGACCTGATATTCCGGTATACTGCTTCATCGAGCTTTTCTGAGACCAGGGGCCTCTCTTTCCTTCTTCTTGGGCATCATTTGATATGTGAATTATATTGGATATTTCAAGCTTCTGGGCTCTTTCCATCTTCTGGATATTATAAATATGGCTGCTATGAATGTAGTGGAGCATGTATCCTTGTTACACGCTGGGGAATCCTCTGGGTATAAGCCCAGGAGTGGTATGGCAGGGTCTTCCAGTAGTATCATGGCCAGTTTTCTGAAGAACCCCCAGATTGATTTCCAGAGTGGTTGTACCAGCTTGAAATTCCACCAGCAGTGAAGGAGTGTTCGTCTTTCTCCACATCCTTGCAAGCACCTCCTGTCTCCTGAGTTTTTGATCTTAGACATTCTGACAGTTGTGAGGTGAAATCTCAGTGTTGTTTTGATTTGCATTTCCCTGATGACTAAGGATGTTGAACATTTCTTTATGTGCTTCTCAGCCATTCAGTATTCCTCAGGTGAAAATTCTTTGTTTAGCTCTGTACCCCATTTATAATAAGGTTATTTGGCTCTCTGGAGTCTAACTTCTTGAGTTCATTGTATATATTGGATATTAGCCCTCTGTTGGATGTAGAGTTGGTAAAGATCTTTTCCCAATTTGTTGGTTGCTGTTTTGTCCTATTGAAAGTGTCCTTGACTCTGTAATTTTATGAGGTACCATTTGTCAATTCTTGATCTTAGAGCATAAGCTATTGGTGTTCTGTTCAGGAATTTTTCCCCTGTGCCCATGCCCTCAAGGCTCTTCCCCAGTTTCTTTCCTATTAGTATCAGTGTGTCTGTTTTTATGTGGAGGTCTTTGATCCACTTGCACTTGAGTTTAGTACAAGGAGATAAGAATGGATTGATTTACATTCTTCAGCATGTTAGCCACCAGTTGAAACAGCACCATTTGTTGAAAAGGCTATCTTTTTTCTACTGGATGGTTTTAGCTCTTTTGTCAAAGAACAAGTGACCATAGGTGTGTGGGTTCATTTCTGGGTTGTCAATTCTATTTCATTGATCTACCTGCTTGTCACTGTACCAATACCACATAGTTTTTAACACTATTGCTCTCTAGTAATGCTTGAGGTCTGGGACACTGATTGCCCCGAAGTTATTTTACTGCTGAAAATAGATTTATCTATCCTGGGTTTTGGTTATTCCAGATGAATTTGAGAATTGCTCTTTCTAACTCTATGAAGAATGGAGTTGGGATTTTGATGGAGATTGCATTGAATCTGTATATTGTTTTTTGCAAGATGTCCATTTTTAATAAATTAATCCTGCCAATCTATGAGCATGGAAGATTTTTTCATCTTCTGAGGTCTTCTTTGATTTCTTTCTTCAGAGACTTGAAGTTCTTGTCATACAGATCTTTCACTTCTTTGTTCACAGTCACACCAAGATACTTTATATTGTATGTGGCTATTGTGAAGGGTGTCATTTCCCTATTATCTTTCTAATCCTCTTTATACTTTGAGTATAGGAAGGCTACTGATTTGTTTGAGTTAATTTTATATCCAGCCACTTTGCTGAAGTTGTTTATCAGCTGTAGGAGTTCTCTGGTGGAGTTTTTGGGTCACTTAAGTAAACTAGCATATCATCTGCAAATAGTGATAATTTGAATTCTTCCTTTCCAATTTGTAACCCTTCAACCTCCTTTTGTTGTCTAATTTCTCTAGCTAGAACTTCAAATATTATATTGAATAAATATGGAGAGAGAGAGGGCAGGCTTGTCTAGTCCCTGATTTTAGTCAGATTTCTTCAAGTTTCTCTTCATTTAGTTTGATGTTGACTATTGGTTTGCTGTATATTACTTTTACTATGTTTAGGTGTGGGCCTTGAATTCCTGTTCTTTTTATGATTTTTAACATGAAAGGATGCTGAATTTTGTCAAATACTTTTTCAGCATCTAATGAAATGACCATGTGGTTTTTTTCTTTGAGTTTTTTTTTATGTAGTAGATTACGTTGATGGATTTCCATATATTGAACCATCCCTACATCCCTGGGATGAAGCCTACCTGATTGTGGTAAATGATCATTTTGATGTGTTCTTGGATTTGGTTGGCAAGAATTTTATTGAGTATTTTTGCATCTATATTCATAAGGGAAATTAGTCTGAAGTTCTCTTTCTTTGTTGGAACTTTGTGTGGTTTTGGTATCAGCGATAATGAGGTTTCATAGAGCAAGTTGGATAGTGTTTCCTCTGTTTCTATTTTGTGGAATAGTTTGAATAGTGTTGGTGTTAAGTCTTCTTTGAATGCCTGATAGAATTCTGCACTAAAACCATCTGGTCCTGTGCTTTGTTGGTTGGGAGACTGTCAATGACCATTTCTATTTCTTTAGGGGTTATTGGACTATTTAGATGGTCTATCTGATCCTGATTTAACTTTGGTTTTTAATGTCTCTTTAGGAAATTGCCTTTTTCAATAAGATTTTCCTGTTGTGTTGAGTAGAGGTTTTTGTAGTAGGATCTAATGATTTTTTGAACTTCCTCAGTTTCTGTTGTTATATCTCGCTTTTCATTTCTTATTTTGTTAATTTGGAGACTGTCTTGGTGCCCTCTGGTTAGTCTGGCTAAAGGTTTATCTATCTTGTTGATTTTCTTAAAGAACCAGCTCCTGGTTTTGCTGATTCTTTGTATAGTCTTTGTATAGTTTTTTTTTTTTCCTACTTGATTGATTTCAGCCCTGAGTTTAATGATTTCCTGCCTTCTAGTCCTCTTGGGTGTATAAGCTTCTTTCTGTTCTAAAGCTTTCAGTTGTGCCTTTAAGCTACTAGTGTTTGCTCTTTCCAGCTTCTTTTGTTGACACTCAGAGGTATGAGTTTTCCTCTTAGCACTGCTTTCATTGTGTTCCATAAATTTGGGTATGTTGTATCTTCATTTTCATTACATTCTAAAAAGTCTTTGATTTCTTTCCTTATTTATTCCTTTACCAAGATATAATTGAGTAGAGCATTGTTCAGCTTCCATGTGTATGTGGACTTTCTGTTGATTTTTTTTTCTATTGAAGACCACCTTTACTCCATAGTAATCTGATAAGAGGCATGGGATTAGCTCAGTCTTCTTATATCTGTTCTGGTCTGTTTTGTGATCAACTATATGGTCGTTTTGGGGAATGTACCATGTGGTGCTGAGAAGAAGGCATATTCTTTTGATTTAGGATGAAATGTTCTATAGATACATATTAAATCCATTTGATCCAAAACTTCTGTTGGTTTCACTGTATCTCTGTTTAATTTGTGTTTCCCTGATATGTCCATTGTGGAGAGTTTGGTGTTGAAGTTACCCACAATTATTGTGTGAGGTGCAATGTGTGCTTTAAGCTTTAGTAAAGTTTCTTCCATGAATGAGTGTGCTTTTTTATTTAGAGCATATATTTTCAGAATTAAAAGTTATGCTTGGTAGATTTTTCATTTTATGAGTATAAAGTGTCCTTCTATGTCTTTTTTAATGACTTTTGGTTGAAACTATATTTTATTGGATATTAGGATGGCTACTCCAGCTTTTTTCCTCATACCATTTGCTTGGAAAACTATTTTCCAGCCTTTTACTCTGAGTTAGTGTTTGTCTTTGCCACTGAAATGTATTTCCTGTATGCAGCACAATGTTGGTTCCTGTTTACATATCCAGTCTGTCAGTCTATGTCTTTTATTGGGGAATAGAGTCCATTGACATTAATAGATATTAAGGAATAATAATTGTTGCTTCCTGCTATTTTTGATGTCATGTTTATGTTTGTGTGGTTATCTTTTTTTGGGTTTATTAGAATAAGATTAATTTCTTGCTTTTTCTAGGGTGTAGTTTCTCTCCTTTTGTTGTTGTTTTCCATTCATCATCCTTTGAAGGGCTGGATTTGTGGAAAGATACGGTGTAAATTTGTTTTTGTCATGGAATACCTTGGTTTCTCCATCTATGGTAATTAAAAGATTTGCCAGATATAGCAGTCTGGGTTGGCATTTGTGTTCCCTTAGGGTCTGTATGACACTTGCCCAGGCTCTTCTGACTTTCATAGTCTCTGGTGAGAAGTCTGGTGTAATTCTGATAGGTCTACCTTTATATGTTACTTGACCTTTTTCCCTTACTGCTTTCAATATTCTTTCTTTGTTTAGTACCTGTGGCATTTTAATTATTATGTGATGAAAGGAATTTGTTTTCTGGTCAAATCTATTTGGAGTTCTGTAGGCTTCTTGCGTATTTTTGGGCATCTTTCTTTAGGTTAGGGAAGTCTTATATAATTTTGTTGAAGACATTTGTTGGCCCTTTAAGTTGGAATTCTTCACTCTCCTTTATACCTATAATCCTTAGGTTTGGTTTTTCATTTTGTCCTGGATTTTTTTGGATATTTTGGGTCAGAAGCTTTTTGCATTTTGTATTTTTTTGACTGTTGTGTCAATGCTTTCTATGGTATCTCCTGCATCTGAGATTCTCTCTTCTATCTCTTGTATTCCGTTGTTGATGCTTGGATCCATGACTCCACACTTCTTTCCTATGTTTTCTATGTCCAAAGTTGTTTCCGTTTGTGATTTCTTTATTGTTTCTACCTCCATTTTTAGATCCTGGATGGTTTTGTTCAATTCCTTCACCTGAAGGAACTTGTGTTCTCTTGTATTCCTTTAAGTGAGTTATTTATGTCTTTCTTCAAACCTTCTATCAGCATTATGAACTGTGATTTTAAATCCAAATCTTGCTTTTCTTGTGTGTTGGGGTATCCAGGACTCACTTTTGTGGGAGAATTGTGTTTCGATGATGCCATATTGCCTTGATTTCTGTTAGTAACCTTCTTAGATTTGCCTTTTGCCATCTGGTTATGTCCGGTGTTAGTTGGTCCTGCTGTCACTGGCTGGTGCTTATCTCTCCTGTGTGCCTACAAGCCTATCTCAGGACCCCTGTGTGACCGGCTTTCCCCTGGCATAGAGTGCTGTGGGGCTGCCCAGCTCCTTAGTGCAGGTGGGTCCCTGGTGGACTGAATCCCATGTGTTTTTACACTTGGGTGTTCTCTGAGTTCCTGGCTGTAACAACCTGCTCAGTCGCAGAAGTGATGATGGTGTCCTCGCTTCTAACGGTGGGACCTCCAGCAGAGCTGATGTCTCCTAGCAGGATAGGTGCACAGATGGTTGTGGTGGTGCTGTGCAGCTCCTGGGTGTAGGTGGGGCCCTGGCAGACCGTGTCCCAAGCTATCTTACACTTGGGTGTTCCCTGCATACTTGGCTGTACATGTCTGCTCAGTCATAGGAGTAAAGATGGTGGCCCATGGACATTTTTGTAGATTTTCATGACTCAAATATTTGAAGAGCTTGTTTGTATTTAAAGAACTCTAAGTGACTAAAAGACGGTGACTAAAATGAAGATTGCTTGAAATATTTATTTATAATATGAAATGTGTAACAACACTGAAGATGATTCAGGGAAGCCTAAAGTTGAAAACACAGAACTTCAGGTTGAACATGATGTACAGGTGTATGTCATATTTAAGAGTTGTGTCATCATCATTTACTCAAAAGTCAGTTATTGAACATTTATCTTTGAACTTAAAACTTACTCACTGAGAATTCTGAGACTTCAAGAGCATGCTTAACAGATGTGATTTAGAAATCAATCAAAAAAGAAATACATAAGAATTGTCTTTAGAGGGTTGAGATCAATTTCAATAGAAATAATAAAACATGCAGTGATGCTTTAAGTAAATTGATGTTAACAAATTAAAGAATGTGTCATTTGAGAACAAAATGGGACAATAATGACAGATGAAATGTTTGTGGATTTTTTTTAAGGAAAGACTTGGAAATTGACTAATTTATTGTACAAATATAATCCTCCTTAAATTTTTGCTAAACACGAAGCAATTTATCTTGTCTTCCATTTTTACCCTTGACAATTCATCAGAGAAAACCACTTAAATATATTTCTTATTGTATACATATTTGAAAATATTTTCTTCACAATGATTCATAAAAATATTACATTATGTTATTAGAAATAAATTTATAAAGTAATTTAACTAACTTATTACACTGGCTTTTATGAATAGACTGTTAATTTCAACATTGGAAGCATGTTTTAATCATTTTAAGGACAATTTTTAATGTCCTTGTATAGTAGAATATCAAGTATAATATCGTGCAAGAAATACATATTGAATGTACCAAAGAATTCATATAATTCATATAAAGTGAACAGAGGAGAGCACCAAGGTTAAAATCAGGTGGTCTGAGAACAGAATTTTTCAAAGCTATCTCAACTTTTTATGTTTAATCTCTAGCTACTGCAGACTCGAAAAGACAGTGAAAGGGAAAAAGGAGGTTATTTCTTTTTATATTTATGGACACTTACATTTATTTCATTATTGGTTCTATTATTTATTTTATAGATTAAAAGCAATAATGCCTTTTAATTTCCTTCATTTCCATATGACAAAACATTCCTCTCGCTATATATAAATAAATATGAAACCAAACAATTCAATCAAAAATGGAGAAAAGCCTGAGGGAAAGGAGGTCCAGTGACAGGCCTAAATTGGGATCCAGCTTAAGGGGAGGATCCAGTGCCTGACACTATTACTGATCCTACGGAGTGCTCGCAAAATTGGTCCTATCATGACTGCTCTCCAAAAACCCAACAAGCAGCTGAAAGAGTCAGATGCAGATATTTGAACCCAACCAAAGTATAGAAGCTTTTGACCCCTGTGGTTGAATTAGAAGAAAGTTGGAAGAAACTGTAGAGTTTTGAATTATAAAAATTATTCCTTTCAAACTAGATATTGGAGGCAATTCTTAGGTATGAGACTATGGAGACATATCCATTTCATATTGGAAAATATGAAAATACCATTTAAAGCTGAATATAACAACACTAGAGTGTCAAAAATAGTCATTGAATTCCAAATTACAATAAGTGAAATTGTGTTACTGAGTATAAATGACACTGTCATCTGGAAAACAAATGTATAAGTAATTAAAACACAATGAACATTAGATTATAGTTACTTTAGTTGTAAACATTTCTAGTTTCATAGGAGTAAATAATCATGCTAACATTTTATTTTAAAAAATTACAAGGGCTGAAGAGTTGGTTCACAAGTTGAGAGCACTGACTACTCTTACTAAGGACCCAAGTGTGACTATCAGCAACCACTAGCTGACACACAGACATAGGTAACTCTAATCCCAATTATCCAACACCCAGTGATGTGCACTATGCACACATGGCTTGCAGACATATATGAGGGCAAAACAGCCATATAAATAAAGTAGTTTTTAATCATACATTATTCAATATTGTGCATCTGTATCTCTATATTTTATTGTAAATAGTAAAGATATCTTACAATGTTGTGTAGTAAATCTCTGTGTTTTGCACAGCCAGACCTTTGTCCTATTTGCTTGCCAATGAATGAGGCTCAGGACACTGAGTCATAGTCATAAAGAAGAGCATTACTTAGCTACATCCCTCTAAAAGGATACATAGAACGAAAATAGTGTCTATTTTTGTTAATTATGTATTGATTTCTAACTTCAGTAATATAGCTACCCATAGAGTGTTCATGTTCCTATAAGTAACTCTAACACTATACACTCTTTATAACTACAAGGAAATGAATTGGTTCAACAAAGTAGACTTCAGTGGAAAACTTTCTTAACTTTTGTGACTTATCTGTGGTAAATAGGAATGTGTTGATATGCTTAAGCAAAGTTCGTATAACATGCCTGAATTTCCTGATGTTTCCCAAGTGCGAATACATATCAGTTATTCAGAATTGTGTGCAACGTTTTGGTTTCTTTAACATTACTTCATGTGTCATTAAGCACTGGCTATCACAGCAGGTACAAACAGAAACTTAGGTAACTAGGCATCCGTGACTAAATTATGCAGCACTAGTGCCTTGAAACAAGATAGAAATACATATAGTTAACGATTTATAATCTTTTCAGATTTATTTCTCTATTAATCTTATAAGTTTTATCATATCAAGGTTACAGTTTTACATACAGAAATATAATAACTGTCTTACAAAATTCATGTCATAGAAACTTGAGTAATCAAAGTTATTAAAGACTAAAGATGGAGTAGAGAAAGACAATCATTTGGCAAGAAACTGTGAATGAAAGATATGTGAGAAGGAGAAGCAAATACAGAGATAAGAAATCTTTAAGGAAGAAGAGGAGGAAGAGGGTAAGAGGAGAAAACGGTTGAGGGATAGTCTTAAAAGTAATATTAAGATTAAGGGTAGGAATGGACTGTGTTGAAATTTCAATTACATTTTTACGATAAAGTTTTTGTACACAGGAAAAAGGAATTTGCTAGTTTCTAAATTAGAGGAATAAAAGGAAAATATATTTGTGGTGATGATCACCACATGAATAATTGTATAGCATTACATTAAGGGACTTATGTTTCAGCATTATTTAATGACAAAATCAAATGAACTTGAGTAGTTTTAATATTTAAACATAATTTATTACTAGTACCTCCAAATACTAAACTATTTGAGGTCCCTATGGAGTGATGGTGTTATTGTTTCATCTAAATTAGCATCTACCAAACATTAAATGTGATCCAGAAAGAAAATACTACAGATAATTTGAATAAGATACTTTAAAATATTGTCAAGCACTTTGTTTTAAAAGAATAAGGATTTTATTGCATACTAATAGTAAAAAATATTTTGCAATTATATATAAGGAAGTGTCATAAAAGACTTAGTCATAAAATGAGCATTCTATGCGTAAAATCAACTGTTAAGCTACCAAATTATTGACTGATATGACTATCTTATGTAAGTTATTCTTGTAGAACAAGAGAAAAAAAGAAATATTTGTTTTCATTCTTCTGTCAAACAAATATATTTGCGATAAATGAGTTTCATCTGAAACCCAATGAGCTCTGACTTGTACTTGATATTAGCACTTAGTATTTGGAGAGCATTGCTTCCAGGTTTCCTCTCTCTCATTCTTCTTTTCTTGTCCTGAGTTTGTTCTCTTCTCTTTCTTTCCTTGCTGTGTTGTAGTCAAATTGTAGTTATAGTTAGACTTAAAACATAATCATTTTCTGAAAATTCACTTTAGCACTTTCAGCACATTATTTCTGCATTAATCCCTGGCCTTAATTTCTGTCCTTGAATTCTGTGACACAAAGTTGAGGGGATGTAGAGAGTGATTAATATAATCTGCATTCTAATTCCTCCTGAATGGTATTGCTTCTGTTCATTGTATTAACTCTGCTCAGAAACATGTAGGTGATTATTTCCCCCCCACAAATTAAGTCAAGGTCAATGAAATTCAGCTTCATGCGTGGGTTTCATTGCTGCAATGTTACACAGTTCTGTAGAAACTGGAAGTGAAGAGACATGAAGCATATAATTGATTATTATTGGGCATATATAGTTCAATTTTATATAAAGAATAAATATCTAATGTAGAACAGTGGTACCACTTTGTATTTTGAAACAATTCATAGTAAATTAATTTGCTTTTATTCAAAATAAAATATATTTTATTCTTATATCTTAACTTCATATTTCCAAAATTATAAAATGGTTATGAAAGTGAACGTATTATTTTTAAATACTTGTCAATAAACAGGACAGATACAACATGGTTATATTTTTATGCTGTAATTGTTATTTAATTAAGAATGTGCAGTTTAAAAGATATAATGTAAAATATATAATATTGCTCATGTTTTTATAAATTTATTCTGAATAGTATAATAAAATCAAATCTAGTTTGCATGTTAAATATCAGTATTAGGTCTTCTTTGAAGATCTGATAGAATTCCCCACTAAACCTATCTGGTCCTGGGCTTTTTTGGATGGGAGGCTATTAACAACTGTTTCTACTTCCTCGGGAATAATGGGACTATTTCGATGGTTTATCTGATCCTGTTTTAACATTGGCACCTGGTATGTGTCTAGAAAATTGTCCATTTTACAATTTTGTTAAGTATAACCTCTTGTAGTAGGATCTGATGGTTTTTTGAATTTCCACAGTTTCTATTGTTATGTCTCCCTTTTCATTTCTGATTTTATTAATTTGGGTAGTTTCTCTGTGCCCTCTGGCTAATCTGAATAAGGGTGTATCTATCTTCTTGATTTACTAAAAGAACCACCTCCTGGTTTTGTTGATGCTTTGTATGGTTCTTTTTGTTTCTATTTGGTTGATTTTGGCCCTGAGTTTGATTATTTCCTGCTGTCTACTCCTCTTGGGAGCATGTGTTTCTTTTTGTTCTCGAGCTTTCAGGTGTGTTGCCAAGCTGCTAGAGTAAGCTCTCTCCATTTTCTCTTTGAAGGCACTTAGAGCTATGAGATTTCCAATTAGCACTGCTGTCATTGTGTCCCATAAGTTTTGGTATGATGTGTCCTCATTTTCATTAAATTTTTAAAAAGTCTTTAATTTCTTTATTTCTTTCTTGACCAAGCTATCATTGAGTACAGCATTGTTTAATGTCCATATGTATATGTGTTTTCCATTGTTTTTGTTTGTAATTAAGACCAGTCTTAGACCATGGTGATCTGATAGGGTGCATGGAATTATTTCGTTATCCCTATATCTGTTGAGGACTGTTTTGTGACCAATTATATGTTCAATTTGGAAGATGGTAACATGAGGTGCTGATTTAGGATGGAATATTCTACAGATATCTGTTAGATCCATTTGATCCTTAACTTCAGTTATTTTCACTGTGTCTCTGTTTAGTTTCTATTTCAAAGATTTCTCCATTGCTGAGAATGGGGTGTTGAAAACTCCCACTATTATTGTGTGGGGTGCAATGTATGCTTTGAGTTTTAGCAAAGTTTCTTTTACAAATGATGGTGCCCTTGCATTTGGAGCATAGATGTTCAGAATTCAGAGTTCATCTTGGTAGAGTTTTCCTTTTACCAGTATGAAGTGTCCTTCCTCATTTTTTTTTTTGATATCTTTTGGTTGAAAGTTGATTTTATCAGATATAAGAATGGCTACTCCAGCTGTTTCTTGGGACCATTCGCTTGAAAAGTTGTTTTTCAACATTTGACTCTGAGATAGTGACTCTCTTTGTCACTGATGTGGGTTTCTTGTATGCAGCAAAATGGTGGGTCCTGTTTACGTATTCAGTCTGGTAGTCTATGTTTTTCTATTGGGGAATTGAGTCCATTCATGTTAAGAGATATTAAGGACAAGTGATTGCTACTTCCTGTCATTTTTGTTGTTAAAGTTGGAATTACGTTTGTGTAGCTATCTTCTTTTGGGTTTGTTGGAAGAAGATTACTTTATTGCTTTTTCTAGGGTATACTTTCCCTCCTTGTGTTGGTATTTTCCACCCATTATCCTTTGTAGAGCTGGGTTTGTGGAAAGATATTGTGTAAATTTGGTTTTGTCATGGAATATCTTGTTTTCTCTGTCTATGGTAATTGAGAGTTTTGCTGCATATAGTAGGCTGGGCTGACATTTATGTTCTCTTAGGATCTGTATGACCAAGGGGTATACATGATTCCAGCTAAAACTGTGGCAGAGGAACGCCTTGTTGGGCATCAGTGGGAGGAGAGGTCCTTGGTCCTATGAAGGCTAGATAGATTCCCCAGCATGAGGAAATCAAGGGGGGATAAGTGGGAGTGGATTCGGTGGAGGGGCATATTCTTGGAGGCAGGGGCTAGGAGGTTGTGTTAGGGGTTTCTGGGAGGGGGGAAACCAGGAAAGAGTATAACATTTGAAATGTAAATGAAGAATAAATTCAATAAAATCTTTAAAAATTTATCTTCAGGAAAATGTTGTCACATGTTACATATGTCTTTAATATAAACATTTGTCCCATGTCATGTTCAAAAGCTGTAACTAGGCTCAAAATTTTCCAAATGCAGTGAACATTAGAAATAACAAGATGAATATCATATTTATTTCTCTATTCCAAATTTATGGACATAATAATATTAGTAGTAATTAAAATATCATATATATATACATACATATACATTCATATTTTAAATTTATGGCTGATGATTATCAGAGATTACATTATTAGGTATATATACATGCATTTGTAGATATTTTCTTTCTTCTTTATTCCAATCAGGTTATGGAGTACTACATAACTTTACTCTTTATTTCATAAATAGAGTAGGTTAGACAGCAATTAAATCATAGATAGAGATAGGAAGAACATGTTTACTAAATCTGTGGTGTAATACTAGGAAAATATCCATGTTTTCAGCAGTGTTTGCTATAGTTTGTCAAGTAATATATTAGCAGCTGACAGACATATTTTATCTGTTTTATTATGCTCACTTAATGTTAATCATTCAGCATGTTGCTTTTTCTTGCTTAATCCTGGGTTTAAGCTGCAAATTTATTCTGCTAGAGTATAATACATGATTATCAAAATATTTTCTACAATATTGTGTGGAAATTTGTTCTAATTTAAAAGTTTTAAGTAATATATGTGTGAAAATATAAATTTATGAAAAACAGAACTATAATATTTTATACAATATAGAAGTAGGCAGCAGAGGATGGCCTTGCTGGACATCAAAGGAGAAGAGGTTCCTGGTCCTGAAAAGGCTCGATGCAGCAGTGCAGGGGAATACCAGGACAGAGAAGTGGGAGGGGGTTGATTGGGGAACAGGGGGAGGGGAGGGAAAAATAAATAAATAAAATAATATGAATAAATAGAAATTTCTATGATACATACATCAATAATTTAACATGGTATCTATTAATTTTATAATCTTAATATTGTAAAAAGACATTTTATATGTTAAAATAAAATATATTATTTTATAACATGTTCTATTTTTCTTTAGAAATATATCTGTAAAGTATTTGCAGTCCATTTGGTATTTGTTAAATTTGCTGTCAAGATCTCAGAATGATAGTATGCACAAAATACATCTTGAAAATATGAAAATATTTTAATATATTTGATTTAACCTTGGCTTAAATGGATCAAATGTAGTATTAAAATTGTAGTCATAATAAATCCTCAAATATAATTTTGAGCTAAAAGATGGAGTTCTCCATATATTTCACATATTATATTTAACTTCACTTATCTAATAAGAAATATCAATGTTATAGATGATAGAAAGTACTGAGATTGAACTCATTTTTTTCTTTCCCCGGGCAAATAGAGTTTATTTTAATAACATTAATTCAGTGGCAACACAGTAAATATTACAGACTCATAGGAAGAACCGTGGAGTTAATCTGGTTTCTGACGCCTGACGAATGACTTACAAATGTACCGGTCTGGGTAAAATTCCTACTGCTACTATTAAGACTTATTTGAAAGGAAAAAGTGAAAAGAAGCCGTCTCTTTTATATTAAAGTGTATAATCATGAGTTTTCCTACTTTTCAGAGTTAGTGTATTCATCGAGTACAGTTGATAAAGGAGAACCTTTACAATATGTGAAGACTGGAGAGAATAATAATAAAGAAGTCAGGTAGGATTTTTTTCTTTTCTTTTTTTAAAGATTTTTTTATTATATATAAATACACTGTAGCTGTCTTCAGACACACCAGAAGTAGGCATCAGATCTCATTACAGATGTTTGTGAACCACCATGTGGTTGCTGGGATTTGAACGCAGGACCTCTGGAAGAGCAGTCAGTGCTCTTAACAGAGCCATCTCTCCAGCCCCTTTAAATACATTTGTCTATTTTATTAATAGGAGTGCCTGGCAACTGAAATCAGTCACCTAAGGAGGGTCCGAAACACCAGTGGCAGCTGGAAGGAATTTTCAACAGAAACAATGTTTCACTTGGAACAACATAATTTCACTTATTTATTCACTGATTTATAAAAAAAAAAGGCAAAAGTATTTACATTTTCCAAATTTATAAAGGAAGAATTTTTGTGTTTATTTACTTGATATGGAGCAGGTATGTTCATCATGTTAGTACTTATTGAATAAAAGCATTCATGGCTTAAATGATTTAATACATATAAATTCAACAATAATTTTAGTATGTAGTCAGTAGATAATTTTGCCTCCTCCTCCTCTGTAGGTTTCCATCTTTTCCCTAACCCATCATGCTCTGGAGTATGGCCACTACCCTTATTTAGTATTACCATAAACAAACACTACTAACAATTTATACAAGGTTCTATCTACTTTGTAAAGGCCAGAAAATCACTGAGATAGGATTACTTGCAAAAGTAAAAAACTCAGCAAAGTAGAAGAAACAGTAAAAGCTGATTTTTTTTCCCTAACTAGATCAGAATATCATAAGGCTAATTAGCAAACTGCAAATCTTTCTGATATGCTTTTTAAAGGAAAGGGAAATTATGTTTATGCTGAACAATCTGTTATTACATAAATCCATGTTGTTTCATAAAGCCAACATGGTTTACAAACATATAAAAGTGAGAAGGTGATCAATATTAAAACCATGTTCTAATATGGAAATTTAATAGTAAAGAATTTAAAAGAATAAGATTTAATCAGCAAACACGGCATATTATGCATCTGGAAAGGGAGATTTTTGTAGAGAAGAATGCACATCTGTTGAGCATTGTCTGGCTGACCTTACTTCACTTCCCCACATTTTCTTGTCTTTTATTTTTTCCATTAATTATTTTTTCCAAATTACTGTTGAACTCATAGATCAAATATTCAGTACGGATCCTAAATTATGGGAAGGATGTTGCAGTACGGAACAGGAAGATCATTTTGGATAATTATAAGAGAGACAAAGTAAAGAAAAATTGGCCTATGTCATGAGGAAGGGAATCAATCTATATATTCCTATAAAGACTTGATCATCCCTGAAAAATATGGATAGAACTGAAAAATTTTCACTATATTTTAATAATGCTACAAAATTAAATTAACTTCTACACATACATATCTACTTTGACTCAGTAACATAAGATAGCAAACGTAATAATACATAATGTTTTAATATGACCAAGAGTGTTTCCATGAAAATTGCCAAAATTTTAGTCAGGTGACTTCATGAAATTCATAGGCAAAGAGAGAAAGTCAAAAATATCATCCTGAAGAGGTATCCCAATCATAAAAGAACACACACGATATGTAATTACTGATAAGTGGATATTAGCCAAAAAGAACCTCAGAATACCCAAGATAAAACCCACAGACCATATGAAACCCAAGAAGAAAGAAGATTACACCAAAGTGTGAATGCTACAGTCCTACTCAGAAGGGGGAAGAAAGTAGTCTCCCAGTAGTAAAGGGAGAAAGGGATCTGGGAGGGAGAAAGGAGGGGGATGGAAAAGGGGGTCCAGTTTAGGAATGGGAGGAGATGGGGGATAAGTACATAGGGTCAGGAATTTGAAAAGAGCTGTGTAGCCATGGGGGAGAGGGAACTGGGGGTAGCCACTAGAACGTCCCAGATGCCAGGGACTTAAGAGATTTCCAGGACCCAACATCGAGGACATTAGCCAAAATACCCAACAAAGGGGAGATAGAACCCGTAGAGACCATTTCCAGTGGATAGGCATGGCCCCTAGTTGAGGAATGGGGCTACCTGCTCACCTCAAAAAAATATTAATCTATAATTCCTCCTGTCAAAAGGAAATGCAGGGACAAAGATTGGAGCAGAGTCTGAAGGAAAGGCCATCCAGAGACTGCCCCACCTAGGGATCATCCTATCTGCTGACTCCAAACCCAGACACTATTGCTGATGCCAAGAAGCACGTACTGACCGCAGCCTGGTACGGCTGTCCCCTGAGAGGCTCTGCCAGAGCTTGACCAATACAGATGCGAATGCATGCAGACAAACATTGGACTGAGCATGGGGACCCCAATAGAGAAGTTAGGGCAAGGACTATAGGAGATGTAGGTGTTTGGAACCCCATAGGAAGAACAATATCAACCAACAAGACCAACTAAAGCTCCCAGTGACTAAACCATCAACCAAAGAGAACACACTGGGGGAACCATGGCTCCACCAGCATATGCAGCAGAGTATTGTCTATCAGGTATCAGTGGGAGGGGAGCCCCTTGGTCCTGTGGAGGCTTGATGACCCAGAGTAGCGGAATGCTAGGGTACTGAGCCAAGATTGGGTGGGCTGGTGTGGGAGCACCCTAATAGAGGCAGAGGGTGAGGAAAGAGATGGGAGTTTGTGGAGGGCAAAATAGGAAAAGGGATAACATTTGATGTAAATAAATAAAATAACTAATAAAAATGAAAAAAATCATACTATGAGTTTTAACGTATAGGCACCTAAGAATAGTACTTTCTTGTAAGACTCACATATTCTAAACTTTTTCAATACTTTCAACATTTCACAAATACTCCATTTTACACATATCATTCTCCTTGCTAAGATGTATGTCTGCTTCTGTCTCTCTGTCTCTGTCTCTGTCTCTGTCTCTCTCTCTCTCTCTCTCTCTCTCTCTCTCTCTCTCTCTCTATATATATATATATATATATATATATATATATATATATATATTATAAAATTATATACTTTTTTCAGCTGATATTTGGAAATAATATAAACTTCTATTTATACTGTATAATGTAGAATAGCTTGCAGAGTTGTTTAAAAGGTGATCTTTGATCTGAGACCTCGAGTATCCATCTGCCAAGCTTCCTGATTCAGTCTACTGAAGCTGGAACTGATCAAATTGAAAAGCAGGGAACCCAGTGAGCTCTCCAAGACATGGTACAGCAGATGAACAGGAGTATTTGCAAAGACATCCATTTCCACTGGCTGTTAAAATCTGTCTGCCTCTTATTCCATACAGCATCTTCAGTCTTGAGAGGAAGGGTATGATAAAGACCTCCTATTTAGGACTGAGTTTCCCAAAATTTCTCCTCTCTGCACATTATTCAATATTGTGTCTATGTGTTAGTTCCCATCTACTGCAAGGAAAAGTCTCTCTGATTCTGGTTGAGTGAAATGTTGTTCTATGGATATTTTGACTAAGTGTCATTGTATTGCTATGGTCCTATAGCAAAACATAGTATTTGACTTTCCCCTTGGTCCATCGTCTATACTGTCTAAGATTCAAGAAATCCTGAACTGTGTCTAGAATTGGTTACAACTTCTAGAGTGGGTCTTTATCCAATCAGTGAACAATTGGTTATAGTCACAAAATTGCACCAACATTTATTGCATGCAGTTCAACAGTGTAGATCACACTATTTGTAGGAGGATTGAAAGTTATCTTCCCTATTGTAGTATTCAGAGTGTCTTCCATTACCATGAACAATAAACAATAACATTGAAGTCGCTAGTGTGGATATCTTAGTCAGGGTTTCTATTCCTCCACAGACCATCATGTACAAGAAGCAAGTTGGGGAGGAAAGAGTTATTTCAGTTTACACTTCCACATTACTGTTCATCATCAAAGGAAGTCAGGACTGGAACTCAAGCAGGTCAGGAAGCAGGAGCTGATGCAGAGGCCACAGAAGGATGTTACTTACTGACTTGCTTCCCCTGGCTTGCTCAGCTTGTGTTTTTATAGAACCCAAACTACCAACCCAGGGATAGCACCACCCACAATGGGCCCTCCCACTTTTGATCACTAATTAAGAAAATGCCTTACAACTTTTTTATTTTTTTATTATTTTTTTTTTATTTCCTCAAGGGATGCTCCTTTCTCTGTGATATATCCAGCTTGTGTCAAGTTGACACCTAAAACCAGCCAGGACAATGGATCTTCTCTACTTCTCCATTTTCACTGTGTTCAATGAGATGTATTAAGGGTTGCTTCAGCACTGCAGTCTTAGAATTATTTTGTGTGGAGAAATCAGTAACCTTGGCAACAGTTTGAGATGTTTGGAGGTTTTCAAGGTGCTCCATTTGGCCAATGACTAAACTAGGTGAAACCCATTCCTAACACTGGTGTTTTCACTTCATGATGAAACATTAGCAGAATATTATTAGTGATTTTTTTCCCCCTTTTGGCCAGTTCATGGAGGGTTCTGAGACCGGCCTGATGTCCAGGTTTCTCTTTCTGAAGCCTGAAGAATACCTTCCCATACCAAAGTGATTAGACTGTGGGAGTGAAGGCTGCAGGCGATCACCAACTTTACCTCTTTAATGTGTTGCATGTGTTTTTCTCTAAAATTGGGTCCCACTGTCAGTTTTCAGAGAACACACTTCTCTCCAAGCATCATAGTTGTTTAGGGATCTCCATGGCAACCTGTTGGCCATAACATAAGCAAATGCATCCCTGTCTGACTACTGGAAGCCTTGCCTGGCTATGAATGATGACTAGTTCAGACTCTGTAGCCTCAATGATCAGACTTCACAAGAATTGCCTTTGTAGGTGCCAGGAAGTTTTCACTGCATTTCGTTTTCCACACTGGCTCCCAAATGCCCCCTAAGTCCAGCTGTCTGTCCCTGCATTCTTTCTCTTTACAACCCCCACATGATTCCTCCCTACTTCTGTCTCTGCCTGTGCCAGTGCACCATCAAAATTTATCTTATTTCACTAAATGCTGTTCATTTTTTGTTCTAAGTTGAATTTAGATAAAAAATGAAATTGTGAAATACACATAAAAACCAAGAGATCATGTATCTGAAGTGTATCAGGCTTTCACAGAACTGTGGAAAAAGCAGTCTGTGTTGTTGCTACAAATGTCTTTATAAAAGGTGCCTGACACTGTCAGGTGTAATAGCTGAGGAATCTATGTAATCCTGTTTGATGTTGAATCCAAGGGCAAAGTCGTGACTTATTTGCCCAGAGCAAATCTGTTATGTGAGAGGAAACTTCTATTTCTTTTTTTTTTTTTTTTTTTTTTTTTTTTTATTAATTTAATTTTATTTTATTTTTTTAATTTACATTCCAAATCACTTCCCCTTTCCCGTTTCCTCCCTCCCCGAAAGTCCCATAAGCCCCCTTCCCTCCCTCTTTTCTCCGTTCAACCCCCTCTCATTACTCTGTCCTGGCGTTCCCCTACATCCAGTCTTTCCAGGACCAGGGGTCTCTCCTTCCATCTTTTTAGAAATCTATTGATATGCTGATTGTGTCTAGGGTATTCTGAGATTCTGGGTCAATATCCCCTTATCAGTGACTTCATACCATGTGTGATCTTTTGTGATTGGGTTACCTCACTAAGGATGATATTTTCAAGTTCTGACCATTTGCCTAGGAATTTCGTGAATTCATTGTTTTTAATTGCAGAGTAGTATTCCATTGTGTAAATATACCACATCTTCTGAATCCATTCCTCCGTTGAGGGACATCTGGGTTCTTTCCAGCTTCTGGCTATTATAAATAAGGCTGCTATGAATATAGTGGAGCATGTGTCCTTATTGCATGCAGGTAAAGTCTCTGGGTATATGCCCAGGAGTGGTATAGCCGGATCCTCCGGAAGTGTCATGCCCAGTTTTCTGAGGAGCCGCCAGACTGCTTTCCAGAGTGGTTGTACCAGCCTGCAATTCCACCAGCAGTGGAGGAGTGTTCCTCTTTCTCCACATCCTCGCCAACAACTGCTGTCTCCTGTGTTTTTGATCTTAGCCATCCTGACTGGTGTGAGATGGAATCTCAGGGTTGTTTTGATTTGCATTTCCCTAATGACTAAGGATGATGAACATCTCTTTAGGTGCTTCTCAGCCATTAGATATTCTTCAGGTGAGAACTCTTTGTGGAGCTCTGTACCCCATTTTTTAATAGGGTTACTTGCCTCTCTGGAGTTTAACTTCTTGAGTTCTTTGTATATCTTGGATATTAGCCCTCTGTCGGATGTAAGGTTGGTAAAGATCATTTCCCAGTTAGTTGGTTGCCGCTTTGTCTTTTTGACGGTGTCTTTTGCCTTGCAAAAACTTTGTAATTTAATGAGGTCCCATTTGTCTATTCTTGATCTTAGAGTATAAGCTATTGGAGTTCTGTTCAGGAAATTCTCCCCTGTGCCCATATGTTCAAGGTTCTTCCCTAGTTTCCCTTCTATTAGTTTCAGTGTGTCTGGTTTTATGTGGAGATCTTTGATCCACTTAGAATTGAGCTTAGTGCAAGGAGATAAGGATGGGTCAATTTGCATTCTTCTGCATGTTGACCTCCAGCTGAGCCAGCACCATTTGTTGAAAAGGCTATCTTTTTTCCACTGGATGGTTTTAGCTCCTTTGTCAAAGATCAAGTGACCATAGGAGTGTGGATTCATTTCTGGGTCTTCAATTCTGTTCCATTGATCTACATGTCTGTTACTGTACCAATACCATGCAGTTTTTAACACTATTGCTCTGTAGTACAGCTTGAGGTCCGGGATACTGATTCCCCCAGAGGTTCTTTTACTCTTGAGAATAGTTTTAGCTATTCTGGGTTTTCTGTTATTCCAGATGAATTTTTGAATTGCTCTTTCTAACTCTATGAAGAATTGAGTTGGGATTTTGATGGGGATTGCATTGAATCTGTGTATTACTTTTGGTAAGATGCTCATTTTTACTATATTAATCCTGCCAATCCATGAGCATGGCAGATTTTTCCATCTTCCGAGGTCTTCTTCAATTTCTTTCTTCAGAGACTTGAAGTTCTTGTCATACAGATCTTTCACTTGTTTGGTTAGCGTCACGCCAAGATACTTAATATGGTTTGTGGCTATCGTAAAGGGTATTATTTCTCTTACTTCTTTCTCAGCCTGCTTATCCTTTGAGTATAGGAAGGCTTCTGACTTGCTTGAGTTGATTTTATATCCGGCCACTTTGCTGAAGTCGTTTATCAGCTGTAGGAGTTCTCTGGTGGAGTTCTTTGGGTCGCTTATGTATACTATCATATCGTCTGCAAATAGTGATAGTTTGACTTCTTCCTTTCCAATTTGTATCCCTTTGACCTCTTTTTCTTGTCTAATTGCTCTAGCTAGAACTTCAAGTACTATATTGAAAAGATATGGAGAGAGAGGGCAGCCTTGTCTAGTCCCTGATTTTAGTGGGATTGCTTCAAGTTTCTCTCCGTTTAGATTGATGCTGGCTACTGGTTTGCTGTAAATTGCTTTTACTATGTTTAGATATGGGCCTTGAATTCCTGATCTTTCCAAGACCTTTAGCATGAAAGGATGCTGAATTTTGTCAAATGCTTTCTCAGCATCTAATGAGATGACCATGTGGTTTTTTTCTTTGAGATTGTTTATGTAGTGGATTACATTGATGGATTTCCTTATATTGAACCATCCCTGCATCCCTGGGATGAAGCCTACTTGATCGTGGTGAATGATCGTTTTGATGTGTTCTTGGATTCGGTTGGCAAGAATTTTATTGAGTATTTTTGCATCGATATTCATAAGAGAGATTGGCCTGAGATTCTCTTTCTTTGTCGGATCTTTGTGTGCTTTTGGTATTAGTGTAATTGTGGCTTCATAGAACGAGTTGGGTAGTGTTCCTTCTGTTTCTATTTTGTGGAACAGTTTGAAGAGTATTGGTGTTAGGTCTTCTTTGAAGGTCTGATAGAATTCTGCACTAAAACCATCTGGACCTGTGCTTTTTTTGGTTGGAAGACTTCCAATGACAACTTCTATTTCTTCAGGGGTTATAGGACGGTTTAGATGGTCTATTTGATCCTGATTTAATTTTGGTACTTGGTATCTGTCAAGGAAATTGTCCATTTCCTCAAGATTTTCTAGTTGTGTTGAATACAGGTTTTTGTAGTAGGATCTGATGATTTTTTGAATTTCCTCAGTTTCTGTTGTTATCTCTCCCTTTTCGTTTCTGATTTTATTAATTTGGATACTATCTCTGTGCCCTCTGGTTAGTCTGGCTAAGGGCTTATCTATCTTGTTGATTTTCTCAAAGAACCAACTCCTCGTTTTGTTGATTCTTTGTATGGTTTTATTTGTTTCTACTTGATTGATTTCAGCCCTGAGTTTGATGATTTCCTGCCTTCTACTCCTCTTTGGTGTATTTGCTTCTTTTTGTTCCAGGGCTTTCAGGTGTGCCATTAAGCTGTTAGTGTATGCTGTCTCCCGTTTCTTTTTGGCGGCACTCAGGGCTATGAATTTTCCTCTTAGCACTGCTTTCATTGTGTCCCATAAGTTAGGGTATGTTGTGCCTTCATTTTCATTAACTTTCAAAAAGTCTTTGATTTCTTTCTTTATTTCCACCTTGACCAAGTTATCATTGAGTAGAGCATTGTTCAGCCTCCATGTGTACGTGGGTTTTCTTTTGTTTTTGTTGCCATTGAAGACCACCCTTATTCCATAGTGATCTGATAGGAGGCATGGGATTATTTCTATCTTCTTGTATCTGTTGAGGTCTGATTTGTGACCAATTATATGGTCAATTTTGGAGAAGGTACCATGAGGAGCTGAGAAGAAGGTGTATTCTTTAGCTCTAGGATGAAATGTTCTATATATATCAGTTAGTTCCATTTGGTCCAAGGCTTCAATTAGATTCACTGTGTCCCTGTTTAGTTTCTGCTTTCCTGAACGATCCATTTCAGAGAGCGGGGTGTTGAAGTCACCCACTATTATTGTGTGCGGTGCGATGTGTGCTTTGAGTTTTAGTAAAGTTTCTTTTACGAATGAGGGTGCCCTTGCATTTGGAGCATAGATATTCAGGATTGAGAGTTCTTGATGGTGGATTTTTCCCTTGATCAGTATGTAGTGTCCTTCTGTGTCTTTTTTGATGACTTTGGGTTGAAAATCAATTTTATCCGATATTAGGATGGCTACTCCACCTCGTTTCTTGGGGCCATTTGCTTGTAAAATTGTTTTCCAGCCTTTTACTCTGAGGTAGTGTTTGTCTTTGACACTGAGGTGCGTTTCCTGCATGCAGCAAAAAGCTGGGTCCTGTTTACGTATCCAGTCTGCTAGTCTATGTCTTTTAATTGGGGAATTGAGACCATTGATATTAAGAGAGATTAAGGCATAGTGATTATTGCCATCTGCCATTCTTGACGCTATCTTTATGTTTGAGTGGTTATCTACTTTTGGGTTTGATTCAAGAAGGTTATTATCTCATTTTTTCCAGGGTGTTGTTTCTCTCCCTGTATTGGAGGTTTCCACCTATTATCCGTTGCAGGGCTGGATTTGTGGAAAGATATTGTGAAAATTTGGTTTTATCATGGAATATCTTGGTCTCTCCATCTATGGTGATTGAGAGTTTTGCTGGGTATAGTAGTCTAGGCTGGCATTTGTGCTGTCTTAGTGTCTGCATGAGATCTGCCCAGGATCTTCTGGCTTTCATAGTCTCTGGTGAGAAGTCTGATGTGATTCGGATAGGTCTTCCTTTGTATGTTACTTGGCCCTTTTCTCTTACTGCATTTAGTATTCTTTCTTTGTTTAGAACATTCGGTGTTTTGATTATTATGTGACGGGAGGTATTTCTGTTCTGGTCCAGTCTGTTTGGAGTTCTGTAGGCTTCTTGTATGTTCATCGGCATCTCTCTCTTTAAGTTAGGGAAGTTTTCCTCCATAATTTTGTTGAAGATGTTTACTGGCCCTTTAAGTTGCAAATCTTCACTCTCATCTATACCTATAATCCTTAGGTTTGGTCTTCTCATTGTGTCCTGGATTTCCTGGATGTTTTGGGTTACGCGTTTTTTGCATTTTGCATTTTCTTTGACTGTTGAGTCGATGCTTTCTATGGAATCTTCAGCACCTGAGATTCTTTCTTCCATCTCTTGTATTCTATTGTTGATGTTTGCATCTATGACTCCTGATTTCTTCCCAAGGTTTTCTATCTCCAAAGTTGTCTCCCTTTGTGATTTCTTAGTTGTTTCTACTTCCTTTTTTAGTTCCTGGATGGATTTGCTGAGATCCTTCACTTGTTTGTTTGTATTTTCCTGTATTTCTTTAAGGTAATTTTGCATTACCTCTTTCAGGATTTCTTCCTGATGACCCACGTTCTCCTGCATTTCTCTGAGCGATTTTTGTGTTTCCTCCTCATGGGATTCCATCTGTTGATCCATCGTCTCCTGCATTTCTTTAAGCAGTTCTCGTGTTTCCTTTGTAAGGGCATCTAACCGTTGATTCATTTCTTTAAGCAATTTTTGTGTTGCCTCCTTATGGGCATCCGTCTGTTGACCCATATTCTTCTGCATTTCTTTATGCAAATTTTGTGATTCCTTTGTGAGTGCATCTACCCGTTGATTCATCTCGTTAAGCGATTTTTGTGTTGTCTCCTTGTGCGCCTCCATCTTTTGATCCATGTTCTCCCGCATTTCTCTAAGCGATTTTTGTGTTTCCTTTGTAAGGGCTTCTAACCGTTGATTCATGGTCTCCTGTAACTCTTTATGAGATTTATTTGTGTCCTTCTTGTGATCCTCTAATAGCATCATGAGAAGTGATTTTAAATCCAGATCTTGTCTTTCGGGTGTGGTGGGGTATCCAGGACTTGCTGCTGTTGGAGAGTTGGGTTCGGATGGTCCTACATTACTTTGATTACTGTTAGTAACATTCCTACGTTTGCCTTTTGCCATCTGGATACCTCTGGTGTTAGTTGGTCCTGCTGCCACTGGCTGTTGGTTGGACCTCCTGTGAGCCTGCAAAGCTATTTCTGCCCCCCCCTGGATTACCAGGATTCCCCTGGCACCGATTTCTGGGGCCTGCCTGCTCCTGAGTGACTTTGGAGCCCTAATGTGCTTTGCCCCAAGTGATCTTATATTGGGGAGGCCTTGCACATCTAAAGGCTCAGCCTAGTGGATTCCTGGAGCAGAGGTCGCCAAAGGGAGGCTGGCAGGCTCCTGCCCTGTGCAGGGGTGTGTGATCTCTCCTGGGGGGGGGAGGGGGCGTCCCTCTGCCAGGCAGAAGTCCCACAGCAGATCTGGCGCGCTGGTCACTGCAGATCAGCCCAGCACCTGGGAGCAGGTTACACACAAGCTGCCTGAACCCGAAGCGATATTATGCCTGTCTGTCTCTGAGCCTGGTGGTCCCAACTACCTGGTCACTGGAGCAAAGATGGCGGAGGGCACTCTCCGTGGCGCCGCTCACCCTGTGGTCACGATGGCCCGCCGATCTGGCACCCAGACGACCACAGCGCCAACCCGCCCTCGGGCACAGAAGGAAGCCCCAACAGGCCGTGTCCCAAGTGATGTTATATTGGGGGGAGAGCCTGGGTACCGGTCTCTCCAGCGCAGTCCGCGGGAACAGAGGTCGCGGAAGGGAAGCTGGCGGGCTCCCTCCCTGCGCAGGGTCCCTCCACCAGGCAGAAGGTCCCACAGCGGAACTGGCGCGCTGGTTACTGCAGATCAGCCCAGCACCTGGGAGCAGGTTACACCCAAGCTGCCTGAAACTGAAGCGATATTATGCCTGTCTGTCTCTGAGCCTGGCGGTCCCAACTACCTGGTCACTGGAGCAAAGATGGCGGAGGGCAGTCTCCGTGGCGCCGCTCACCCTGTGGTCACGATGGCCCGCCGATCTGGCGCCCAGACGACTACAGCGCCAACCCGCCCTCGGGCACAGACGGAAGCCCCAACAGGCCGTGTCCCAAGTGATGTTATATCGGGGGGGAGAGCCTGGGTACCGGTCTCTCCAGCGCAGTCCGCGGGAACAGAGGTCGCGGAAGGGAAGCTGGCGGGCTCCCTCCCTGCGCGGGGTCCCTCCAGCAGGCAGAAGGTCCCACCGCGGAACTGGCGCGCTGGTTACTGCAGATCAGCCCAGCACCTGGGAGCAGGTTACACCCAAGCTGCCTGAAACCGAAGCGATATTATGCCTGTCTGTCTCTGAGCCTGGCGGTCCCAACTACCTGGTCACTGGAGCAAAGATGGCGGAGGGCAGTCTCCGTGGCGCCGCTCACCCTGTGGTCACGATGGCCCGCCGATCTGGCGCCCAGACGACTACAGCGCCAACCCGCCCTCGGGCACAGACGGAAGCCCCAACAGGCCGTGTCCCAAGTGATGTTATATCGGGGGGAGAGCCTGGGTACCGGTCTCTCCAGCGCAGTCCGCGGGAACAGAGGTCGCGGAAGGGAAGCTGGCGGGCTCCCTCCCTGCGCGGGGTCCCTCCCGGAAACTTCTATTTCTAGGTTCATTCCTCCAGGAATTTTTGAGAGAATATACCAGATTATAAGGAAGAAAATCTAAATTGAGACATGTAACATAGCATGCTATTTGTGTAGTTTCTAGTATGTGACTTTAAACATCCTCAAGAATAATTTATGAATCTATAATATATATTAAGTTAGAAATGTCAAACTATTATTAAGCTATGCAACTCCCAAATGATATAAAGATGTTGACAAGTGAAGGTTATATGATTGTTAAAGAGGTCCAAAGGAAAAAAGTAGTTGGAATTTGTCATTTATTAACTAAACACAAATGGATTATGGACCAGAATGCAATAAAGAAAACCAAAAGTATCTTTGCTATCTATTTATATGATTCTGTTATTAATATGAAACAATTTAATTATAAATGCTATAAAATTATAAACTTGGAAAGAAAAATTGATACATGTGATATACTTATTATAATAAATAATTGATAAAAATGCAAAATATTGCCTAAAAAATTTCAAAATTGTAAGAACTATATTTACACACATCAATAAAGGTTAAGACAGATTTTGCAATGCCGCTAACGCGTCCATGAACTAGTTTTGTTTTATTTTATATAATTTCTCTTTGTTTTACTTGTGAGAAGTTATGAACATCAAGATATCTATAAAACTTTAAAAGTATAATAAAGTTAGAATATAATATAAAGCCAAACCAGGGGTCCAAAGTAGACAACTAAAAGCATAATTAGGTAAGTGCCATTATATATTTTTTCAGTGTCAAAATATATCTACTCAATAAATAATAACAAATGAGAAATCTATTTAGAGAGAGAGGCAAGAGATATTGCAAGCTGACATTACTGCAATTAAGGGATGAAAAAATAGCCACATTTCAGGACATAACAAAGTATACCATCTGGGCTTGCCGGCTATAAATATTAAATATGGCAAGAGAAAGGACAAACAAAGCTAATATAAGCATTGAGTAATTTTGCAAATTCATAAAGAATCAAAGGAAATCAAAGAATCATTATAGTCTCTAAATGATTCTAAGGGTAATTTGTTGATAAAAACGAGTTGGCATCACTTCATAATTTACAAAAGAAGACCAAAGACAGATGTCAGAAGCAGATGCACACTTCCCAGAAGGGGGAAGAAGGAATGCTGGAGCAAATTGGGATCCTTTGAAAAACAGTCCAAATCAACTTCAAGAAAATAAAGACTGAAAAAACATGAGCTTCATAGAGTTGGTTTAATCATCCCATCCTACTGATACAAACCACTAAACTATTGCCTCTTCAATACTGTGTGGAACTGTGGAAGTATAAAATGAAATTGTCAAGACATTGATAACCTATTCTTCTCAGATCATTATGCCACCTCCAAAAAGGAATTAAGGAAGCTGACTAACATCAGATACTTCAATCCTAATACCTTCTGCAAATGGAGAATTGTTTACAAAAGTCAGCCTGCTGACACTATTTTCAGAAGATGATAGGAAAGAGAGGATTTTTATCAACCACCTACCTTCTATCATTGAACATTGTCTATACATTTATCTAAAGATGTTTGAGAACTCATTTTAATTACAATCTCAGACAAGCTACAGATGAAGTTTCCTTAGAGATTAAATGCATAAGTTAAGATCATCTCTGATTCCAAATGAGAGCTTTCTTTATCATATTTGAACATACACTGCATTATTTATTTCAATGAACAAATGGAAACTTATTTGCCTAAATATCTCCTGAGAACATCAAAATGATGAGAGAACAATTTTACATTTTATTTCCCTTGACTATGTCTCATGTATCTCTCTTCTAAATGCAAAATACATACAACATATATTGATATCATAAATAGTTAGAATCATAAAAGGCATATATATATATATATATATTCACTACATGTCTGAAAAATTATGATTATAGTTGTTTATGAAAATTTAGTGCTGTAAAACAAGTACTTTAGATATCTTCAAAGTTATTTTGTTCAAATTTCCTTTATCTTCTACTTCATACTCAAAAATGAACAAAACAATAGGATCGAGTTTACAGTTTTTAATATTGATCACAAACGTCTTTACCCTTCACTACTGGCCACAGTGATCTTCCTCTTTCACAATCAGCTGTTCAAGTCTAAACTAGTCTACTTAGCATTTTTTTTGAAAAAGAAGTTAAGATAAATCTTCAACCACTTTGAACTTTCAAAACACTTAATGTCAATTTTAATTTTCATTAAGCAACTATGATGAAGAAAATTAGCTTGAGAGCAAGCAATGAGTCAAATTAAGTAGTTTATTCTATTTATCAATGGTGATTTTAGATTACTGCAAAATATTGTATAGACTTACACATATTTGAAGCATATTGTAAGTTATACTTCATGGGGATTCAAATAGCATAATACTTCATCTACGCTATAGATAGAGATAGAATGGTAAATGTATAACAATTTTGAATAAGCAATTATATTTCATTGTTGCTACTTCTATGATATAGAATTAGCCTAAGTACCAAGTTTACAAGTGTTTAGTTGTGGCAATTCATGTGTAATGCTTTTTTGGGATTTTTGCATAAAATGCCATGGCATCAGATCCAGCAAATGCATGTGGTTGACTCTAAATTACTCATGAAAATATAGAGGCTAATAGATATCCTCAGTGTATTTGCATGTGTCTATATATATACAATGTCATGTTTTTCTCTTAATTATAAATACCATCTCTTTTATTCTATAAATTATATATGATTGGATGACAAAATTTGAATTCTGATAGCTTGCATATACATAAATTGTACTGTACATACACTGACACACATCATATTGAAATAAATGAAAGTAGATCACATCAAAATTTTCATTTCTAATATTTTCTACATTTCTCTCTACATAATGCACACATTTACATATTCAACAATACACAATAGTCATGTATACACATATATGACCTTGTGCATTTCAACCCTAATTGAAGGTTTTCTTTACATTAATGTGTTATCCACTATATTAAAATATCACTTACAAAAATCTGTTAAAATGTATAATAGTCTAATTAAAAAGATTGACAAATTGACAATATGTGTCCTAGATGCATAGAGATAATTCGTAGTGAATGCTGTAAGTTTCTCAGTGAGATGTTTACCTGGCTAATTCAAGTATGTCCCATTGTGTGAAGTAAAGATATTTGTAAATGGCTGTTTTGTTTTTTTGCTTGTTTTTTTTTCATTTTTTGTGTTTGTTTCTATTTTTTCAGCAGATGTAAGACTTAGTTTTATAAGTTGTGTGTTGTAAGAAATTGGGAGAGTCACATTTCTTTTAAGTCAGTTGTCTTCCCAGACATTTGAATGTGTTTAATGAGTACTGCATCATAAATCATGGAGTATAAGAGTAACCAACAATTGAGGAGATATATTTGATATTTACTATCTATCTTCAATTTTAAAGAATACTATGACAACTTGAAAGAATTACAAAAACAACTGTTTTTGGTTAAAGAAAGCAGTGATAAGTTTATTGACTGATAAGTCTTTTATTGATTGGCTCAAAATATCTGTCATAAAATATGCTAGATATGATATTGATAGCTTTTATTTTTTTTCCTACAACCATTTTTAAAATGGCGAAAATCTCTTGCTTCTCTTACACTTAACAACTTGGGGCCTCTGCCCTTAAATATGCCTCTACCAGTCCCACAGATATCTTCCAAATATTTTCGTTAATATTCCACTATTATTCTGATTTTAGAAGCAAGTATAGTGAACATAAAGCTATTTTCCAGTTTTGGGGAAAATTATGAAATAAAGAAATAAAGAGAAAAGCTGTTATTTCCTTTTTCCTAGAAAGAAAAAATGTCAAGGGAGAATGATGGCTTTGCGACTTGGTTATGAGAAGTTAATATCTGTGAATACCAGTTTTAGGTATCCAGAATACAATGATGTAAAATATGCTTTTTGCTGAGAGAATATGAATACTGACTTCATAAACTATTAGCTTATAGAACTGTGCGCTAGGGGAATTGTAACAGCACTAAATTTTACATATCTAATGATGGAGAACTAAGAGATACTTGTTCAATCCTTTTATATATATATATATATATATATATATATATATATATATATATATATAAAATAACATAATGTCATATATATATATATATATATATGACAGATGAGCCCATTAATACAGCTCTTTATGCCCAGTTTTTCAATTTGTAGTATACTCAATTTAAAGGGACTGTCACCTCTGTATTTGACATGTAAAAAAACTCCCTGTTTCTTTTCAATATATTGAAAGATGCTCAAGGATGTACTAAGTACAAAGCCATATTAAATACTTGAGTTTATGTCCTTGGCTTCCTTGTCATCCTCTGGGGAAAAATGTTCTGAGCTACTGTCAAATCAATTGACATGTACTGAAGTTTACTTTTGCCTAAACTACAAGGCTTAATTATACTCAATACTTCAATGATATAATTCAAAAGCAACTTATGAATAAAACAGGGATTGCTAGTTGACATAATTTTTGATATTATTAAGTTGACATAAATACAGTGAAGTGACAAAAGTGACAAAAGTGACAAAATAAATGACAAGTTATTATTTAAATCTGATTTATTATGCTGAAGTGGATGTAGTTTTACTGATGATTGCCAATTCAAAGACTTGTATGACATACTTCTAGTCGTAACATTTATATGTAGACTTTTAAGGATAATTGTTCTGAGTAACATTTTATACTCTTTTCTTTTAATATATTTATTACATAAAATAATTTTACCTTCTAAATGTTCATCTTGTTTTTGTATATTTTATTAGTAAACTCATTAAAATCAACAATAAATTAATAATTCATTGTAATGTAAATATCTAGAATCTACTAGTTTTTCAACATCCATTATGTAATTAAAATAATTTGTTATTGTTATTCTTATAAATGTACTTTGTTAACTTTCCCAAACTAATAATCATTACAATATTTAGATAATTATAAGGATGAAAAACAGTAATAATGTTAGTAGTGCTGAAATTTTAGTCCTAGTACATATTTCCTTAAATATAAGAAGAAAAGATTATACAGTCTTCTGATTCAGTAATATTGTACTTTCATTTTATTTATTGTAGGTAGGTATGCACTTTTATTTGTTTATAATAGCTACCATTTATTTGCCAGAATTTCTGTATTAGAATTATTAAAGACTTGATTGTTGGTGAAATAAATATTGTTAGATAAGTAGATCACAGACTTAAGAGTATTGACAAGTGGTATAAGAATGACAGATAATATATAAATAGATAGATGATAGATAAATAAATGATACATAACTAGATAGATGATACATACATATGCATAGATAATAGAACATGTTTTAGATGTGTTGTCATTGAATGTAACCAAAACTCTACAACATAGTTCCCAGTGATGAAGCTAAAAAAGTATCCTCAAATGTCTTGAACGTTATTATGTCACTCAAAGCAAAATTCCAGCTAAGTCTGAAGAGGAGCTGTATCCTATCTTTGAAAGTGTGAATTTCACACCCCAGGATTTAAAGGAATGCTGGATATAAAAGTGTTTTGTTTTTTTTTAAGAATGTATATAGAAATGGATATCTGAGCAGTATGGTCACGGATATTAAATTCTGTCTGGATCTTTGGAACAGTGAAATCACAATCAACAACAAATTCCAATGTATATATAGAACTTCCAAATATCAAGTCATTTAAGAACATCAGCAGGATAATTAGAACCATAAAACTCAGAAAATTAAGAGATACTGTCTACTTGTGATTTGAGTGGGGACATTTACATTTCTTCTTTCTAAACCTCAATCTCCATGTTACACTCCCATCCCTTGTGCCTTCTCCTTCTCTTCCTCTAAAGGTATTCTCTCCATACCACTTCCCTAATGAGACATACTACAATGTACTTATTGTATTACTTATTTGTTCTTTCCTCAGAAAGAACAGACAAAATGATCAGTAATGAAGGGTTATGTTGAATGCAAAAGAATGCAGATGAACATAATATGCTACTAAAAATAGAAAAATTCTCATGGAAGAAAAACAGAGGGAGCACATAGGGGAGGCCAGTAGGGGGATGAAGGCTCAGTGTTGCAAGGGACTTGCAGGTGATTCAAAACTAATCTCAGCACAGCCTCAAGTTCTGCTAATTTAAACAAATTTGCCTGTGTTTAGAATCAGTGACATATTTGCTTTTCAAATATATTTGCTGTCACTTTTTATTGTCAATTTAACAAAAACTAGTTTTTGGAGAAGACCAAAAACGAGATGATATCTCCCTATGTTTGGCACATAAGCAACCCTGTTGAATATTTTCTTAGTGATTGAAGTGTATAGGCTCAGACAATTTTGTGAAGTCAGAACACTTGATACATGGCCCTCGGTCCTATTAAAGCACAGGGTGATTAAGCTCTGGGGAGCCAACACTTCAGCAGCACTTCCCATGGCCTCTGCAGCAGCTACTTCCTCTAGGATTCCTGAATCTCAGGCCTAACTTCCTTCAATAGTGTCCCATGCTTTTGGCCATAGTGCTTTATCACAGCAATAAAAATCTTACTGAAAAAAAGAATGACTGTTTACATTCAACAAAATAATCAAGGTGGAATATAAACGATCTTGGTGTGTGTGGGGGGGGGAAATGTAGTGAGTTTAAATAATAAAAATACATCACAGTTCTGGACAATTATTTTTCAAAGCACATTATTTTGTGTATAATCTACAGAAGAACAAATAATTATAAAATGTTAACCTAAAAATTTATAAGTTTACATTGTGAAATGTTTCTTTAATTATGAACATTAATACATTAATATTAGTTATTACAAAGTTTGAATTTCCATTTAAATTGAAAAAAAATTATGCTATGAATATAGTTTCTTTGGGGGGAAAAAAGTTAAAAAGAAAGAGTGGATAGGAGTGGATCTCAGTGACAAAACTTAGGACTGAAGACAAAATCCCATGAGTTCAATCACCAGCAGCAAAAACTAAACTTTGACTTAGCAATAATTTTTTGGCTCCTTTACCAGAATTTCTCTTTATTCTTGACAATTAAATCTTACACAGATCTCCAACACTAAATTTATGTGTGAAATAACTTGTATTATTATTGAATTACTAACACCATAGTATTGATGTATTTCAAGTATGTGTATTTCCTTTAATTTATTCTTTAAAAAATCATTTTTCCTCTCAATCCTTCCAAATAATTGCACTTTTATATATATATATATATATATATATATACTTTCCAACTATCCTCTGTCAATCTTTCTTATTTGAGTTTGACTGGCTTCTGTTTCCTTCTAACTTGTGTGTTTTACTCTTTGAACTTTAAATCACAGCTGGTTTTTAAATTTAAATTTTGTATTTCTGTTTAATAACTTCTTGCAAGGTAAGCTGTGATTCAGTTTTTTAATCACATAAATTCTTTTCTAAAAATTTTTAAACATATAAAATATTTTTCTTTAAATCTTATCATACATACTTGATTTTACAGTAATAGCATAACTTACAAATTTGATCTCAATAAAAATTGCAGAGTTTTAGAATGAGTTAAAATAATTATATTGTTTCTTGACATGCTAGCTGAAATGTGAGGATCTTATATTTTTAAAATCATACAAGACTTCACTTATTTAGTCAAGCATTAATTTAACTTGCAAAAATATATTTTTACTTTTGTTGAATTTATTGGCTTTTCAACTCTTTATTATTGATTCATGTGTGTTGGTAATCCATTTATTGAGAACTCATGGTGCATACCCATTTATTAATTGAAAATATCTTTTTTGTTGTTGCTTGATTAATAATCACTGAATCTATATATGGAATAGTATTGTAATTTATTTATTTTGTAATTTATGAGAAGAATTCTTTAAATTTAATAAAGATGTTTTGCACAATTCTTAGTATCTCACTTTATATCATTTGGATAACTTCTCTTCCTAGGTAATATATATTTTATTATATTTGAAAATGTATCTTAAGTTCTCAGTTATGGTGGCCCATGACTTTAATGCCTGCATTTGTGGTAGAGACAGGTGCATCCTGTCCTACAAAGGAAATTTCAGGACATCCAGCCTGCTATAATAAGAAACCCTGTCTCAAAAAATCTTGGAAAAGGGGTAAAAAAGAAAAGAAGTAAATATATCTTACATTAACTCAATATTCTCTACTATATGAATGTAACTTTGTTAAAACTTAATTTCTTTCTTTATTTCTCTCTGGCTCACATATTATTGAGGAGTGAGTTATTCAGCTTCCATGAGAAAATAGGTTTGCTCTTGCTTCTGTAGTTGTTGAAGATGTGCTTATTCTATGGTGTTGTGATAAAATAAAATGAATTATTTCAGTTTACTAGTATCTGTTGTGACTTGCTTTGTGACCAACTACATGATCAATTAGATGCTGAGGTTCTGAGAAGATATATTCTTTTGTGATTGGGTGAAATGTTCCGTAGCTATTTTTTAGGTTCCATTGATTCATAATATCTGTTAGTTCCATTATTTCTGTTTAGTTTCTGTTTCAATGACCTGTCCATTGATGAAAGTGGGGTGTAAAAGTCTCCCACTATTAATGTGTGGGGCTCGATTTAGGATTTAAGCTTTAGTAATGGTTCTATTATATGAGTAGGTACACTTGCATTTGGAGCATAGATGTTTAAAATTGAGACAACATCTGGGTGGATGTTATTTTTGATGGTTTTGCCTAGATGTTCTTGGTGTAGCAGGTATCAGGAAGGTGGGTATAATCTGGATATTCCATGGTGCATCAGAACTGTGGTGGACAATACTGAGTTGGTTATTCTTGGTGTAGAGTTCCTTGATGGTCTTCGTGCAGTGGGCCTGTTGGAGGCCAGTGGAGCAATGGCCAGTCAATGGACTTGAGGGACCATACACAGCTAGCTCAGGGAGGCTGGGCCTGTTAAAATGTAAATAACCATGTCTATTTCTTTTTTTTTCTAAGTTTTTTTTATTTACATTCAAAATCATTTCCCTTTTCCCTTTTCGAAGCACAAGATCAAAATGCTTGTATATCTAGTTTTTGTTGTGGTTCCACTCACTAGTTTACTGTTGAAGACCACTGTAATTTTACCTGACTACCCTTTCTGGTTAGAAAGAAGAAGAAGATGGAAAGAAGAAACATTAACTTATTCATCTATAAAAATTAATCCCATCAATAGAATGATGTCTTCTTTATAGCTTCTAAACCTAATTCCTATTTGGTACCATCATATGGATAATAGAGCACACACAAATGAGTAATAAATATTTTGGCAGTTTTGGCTTTCCAATTAGCATTTGATTTGGTTTTCCTGTCAAGTAAAACTTAAAATTATTCCTTAACTTCCATTTAGGAAAGTAGGAAGAGTAAAAATGACTTAATTTTTTTTTAATTTTTGTACTCAATTTATTTTTTTTTCTGTTGCTCATACTTTACACTCATGTCTTTTTTTTTTAATTTTATTTAATTTCCTCCCTCCCCGAAAGTCCCATAAGCCCCCTTCCCTCCTTCTTTTCCCCATTCAACCTCCTCTCACATGTTATGCAGTCACTGATAAGGGGATATTAACCCAGAATCTCTGAATACCCTAGACACAATACGCATATCAATAGATTTCTAAGAAGGTGGAAGGAGAGATCCCTGGTCCTGGAAAGACTGGATGTAAGGGAATGCCAGGACAGAGAGTCTAGGAGGGGGTTGAATGGGTCAATTTGCATTAAACTGCATGTTGACCTCCAGTTGAGCCAGCACCATTTGTTGAAAAGGCTATCTTTTTTCCACTGGATGGTTTTAGCTCCTTTGTCAAAGATCAAGTCACCATAGGAGTGTGGATTCATTTCTGGGTCTTCAATTCTGTTCCATTGATCTACATGCCTGTCACTGTACCAATACCCTGCAGTTTTTAACACTATTGCTCTGTAGTACAGCTTGAGGTCCAGGATATTGATTCCCACAGAAGTTCTTTTACTCTTGAGAATAGTTTTAGCTATCCTGGGTTTTCTGTTATTCCAGATGAATTGTTGAATTGCTCTTTCTAACTCTAAGAAGAATTGAGATGGGATTTTGATGGGGATTGCATTGAATCTGTATATTGCTTTTGGCAAGATGGTCATTTTTACTATATTAATCCTGCCAATCCATGAGCATGGAAGATTTTTCTGTCTTCTGAGGTCTTCTTCAATTTCTTTCTTCAGAGACTTGAAGATCTTGTCATACAGATCTTTCACTTGTTTGGTTAGAGTCACACCAAGATACTTTATATTATTTGTGGCTATCATAAGGAGTATCATTTCTCTTATTTCTTTCTCAGCCTGCTTATCCTTTGAGTATAGGAAGGCTACTGACTTGCTTGAGTTGATTTTATATCCGGCCACTTTGCTGAAGTTGTTTATCAGCTGTAGGTGTTCTCTGGTGAAGTTCTTTGGGTCACTTAATTATACTATCATATCGTCTGCAAATAGTGATAGTTTTACTTCTTACTTTCCAATTGGTATCCCTTTAACCTCCTTTTGTAGTCTAATTGCTCTAGCTAGAACTTCAAGTACTATATTGAAAAGATATGGAGAGATAGAGCAGCCTTGTCTATTCCCTGATTTTAGTGGGATTGCTTCAAGTTTCTCTCCATTTAGTTTGATGTTGGCTACCGGTTTGCTGTAAATTTCTTTTACTATGTTTAGATATGGGCCTCAAATTCCTGATCTTTCCAAGACCTTTAACATGAAAGGATGCTGAATTTTGTCAAATGCTTTCTCAGCATCTAATGAAATGACCATGTGGTTTTTTTCTTTGAGATTGTTTATGTACTGGATTACAATGATGGACTTCCTTATATTGAATCATCCCTGCATCCCTGGGATGAAGCCTACTTGATCGTGGTGAATGATCATTTTGATGTGTTCTTGGATTCTGTTGGCAAGAATTTTATTGAGTATTTTTCCATCGATATTCATAAGAGAAATTGGCCTGAGATTCTCTTTCTTTGTCGGATCTTTTTTGTGATTTTGGTATTAGCGTAACTGTGGCTTCATAGAACGAATTGGGTAGTGTTCCTTCTGTTTCTAATTTGTGGAATAGTTTGAAGAGTATTGGTATTAGGTCTTCCTTGAAGGTCTGATAGAATTCTGCACTAAAACCATCTGGACCTGTGTTTTTTTGATTGGAATACTTCCAATGACCACTTCTCTCTCTTCAGGAGTTGTAGGATGGTTTAGATGGTCTATTTAATCCTGATTTAATTTTTGTATTAGGTATCTGTCTAGAAAATTGTCAATTTCCTCCAGATTTTCTAGTTGTGTTGAATGCAGGCTTTTGTAGTAGGATGTGATAATTTTTTGAATTCCCTCAGTTTCTGTTGTTATATCTCCATTTTTGTTTCTTATTTTGTTAATTTGGATACTGTCTCTGTGCCTTCTGGCTAATCTGGCTAAGGGCTTATCTATCTTGTTGATTTTCTCAAAGAACCAACTCCTAGTTTTGTTAATTCTTTGTATGGTTTTATTTGTTTCTACTTGATTGATTTCAGCCTGAATTTGATGATTTAATGCCTTCTACTCCTCTTGGGTGCATTTGCTTCTTTTTGTTCCAGGGCTTTCAGGTGTGTCATTAAGTTGCTAGTATATGCTCTCTTTCATTTCTTTTTGGGGTTTTCAGGGCTATGAATTTTCCTCTTAGCACTGCTTTCATTGTGTCTCATAAATTAGTGTATATTGTGCCTTCATTTTCATTAAATTTTAAAAAGTCTTTGATTTCTTTCTTTATTTTTTCTTGATCAAGGTATCATTGAGTAGAGCATTGTTCATCTTCCACATGTATGTGGGCTTTCTGTTGTATTTGCTGTTATTGAATACCACGTTTATTCCATAGTGATCTGATAGGAGGCATGGGATTAGTTCGAACCAACTCCTACTTTCGTTGATTATTTTTATGGTTTTATTTGTTCTACTTGATTGATTTCAGCCCTGAGTTTGATGATTTCCTGCCTTCTTTTCCTCTTGGGTGTATTTGCAAGTCTTCACTCTCATCTATATCTATAATCCTTAGGTTTGGTCATCTCATTGTGTGCTGGATTTCCTGGATATTTTGAGTTACACGTTTTTTTTTGCATTTTGCATTTTCTTTGACTGTTCAGTCAATGCTTTCTATGGAATCTTCAGCACCTGAGATTCTTTCTTCCATCTCTTGTATTCTATTGTTTATGCTTGCATCTATGACTCCTGTTTCCTTCCCAAGGTTTTCTATCTCCAAAGTTGTCTCCCTTTGTGATTTCTTAGTTGTTTCTACTTCCTTTTTTAGATCCTGAATGGATTTGCTGAGATCCTTCACTTATTTGTTTGTATTTTCATGTATTTCTTTAAGGTATTTTTGCGTTTCCTCTTTCAGGATTTCTGCCTGTTGACCCAAGTTCTCCTGTATTTCTCTGAACGATTTTTGTGTTTCCTCCTCATGGGCTTCCATCTGTTGATCCATAGTCTCCTGCATTTCTCTAAGCGATTTTTGTGTTTCCTTTGTAAGGGCTTCTACCCGTTGATTCATGTTCTCCTGTATTTCCTTATAAGATTTATTTGTGTCCTACTTGAAATCCTCTAATAGCATCATGAAAAGTGATTTTAAATCCTGATCTTACATTTCGGGTGTGATGGGGTATCCAGGACTTGCTGCTGTTGGAGAGTTGGATTTGGATAGTGCTATATTGCCTTGATTTCTCTTAGTAACGTTCCTACATTTGCCTTTTACCATCTGGTTACCTCTGGTGTTTGTTGGTCCTCTGACACTGGCTGTTAGTTGGACCTCCTGTGAGCCTGCAAGACTATTTCTGCTCCTCTCCCCCCTGGATTACTGGGATTCCCCTGGCACCGATTGCTGGGGCCTGCCCTACTCCTGATGACTTTGGAGCCCTGATATGCCTTGCCCCAAGTGATGTTATATTGGGGAATCCCTGCACATCCAAAAGCCCAGCTTAGTCGATCCCAGGAGCAGAGATCACCAAGGGGAGGCTGGTGTGCTCCTGCCCTGTGTAGGTGTGCTTTCTCCCAGAGCAGGTCCCTCTGCAAGGCAGATGTCCCACAGCAGAGCTGGCGTGTAGGTGACCACAAACCGGCCCAGCTCTTGGGAGCAGGGAACACACAAGCTAGCTGAGAATCAAGCGATATTATGCTTGATTGTCCCTGTGTCTGGAGGTCCCAGTTGCCCTGTTGCCGGAGCAAAGATGGCGGAGTTCATTCTGCTCCCTCTAGGCACAGATCACTCTGCAGGACAGATGGCCCAAGAGCAGAGCTATCCTGCTCTTTGGCACAGATGGAAGCCCAACAGTCTGTGTCCCAAGCGATGTTATATTGGGGAGTTCCTGGGTACCTGGATGCTCAGTGCAGTCGATCCCCGGAGCAGAGGTGGCCAATCTAACATTTGAACTTTAAAGGGTAAAGTCTCATATTCTTACATCATACTACAGAACATTATACAAGTGACTGATATATTTACTATTGCTACTTACTCTTGAGTTTGCTGAATGGGACATTTCAGTTTCACGACAGAAGATCTAAATTCTCAATAATATGCTTTTATTAATCGTATTTCAAATATTTTCTTCCAATTAAAACAATTCTTTATGTTTTGCATTAACATATAATTCTAGCTAATTACTGGGGTTTCCCATATAATTATAATTTAAGTAATTGAACCAATCTTAATTTTATTAATTGATCAAAAATTAAGAAGTATTTGTTTGCAGTAAAGTTACATATTTTGTATATAATATTCTTATAGATGTGTATAAATGTTTGTATTTGTACAAGATATTAACTATATGTCAGATTTCTGAGATAAATTTCTTGACAAGAAATAGTTAAGGAAGGAATGATTTATGTTGGTTAGCAGCTTTGGGGACACATTCCCCACATCAGCAAAGAATCACAGCGGGAATGAAAAACAACTGACATTATTTATTCTAAGAGCAGACAAGAAGCAGTGACAAGGAAGTTATGACAGACAATAAAACTTCTCATTTTGTTAATAACCTTCATTGTGCAATAATTTTCTACTGCTAGTAATTCCAACGACTCACAAACAACACAACACCTGTTGACAAAATATTTCATTACTTTAGGCTGTATACGGAAGATATGTCATGTTCAAATATTAGCACAGATACATTTATCTTTATAATAATATATATATTTGTGTGTGTATATGTGTGTACGTATATTTACATATATATGTGAATATGTATGTGGATACATATTTGTGCATATATATACATATATATGTATATATATTAGACTGACAAACACAGGAAGAAAGTTGTACTTGTACACAGGTTAAACACAAAATAAATTATATTTAGTGCTGTAATTTTACATAATGTATGCATATTATATATTACATATAACATATATTATATCATATATATTATGCATTATCTTTTACAAATTTTCTGAGAAAAATTTTACTTATGTTATATTTATAAGTGTTGGTGATTTCTTTTTTGTATGATACATATACATATAAAGTAGTTTTAAAACTGTGAAATCACTTATTAAACAGGTAGACATTCATTTACAACCTTGATCATCTTCATTAATTTTTAATGTGGAATTGGCTCTATCAAAATTTTAAGATTTCAATTTATAATGATCAAACTTAAAATGATGTCTTAACCAACATTCAAATGTGTAAATCCATTAAGAGTCAAGCTGTAGTCTTTATAACTTGGCCAATTCATTGATAAAAGTAAATACAACTAAAAATCTCTCAAGTTATTGTGTGCACTTGCTTATAAATGATGATAGCTTTGCACTTTTTACCATATTTTCTGGCAAGTTGCTCTTTTGTACAATTTATTTTGTTAAATTTTCCCCTCAGCCTTTTTATTTTTGTTAAACTCTCCCTACATAATCAATGGCTTTGATTAAAAGTTTAATAGGATCAATTATGTATCAAGGTAATTTTTAAGCCTCACTTTCATTCTTTGCTTATATAGGAAAATATATTTTGATTTTAAACAATAACAGCAATGTGTTTTTTATATATATATATATATATATATGAAAAGTTATATTTTCATATATGACTCAATGATATTTCACAAAATGAAATATTTTGCTTAACAGATATCAGGTGTCAATACTTATTTATGTATTTCAATAAAAATATTTTGCCAAAATCCTCTTGTTTATCTATGATATATGATGGAATTATAAAGGTCAATTAACGTATCTATTTATGTATTTTTTATTGATCATCATATTTATGTGATGGAGGGAAGTTTTGTGAGGCAAATTTTTGTAAGTTGAATTCTAAATACAATGATGAATTTCATTTATGATATTCACGTGAAAACTTCATGATACATTTAAAATCTCTCAATTGGTGTTACATTTTTTATCCAGATAGAGAAAAGTATTTGAAATAAACAAAAAGGATTCTTTCACATTGATCCAAATATACAGGCGAGTAGAATGGCCTCCATAAATTAATAGATGTACTGGATTATTATTATTTACTAAATGGCATAAGCTATGAATCGATGAAAAGACACCAAGGAAAATGAATTACATATAATACTGTAAAGCCAGTATAGGGTTTCTTTTCCTTGTGTGTTTTCCAACTTTAAAAGTTAAACATGAACTCTCACTATAACTTTGATATTTATGAAATCATTGCTAAATTTTGTTGTCCAAACAAATTGACCTCGTGGTCATGGGAAATATATGTCTCTGGTCTGCTCGTTATACATTATCATGGAAAGGATTGTCTCGCAAATGCACATTTAGGTCTTGAATGCCTTATTCTTACTTAATAAAGATGAAGTGGAGTGAGGCTTGAAATTCCATCCTCTATTATAGAAATTTCCTCCAAACTCAAAAAACAATTTTCCATGTTAGAATCTTTATTAAGTATTCAATCATTTTATGAGATCAACTAATTCTGTATTATGAAATAAATATTTTCTGGATATTTTATGTTTTATAAGTCGCAAAATCAATCTTGCTGAGGAAAATCACATTTTTTGTGTTCTTAGAATTTCATTTATTTTTTGGAGCCTGATTTCTTGAGTTCTTTATATATTTTGGATATTAGCCTTCTATCAGATGTAGGATTAGTGAAAACCATTTTCCAGTCTGTATTTTGCCATTCTGTCCTGTTTACAGTTTCCTTTACCTTACAGAAGCTTTTCAGTTATAAGAAGTCCCATTTATCATTTGTTGATCTTACAAAATGAGCCATTGGTTTTCTGTTCAGAAAAGTTTCCCCTGTGCCAATGAGTTCAAGGCAAATTCCCACTTTCTCCACTGTTAGATTCAAGGTAGCTTGTCTTATGGTGAGATCCTTTATTCACTTGGACTTATGCTTTGTTCAGGGTGATAACTATGGATCAATTAGCATTCTTCTACATGCAGACTGCCAGATAAACTGGCACCATTTGTTGAATATGCTTTCTTTTTTCCACAGTTTATTTTTGGCTTCCTTGTCAAAGATCAAATATTCTTAAAATTTTTCAATCCCAAATTGTTCCTGTCTGAAAGAAATGCAGGGACAAAAATTGAGCAGAGACTAAACAGATGGCCAACCTGTTACTGGCCCAACTTGGGTTTCATTTCATTTGTGGGCAATAAACCTTGACACTACTACTAATGATGTGTAGACATATGTAGATAGGAATCATGGCTGTCCTCTGAGAGGCCCTACAAGCCCCTCACTGAGACAGATGCAGATAGAGCCAAGCATGGGACTGAGGTTGGGAACACCTACAAAAGAGTTAGAGGAATGATTGAAGGAACTGAAGGGGTTGGCAACCCCATAGGAAGATCAACAGTGTCATCTAACCTGTATCCCCCAGGTGCTCCAGAGACTAAGGTACCAACCAAAAAGCTTACACAGGCTGGTGCAAGGCACCTGGCAAATATGTAGCAGAGGACTGCCCTGTCTGGCCTCAGTTGAAGAGGATGTGCCTAAACCTGTAGACACTTGATGCCCCAGGGAAGGGGGATACCTGGAGGGGGAAACACTCTCAAAGGCAAATGGCATACTGTTGGGGGAAGAACTCTGAGAGGGAAGACCTGGATGGTAACATTGGGAAGTAAATTAATAATAATAATTAATTTATGAAAAATGCTTGGATTTAAAGTGGAGTCTAAAATTTAAGGGATTGAAAGAGCTATCCTGTCAGCAACTGAATCTATATCCACCGTGCCTTTCTACTAGTGATAACTTCCATCAAGGTGAATGATCTTATAAATACTGAGCATCATTCCTACTCACAATAGTGGAAAAGTGAGGATTGACTCATATTAATATAACATCAATGTCTTTGAAATATATATATATATATTTATATATATATTTATATATATTTATATATGTGTTTGTATATATATACATATATATACAAACACATATATAAAATGTAATAGTGTATATTTATAAATAGTATCATAGTATCACCTTATATTTTCATATTTTAAAAATAGTCTATTCTAAGTTTTCTTTCCTTATAACTAACATATCACTTTACTTTGTCCAATGTTTTATCTCTTCTAGTATATCATATATAGTTAAAATTTTAGCATCAATTAGTCTCATGAACTGTATTCTTTAATTTTATAGTATACGTTCGTTTTGCAGCTTTTATTCCTGCTGGGTGTTATTTTTTTAGAGTATTTGAGCTTTCTTTAAGATATGAATTGAATGCTCAAAGGGAGTAGTATGTGAATCACTCATATTTTTAATAAGTATGGAGTACTAAAGAACATAATTAAATGTCTGTGAACATTCCTAAAGCTATACACATTATTATTTGAAAACTGCATAAACCTTCTAAGAATTTTCATCCCAGTGAAATCTGTAATTGAAAGAAAATATATTAATGGATTTCAAGACCAGAAATACAGAAATATATTAACAATACTTTATTATTTGAAAATGTAGTCTAGAAGTGCTTTCTGACAGAAACCTGATATAACTGTCTCCTGAGAGGCTCTGCTCTCTGACAAACAGACACAGATGCTTACAGTCAACCATTGGACTGAGCATGGGATCCCCAATGGAGGAGTTAGAGAAGGGACTGAAGGAGCTGAAGGGATTTGCAACCCCTTAGGAAGAATAATAACAATCAACCAGATCACCCAGAGTTCCCAAGGATCAAACCACCAACCAAAGAACACACATGGAAGGATCCATGGCTCCAGACACATATGTAGCAGAGGATGGTCTGATTAGTCATCAGTGGGAGGAGAGGCTCTTGGTCCTAGGTAGGCTGGATGCTCCAGTGTAGAGAAGTGCTAGGGCATAGAGGTGGGAGTGGGTGGGTAGGTGGGGGAATATCCTTATAGAAGAAGGGAGAGGTGGGATGGGATAGAGGATTTGGGGAGGGGAAAATGGGAAAGGGGATAAAATTTGAAATGTAAATAAAGAAAATATCCAATAAAAGAAAAGAAAAATAAGAAAATATAGCTATATATACATTCATGATGGATTGTCAAAATCAACTGAAAGATTTACACGTAATAAATCTAAGGAAAACACTAACATGCAATGATGTGGCTTCAAAACATAATTTTCAAATGTAAGACTTAGCTATACATTATTTAAAATAATAATTTTCCTTTGTAAAGAAGTGTACTTGTGTTTTCTTAGCCTTGCATATTGCAAAGCAGAGCATCAAATCTGCAGGAACTGGAGTTACAGGTGATTGTAATCCACCAGCACAAGTGCTGGAAAATAAACTCCTGTGCAAGAGTGGTAGATACACTTTTCCATTGAGCCACATTGTCAATCCATTGTTAGAACTTCTCACAAAACGTCGAACATAAATTACTTTGCTGTGTCATGGTAAGTTTGTGAACACTTTAAATTCTGAACAGGTCATACTCATTTAACCTGTTTCACTATAAATAAAGGAAAGTATATCTGTTTCCTTTGTTTATGCAGAGTATACTTGATGTCGTATTTTCAAAAACAAAATGATATTTTCTCATAGCATGCACTTTTCTTCTTCAGCAGATGAAGAAAATTGTTTTAACAATTATAGTCAAGCATTTTTTCCAAGCCACCATTTATATTTTAATTCTGATTCCTTTAACTGAAAACCATTATTAATTTATTTGATATTCTTCTATATTCATTATCCAGTTACTGATATAACTGTTACTAATTTTCTATTATGTCAAAAATGAATTTGTATCATGAAATAGAATTCAGTAAAATCTTGTAATTTTCTGTGTGTTCATAAATAGAATTAGATCTACACATGGCTCAATCTTGGACATACTATACAGTGAAGTGATTTGCTAATAACCATAATACACATTTATTATTTATCTACTTAATGATGTTTTCGTGGACACAAGCAGTTAATCTTATGTGTTATATAATTACTAGCAAACAATACACCATTACTATTGAAATGTGAGTCACATTTAGAATTACTTTACCAAACAGTGGTGCCTGAACCTTATGGGTATTAGGACATTGTAAAGTCAGGATGTGAGTACCTATCTAAACCACTTGAAGTCTCTATGAGGGTTTTAGAAAATTCATTTGCTTAATAATAAGAAGCACAGCTGTATATTAATTTCATTTTTTCTTGATAGTGATTTCATTCTCAGATGTAATAGAAATTAAGGATTAAATCCTAGATCTCTCTGAAGAATTCCAGCATGCAAGATTAGAAATCAAATATATTCAACATAATTAAGTTGGCTGTTATTTCCTTATAAATTAAATATTAAATAATCAATGAAAATACTATTTCATGGTTAAAATCATGAATAGTTTTCAAAAATTAGTATATTGCTGTATATTTTTTATGGAACCAAAATAATGTCTTATACTACTCTAGAATGGGCTCAGTTTTATTTTGGCTATTCTTTGAAGATTATCTTTCCTGTTTACCTATGTTTTATAAGTTCACTAAAGAATTGTATGAAATACAGTTTAAGACAATTTTGTGCACACACAAAAATGGCTCAACAAGTAGAAGTACTTGCTGCTCTGACCAGATGATATGAGCTCAATTTCAGTAACCACATAACAGTGAAAGACAGCAGCAGAACTCATTGTAGTCCTTTGGTTTCCCTATGTTCTATGTATCCTATGTATACATTCATATGGTTGATAAAGATTAACACAAATACAAAATAATACTAATAGTAAACAATAAATAAACATAATTTTAAAAAAATAATGTTATAACTTAAAATTTCTGATTCAATACAAATTATAGTTTCAACAAAAAGGTTCAAAAAATACTAAGACTGAAGCAAAAGAACTATGATTTCTATCAACGTATTTGTTCATAATTACATATGTTTAATTATTTAATTTCTTGTATATGCAAAAAATACCTGTATTTTTATCTCTCGCTGTTGCTTACTCTGATTTTTGGTCATGAAAGTTGGAAAGGACCAGTGAAAAGATTCAATGACTGAAAGTGTTTGTTGCCAAGCCTAATGTTTGTTCAATCACTATTATCCATATGGTAACAGGAAAGAACCAACTACTGAAAATTGTTCTCTGACATCCTCAAGCAAACCATATAAATTCTTACTGATATACACATGCAAACACATAAAAAAAACTAAACAAATGTAGTAATAACATAAAATATTGGGGGTGGTAAGCTAAATCTACTAAAAACTAAGGAATATTAGCAACTCTAGGAATGGAGAGAAGCCTGGAAGCTCAGCATCTGAAAACACAGCTTGACCTTTACTTGTAGCAAAATAAGATAACTGGGGGCTGAAAATAGCCTGATAATAATATATATGTTGTGTTCTATAAAAAAAATGAGACAGGGATATATTTGGTGGAGGTGTAGAATGGTGTGGAAGAAGGGGGTGTCTCTGAGGGCCCATGTTGATGCATCCCTTCCCCGTGAGGTACCAGCTACACTATGGCACAGTACAGAATAGAGTTTATTCAGGGCATGGGGAGGGGAGTTGAGGACGCAGTAGAGACAGAGAAAGGGAGAGAGAGAGAGAAAGAGAGAGAGAGAGAGAGAGAGAGAGAGAGAGAGAGAGAGAGAGAGAGAGAGAATGGAGGAATATATATAGATATAGATAGATATAGATATAGATATCAGTAAAGAATAAAGAAGATATGGAAGATGCTCTCTAGGCTCGGGGCTCACATGCATAGGGAAGACTAGAGAGAAGGGTGAGACAGGTAACTGCGAGGCCAGTTTGGACATACTGGATTTGGGGTAGTTGCCAGCCATCCCGGTCGAGAGAGCAGGTTTCTCCCACCTTTTTCTTCTCCAAGAACGAGAGGACTCTGCAATTAAAAAAATGAATACACGAAATTCCTAGGCAAATAGCCATGGATATCTTAACACCTGAAACACGAGAAAATGACCTTAAAACTAGTCTGATAATGATGATATGAGCTTGTTTTTTGAAATTTTTTGTTAGATATTTTCTTTATTTACATTTCAAATGTTATCCCCTTTCCTGATTTCCACTCCGAAAATCCCCTATTCCCTCCCCCCCAACCCCAGCTCACAAACCCACCCACTTGCTCTTCCCTACCCTGGCATTCCCCTAACTGGGCATCGAGCTTTCTCAGGACTAAGAGCCTCTCCTCTCATTGATGTCCAACAAGGCCATCCTCTGCTGTATATGCGGCTGGAGCCATGGGTCCCTCCCTGTGTACTCTTTGGTTGGTGGTTTAGTCCTTGGGTGCTCTAGGGATACTGGCTGATTCATATTGTTGTTCCTCCTATGAGGCTGCTCAAACCAACCAGTAAATCTGAGATTTCATGATAAGACCTAATCTAAGAAAAATAGGAATAGAAAAAGATAAAGGGTTCTAACTCCAATACCCAGAATAATTTCTTATCAAGTCACAGAAGGAACCTTTCCAAACCTAGAGAAAGAGATGGACCAGAAATTAAAATCCTCCCTGCATATCAAAACACAAGGTCTATAGAAAAAAGTATGAATGTTAAAAGCAGTAAGGGAAAAAGACCAGATAATATACAAAGGCAAACAGAGACAAACGAATTTTCAGTCACAATGATACAAAATTGATGCAAAAACATTCAATAAAAACTCACAAGCTGAATCCAGGAATACATAAAATAGATCATCCATCAACATAAAGTAGGTTTCATCCCAGGGATGGATTGATTGTTCAATATCTGAAAATTCATCAACATAAAACATAATCCACAAAATAAACCAACTGAAAGCAAAAAAAAAAATCACATGATTATCTCATTAGATGCTTTAAAGACTTTGATAAAATCCAACACCCAGCCGGGCGGTGGTGGCGCACACCTTTAATCTCAGCACTTGGGAGGCAGAGGCAGGAGGATTTCTGAGTTCGAGACCAGCCTGGTCTACAAAGTGAGTTCCAGGACAGCCAGGGCTACACAGAGAAACCCTGTCTCGAAAAACCAAAAAAAAAAAAAAAAAAAAAAAAAAAATCCAACACCCCTCATAATTTTAGTTGGGACACCAACCTTTTATGGCTGAGTCATCTCTCCAACCCAGGCTAGAAATCATAACCTGGAATGTCAAGTAAGTGACTCAACTTAGCCATTTCCTCTCTGCTAGTTTCTATAGTGTGCTCCTGATTCGATGCTATCTTTGTCTGTTTCTATTTACTCTTTTGTATGAAGGCTTCATCCAAGGGGACATTTTGCTCTGCATAGAACTCTTCACTGAGAACTGTAGCTTATTGCCTAAAAGGAACTCACTCAGTAGAATTCTGTTGGAATGTATTAGCCGCAGTTTTGATATTACCTTTCTACTGTTATTTTTCCATATACTTGAAAAGTTCACCCATTGTTCTGCCTGGGACCTTTCTAACACTAAAAGGTTTCTAGAAATGTCTGCTGGCAATTTTAGTGCTATAGTTGATGCTGTTTTACTATCAAGGTTATCTATTTATTTTGTATCTATCCCTTATAATTTTCATTAAACTTACTCTCTATATAATGAATTTATTCCACTCATTCAAAAAAATCTTAAACCCCATCAGGTTAAAGGCATTAAAGAAATCAGAGATGTATGTCACACAGCTAAACATAATCAAAGCACTATAAAGCAAACCAATAGCCAACATCAAACTAAGTGGACAGAAACTTAAAGCATTTCCACTTGCATCAGGGACAAGGCAAGGTTGCCCACTCTCTCCCTATCTATTCAATATAGTAGTTGAAATTTTAGCCACAGCAGTAAGACAATTAAAGGAGATTAAAGGGATACAAATTGGTACAGAGAAGTTAATGTATCAATATTTGTATATGATATGATAATATATGTAAGTGATTCAAAAATCTATCAAAGAACTCCTACAGCTCATTAATACCTTCAGCAAAGTGGTTAGATACAAAATTAACTTGTAGGAATCTCTAGCTGTCCTTTATAAAAATGATAATCAGACTGAGAAAGAAATTAGGGAAACAATACCCTTTACAATAGCCACAAATAATATAAAATATCTTGATAGAGCACTAACCATGCAAGAGAGAGAGAGAGAGCTATATGACATGAAGAAAGAAATTGAAAAAGATACAGAAGATAGAGAGTTCTCCTATGCTCATGGATAGGAAGAAGTAGCTAAATGGCCATCTAACCAAAAGCAGTCTGTAGAGATTCAAACCAATCCCTATCAAAATTTCAACACATTTTTATAGACCTTGAAAGAGCAATTCTCAAACAGAAACAAAAACCCAATATAGCCAAAATAATCCTGAACAGTTGAACATTGGGAGGAATCACCATGCCTGACTTCAAGCTCTACTACAGAGCAATAGTGGTTAAAATCTGCATGTATTCATACAAAAACAGACCCATTTATCAGTGGAATAAAATCAGAGACCCAGAAATAAACCCACAGTCATATGAACATTTGATTTTTGAGGCAAAAGCCAAAATCATACAATGGAAAAAAGAAAGCATCTTCAACAAATGTTGCTGGTCCTATAGGGTGTTTTGTCATGTAGAATGACAAAAAAAAAAATTCTTATTTATCACCCTGCCCAAAATTCAAGTGCAAGTGGATCAAAGATCTTAATGTAAAACTTGCTACAATAAACTAGTAGAACACAAATTGGAGAATGGCCTTGAACTCATTTGTATGAGAGACAATTTCCTGAATAGAACACCAATGGCTCAGGTTCTAAGTTCAACAATTGATAAATGGGACCTCATGATATTACAAATCTTCAGTAAGGCAAAGAACACTGGCAATAGAACAAATATACAGTCTATACAATGGGAAATAATCTTTACCAACTTTACATCTGAAAAAAGGCTAATATATAAAATTTACAAAACACTCAAGAAGTTAGACACCAACAAGTCATGTAGCCTAATTAGAAAAATTACATAGCTAAACATAGAACATAGCTAAACATAGTACATAGCTAAAAAGAGAATTCTCAATAGAAGTATCTCGAGTGACTGAGTGACAAAGAAGCACTTAAAGAAATGTTTAAAGTCCTTAGTCATCAGGGAAATGCAAATCAAATTAACTCAGAAGTTTGATCTTATATACATCAGAATGGCTAAAATCAAAATCTTAATATATAGCACATGCTGGTGAAGATGTGGACCCAGGAGAAAAATTTATCATTTTTGGTGGGAGTGCAAACTTGTATAACAACTTCGGAACTCAATTTGGAATTTTTCTCAGAAAACTAGGAATAATCCTACCTGAAGTCTCAGCAATACCACTCCTGGGCATATACCCAAAAGATGCTCTAGCATCCCACAAAGACACCTGCTCAGCCATGTTCATAGCAGCTTTATTTGTAATAGCCAGGAACTAGAAACAACCTATATATCCCTCAACTCAAGAATAGATAAAGAAAATGCCGTACATGTACACAGTCGAATACTATTCAGCTAATAAAAATAAATATATCATGAATTTTGAAGGCAAATGATTATATCTTCAGATATCACAGAGTGAGTTAATCCAGTACTGAGTGGACATGCATGATATGTATTCATTTATAAGTGGACACAGGCACCATGTTATACTCCACAAACCCTAAGAAGATAAACAAGAAGGAAGGCCCAAGCAAGGAATCTATCTCAGAAGGTGGAACAAAATATTCACTAGAATCAGATGATCGGAAGGAATTAGGTTAGAGGGGGATGTGAGGGGAAAGGAGGTTAGGGGTCAGATATGAAAAGGACAAGAGTGATAGCTAGATGGTCATGAAAATGAATGGAAATCTGCAACTGATGGGGGTGTAGAGGTAAGGGGTATTTCCAAGATGAGACAGACCAGGAATAAGGGAGTCACAGAAGAATCAATGGATATGACCTTAGTTGTGACTCACAACATTGGGGATGTGGAACCTGAAGAAGTTTACCTCCTATAGGCAGAGAGGAATCTTAGTGGAGTAATAGAGACACGAACCCACCCACAAATCTTTCAATCCAAAATGAATCTTGTCTACAAGAAATGCAGGGTAGTATTCCATTGCGTAAATATACTACATCTTCTAAATATATTCCTCCATTGAGGGGCATCTGGGTTCTTTCCAGCTTCTGGCTATTATAAATAAGGCTGCTATGAACATAGTGGAGCATGTGTCCTTATTGCATGCAGTTAAAGCCTCTGGGTATATGCCCAGGAGTGTTATAGTCGGATCCTCCGCGAGTGTCATGCCCAGTTTTCTGAGGAACTGCCAGACAGCTTTCCAGAGTGGTTGTACCAGTTTGCAATCCCAAACAATGAATTCATGAAATTCCTAGGCAAATGGTCAGAACTTGAAAATATCTTCCTTAGTGAGGTAACCCAATCACAAAAGAACACACATGGTATGCCGTCACTGATAAGGGGATATTAACCCAGAATCTCGGAATACCCTAGACACAATTCGCATATCAATAGATTTCCAAGAAGATGGAAGGAGAGACCCCTGGTACTGGAAAGACTGGATATAGGGGAATGCCAGGACAGAGAAGCGAGAGGGGGTTGAATGAGAAAAAGAGGGAGGGAAGGGGACTTATGGGACTTTCGGGGAGGGAGGAAACGGGAAAGGGGAAATGATTTTGAATGTAAATAAAAAAACTTAGAAAATAAAATAAAATAAAATAAAAAAGAAATGCAGGCACTAGGGTTGAAACAGAGACTGTGGGAATAGTTAATAACTGGTCCATTGAAACTCATCCCATGGGCACACACCAATCCCTGACACTATTATTTGTACTCTGTGTGCTTTCAGAAAGGACCATGTTGTTCCCTTAAAGACTCTACCCAGCAGCTCATTCAGACAGATATGGAAACCCAATGCCAAACAGTGCATGGAGCTTGGATACCCTTATGAAACTGTAGGAAGAAGGATTGTGAGTCCTGAAGGGCATAGGAACTCTATAGGAAATCAACAGAGTCAGCTAAAGTGGATCCTTGGTGCTATTAGAATCTGAACTACCAACCAAAGAGCATACGCAGACTGCATCTAGGTTTCCCTGCACATGCATAGCACATGTCCTGCTTGGACTTTGTGTGGGTCCTGAACAACTGGAATGGTGGCTAACTGTTGCCTGTCTGTGGTATATGTTCTTCAAGCTGTGCTGCTTTGTCTGGCTTCAATAGAAGAGTATACAACTAGCTTCACAGAGAATTGATTTGCCTTGGTAAGAGGAGCCATGAGGCTCAGAACAGCTCAGAAGGAAGGGGCATGGGGGATAGGGGAAGGATTGTGGGAGGAGGTGACCAGGAAGCAGTCAGTAATTTTAATGTAAAGTGAATAAGAAAAAATAAAATAAAACTTAAAAGGATAATTAGTTATCCTGAGTGAGGTAAGCAAATCACAAAGAACACACATGGTATGCACTCCCTGCTAAGAGGATGTTAGCCCCAAAGCTTGGAATACCCAAGATACAATTCACAGACCACATGAAGCTCAAAAGGAAGGAAGACCAAAGTATGGGTCCTTAGGTCCTTAGGGGTAACAAAATACTCATGGGAACAAATACAGAGACAAGGTGTGGAGCAGAGACTGAAGGAAAGGTCATTCAGAGACTGCCTCAACTGGGCATGCATTCCATATACAGTCACCAAAGGCAGACACTATTATGCATGCCAAGAAGTGCATACTGACAGGAACCTGATATAATTGTCTCCTGAGAGACTTTTCCAGAGCCTGACATATACAGAGGTAGATGCTCGCTGCCAACCATTGAACTGATCACAGGGTTCCCAATAGAAAAGTTAGAGAAAGGACTGAAGGAGCTGAAGGGTTTCACATACTCAAAGGAAGTACAACAATATCAACCAACCAGAACTCCTAGGTCTAAACCACCAAATAAACAGTACACATGGAGAGACCCATGGCTCCAGTTTTACATGTAACAGAGGATGGCCTTGTTGGGAATAAATGGGAGAAGAGGCCCTTGGTCCTGTGAAGGCTTGATGCCCCAGTGTAGGTGACTGACAAGACAGGGAGGGTGAGCAGGTAGGTGGGTGGGGGTAAACAGTCATAGAAGCAGGAAAGAGGGGGGATAGAGGGTTTCTGGGGGGAGGATCATGAAATGGGATACAATTTGAAATGTAAATAAATAAAATGTTCAATAAAAAGATTAAATAAAAATAATAATAATAATAACAACAACAACAGCAAAGTGTAGGCTTTCGGTGATGGCAGAAAAAAGGATAGATGAAAATATACAGTAAGCACTTTTATTTTATAAAATTAATAATAATAAAATACATATCTTGGAAAAAAAGAAACCAAGACAGGAGATAGAGGGGAAAGAAATCTGATGGGAGAGGCTTATTTGTTCTGGAGGACAAAGGACTGCCCCTAGATAAAGAAGGGACAGACATGGCACACAGGAAAATGGTAGGTTATAAAAATAAAGCAAGAAAGTCCATGTTAGCATGAGGTTTGAATTCTAATTGGGCATGTTAATTAGGTGATTCAAGGAACTTTTGATTGCTGTACTTCAATACTTTTATAACTGGTTATTAGTAGTCAGCCTCAGAAGGCAGAAGTGGTCAAGTAAAAGAACCACTGGGACAAGCTTTTTAATGAAATCTAATGTTTTTTAGCAGAGGGAGTAGGAAAGAAAGGCCAGGTTTGACAGAGTCATGTTTGTGAGCTGGCAAGACTCTCTTAAGATGTAGAGTGAGGTGGGAATCAGAAAAATGTGTCTCTTCCATTTACACTCAAAGCAAAGGACTATTCATACTAGCATACTACCCATAGTGTGCACAGATAGGTGTCTATCTTATATCTTTCTCACAGGCAAAAGACAAAGCAGCATGGTTTAGTAGTTTTGTTTAATACCATGCTGTTTCCTTTGTGATATAGAAGATATCCTGTGTACTTGAAGCTTCTCAGTAAGCAAAGCTCAGCATGATTTCCTACAGAGTTTTACTTTTATGTTGCAGAAGTAAATTCAAAGATGGTTTCCGCAAAGCAAATAAGCACTGAGTCATAGAACTTAGAAAAAAACACTCAGAAAGAATGCCAACTCTTCAGGAGAGAGCACATCAATGGTTATATGTGAGCTGCAGAGTTGTAGAACTCGATATTGCCAATCTGAAAGAGACTAGACAGCTCAGAGAGTACATGGGAAAGAGCGGTAAGATAGCATTTGTTCTGGGAAGGTCTTTGGAAGTCATATGATAATAGGAATCTGTCTTGCCATCAGCTGTCTTCAATCCTACACACATCATCAAATGGCAGCAGTATTCATTCACATAATTTGATCATTATAAAGTGTTTATCTCACACTTGAAATTGGAATTTTACCTGAAGGAATTCTTTTGTGTTCCAGGAACTTTATTCTTTTGAATTCCAGGTGATACTGTGTTACCATAATAGCTGGCTTGTTGTGAGAAACTTTAATTGATGCTAAATACTTTACAAAAATATTTGTAGAATCTTTATAACTTCTCCAAAAGATAGTGTATTATTTACTTGTAAAATAAAAGGGAATGCTTACAATTTAAGAAGTATATGATAAACCTATTCAAATAATAACTTGTGTTAGAAATATATTTTAAACTCCAAAGTTCATCCTCAGTAAACAGTAATATTACATCCTTTTACAACTCTTAATATTTATGCTTTATCTTAAGAAACACCAATATTATGGATACTTAAAGAGTTTATTGGAAGTCATTGATATTGCGAGATTGCCATAAAAATATCAATGATTGCACTGATTAAAAATACACTACAATACTAAATTAATCCTGGTTCTGAAATCATTATCCTGATAAGCAATATTTGACTACAAGTTATTTGAAAAGAAATATTTAAATATCTCAGAGATGACACTACATGTAGTGTGTCATTTATGTGTCATATTCCAGTGACAAAAGTGACCAAAAAAGACAATTAAGGAAGAGTCTGTTTGACTCTGAGTACCAAAGTATTATCAGCATGGAAGAATACTCATGGTAACAATACTTTGGGTTACCTTTTCTAAATTCAATCTACAGTTGGAAACACAGAGAGATTAATACTGTTGCATACTTTACTTCTGTTTTTTTCAATATGGGACTATTCCTACCCTGGAATAGTGTCATCCAAATTAGATTGGGTCTTTTTACTTTAGTTAATATTCTCCCAGCTTCCTCACAGATAAGCTCAGAGATTTTCCTGCTATTTCATTCTAGATCCAGTCAAATTTGCATTCAATATTAAGCATCACTTGGCAAGTTCACAATCAAGTGTATAATATGTAAGCCCTAAACTTCCAGCAATTATTGCCCACAGGTTTTCAATTACATTCCATATAATGCCAACAGTTCCTATATTATTTCTAAACTGTTCAAAAGTGCTTAAAATACAAATTTGAACAAGACCATAAACAGATTTTTCAGCACTGAAGACAGCATCCAAGGAGATGGGGGAAGAGGAAAGGGAAAGGAGGGGATGGAGAGAGAGAGAGAGAGAGAGAGAGAGAGAGAGAGAGAGAGAGAGAGAGAGAGAGAGAGAGAGAGAGAGAGAGAAGGTAAAGGAAGAAGGAGAGATGGACAACTGGGGTAAGGAAGAGAAGGAGGTGGAGGAGATGGAGGGGGGAAGGGAGAGATGGAGAGAGACAGACAAACAGAGAAACAGAGACAGAAAGATAGAGAGGGAGATAGATATGAGAGGAAATGCAGAGAAAGAAACTCATTACTAAAACTATATTGCTTTTATAACTCATTATTTTGTATACCCAAATTTTAATTTCCAGAGCAGGGATATTTCTTAGTCTAAGATTGAAAGTAAATTGGAAGAATAACAAAGAATCAAAATGAGATTGATTTTGTTTTTAATAGGGAAGTAGTATATAATTTTTATTGGTAATTTTCTTCCCAAATGAAAATTTTTAGTTTATTCCTAAGTGTTCCTGATAACTCTGCATCATGATTTTTCAAATGTGTGTGTACATATGGATATAAACACACACACACACACACACACACACACACTCACACACACACATTAATGGACTATTCTCTTAATATTCTCTTGGTTTCTTTGTAATTGCTGCATAAAATTATGTGAAATATATTATTGGCATAGCTTTCACTTGGCACTATAATAAAAATTAAATATTAAACTGTTCATGGATATTCACATAATCATAAAATAATATCAGCACAATCTTCACTGCACCAATCTGTTCTTATTTTTCACTAATCAAACTGTCACCTTGAGTCTCAATGGAACCACTATAAGTAGTCTGCCCTAACCAAAAGATGCCATCTGTCTCAGAATTAGTCAAAAATAATGCAAGAAACTGAGACATATATATATCGTCTCTGGGATATTATTAATTTTATTTAAAACCACTGTGATTTTGCTTACTGAGATCACATAGACGATAAATAATTTCAATAGTTGAAAATTCTAACATTGTAACAATTTTGGAATCATATTTAAACAATGAGATAGTATTAACAACAATGTATTACTCATCTTTTAATGTTTTATCATTGGTCTTCACTCATATATATGAAACTGTAGAAGTGAGGCAAGCTATCACAGAATTATTATAATTTGACAATGTTTGGGAAATTAGTAATATTTATTAGCCATACATAATTGGTTAGTTCATTTACTGGCTATACAATTTCTTGTATCAAACTGGAGGAATGTACTATCAACTGTAATATGTTAGAAATTTAGTGAAATTGTAACTATATAATTTTTTTATTTTTATAATTAGAATTCAAATTTTTAAATTACTAAATATTTTATGTATTTGATAAGTGTTGCCTTCATTCTTACTAAAGTCTTTTTTTTCTCTTGGATTTCTATTGAAGAGTTAGGGGAAGTATTGAAGGAACTGAAAGGGAAGACAACCCCACAGGAAGACCAACAACTATCCTAGAACACTGGAAGTTCCCAGAGACTAATCCACTAACCAAAGAGCAGATATGGACTGGTCCATGAACCCTGGCAAGTATGTACTCAAGAACTGCCTTGCCTAGACTAAGTAAGAGAGGATGTGCTTAATCCTATAAAGTCTTGAGGCCCCAAGTAAGGGAAATACCAGGGGGTGAGTTGGGGTAGGGTTAGCAATTGTTGGGGCATGGGTGGCAGAGAACACTCTCAGAGGAAAGGAGGAGGAAAGATGGGGTGGAGAACACTGGGAGGGGAAAACAGGAGGAGGGCAACATTTGGCATGCAAATAAGTTAAATAATTAACATAAGAAAAGGAAAAAGAAAATAGATATCCTGATTACAGTTTTGATTCCCTCTACTGCTACAAGTTCCTTCTCACCAGATCCCAATCCACATCCTCTTGGTAGGATATTCTGTTCTGTTTTGTTCTGTTCTATTCTGTTCTGTCTTCTATTCAGTTCGGTCATTTTGTTTTAATGAGTATGTAGTGACTTCCCCATCACTACTTAGTTTGGTGAATATATTTTGTTATATATTTAAATGAATATAATAATTTGCTTCTTAACTCAATTAATATTTTTAGAATGCGTTTTTCCATTCTATTCTCTGAACTGATGTCTATTCTTGATGCTAATGTCTTTCTTTCTTGGATGTAATAGAAGAATGGATCCTGAGTTTGCATCCATTCTGTTTGCTTGTATCATTTATAACAGAATTGAAACAACCAGTGATGAAAGCTATATATTATTTGTGTCTCTTAATTCCTGCTATTTTGTTGTTAGGTGGTGGTAGAGATGTGTGTGTGTGTGTGTGTGTGTGTGTGTGTGTGTGTGTGTGTGTGTGTGTGTGTCCCCTTTTTATTTGCTTCTCTGCAACTATTAATTTATTTTGTTTATCTGTATGAGCATATGATTAACTCCTTTACATGGGAATTTCTCTTCTAGTACCTTGTATAAGACTGGATTTGTTGTAAGATATTATTCAAAGATTCTTTTGTCATGGGATATCTTATTTTCTTCATATATTGTGATTAAAAGTTTGATGGGTATGTGTAGGAGTAATATAGTATCCAACAATATTTTTTTTTCAATCTTGGTTTTTTGTCACTCATTAAAGACTGATGAAGATCAGCAAGACAATGGCATATATTAAGATACTTTATTAACCTCTATAAATTGTCCAAATACTAACTGGGTCAACAAAATCTAAATTCCCACACATACAATTCAATATGGTGTTCACTACATAGCTTCAATGTTTGTTATTGAAACTTTCATGAGGCTTGACTTTAAATTCCTTTAATTTTATCTTAGGGTTTTATGCTGTAAAAGGACATCATGACCACTATAACTCTTATAAAGAACAATGTTTAGTGGGGGCTGGCTTACAGTTTTAGAGGTTTATTTCATTATCATTGTGCCAGGAAGTATGGCAGTGGGCAGGGATACATGGTGCTGTAGAAGACAAGAGTTCTATATCTGGATCCACAGGCAATAGAAGAAGATGGTGTAACTAACACAATAGTGTAACTTCAGCATAGGTGAACTCAAGCATATGCGCCCACAGTGACACAATTCATCCCAGAAGACCACACCTACTCCAATAAGGCCAGACATACTAATAGTGCCACTCCTTATGAGCCGAGCATTCAAACACATGAGTCCATGAGGGCCATACCTATTCAAAGCACCATGCAAATGGAAACATTGCATGTTTAAGAAGATGTAATTATTCATTTTAGTCATTAAATTTCTGATTTTCTTCCTTTCATTAGAAACATTATTTTTGTCTTTATTTTCAAATAATATAATTACATCTGTATCTTATATTAATATAGAATACAATGTGGAACTGTAATTGTCATCAAGCACCTGTGGAATTTGTGTCCTGAAGAAATATACATCTCTCAGAGATAGTGTCACCTACTTAAAATATGTAAATTTAAATATATTTTGTTAGATATTAAAATGGATATACCAACTTTCATCTTAACCCTTTATTTTAAGAATCAGTTTTTCTTTGAAATGATATCTATCCTTGATGCTAATATGTCTTTCTTGGGTGTCATATAGATGAATATAGAAGGGATTTTGAATTATTTTTCTTATTTTCATGAGAAATAATTTGTTTTTCTTCTATTCATGATGATATTCTACGTGAATGAATAATATATACTTACCTACAACTAAACATGAATTTACAGTAATGAAATATTTCTAGAATAATGATTACCCTTTAAATTTTATGAACTAAAATGTACATCAAGTCTATTGCTTTTGTATTTAAGCTCACCTTTCTGTTGGTTACTGACATTCAGGGCATCTTTAGCTCTTTATCAGTAGCTAAAAGAGCCATGGTTTTGTTACAGGACTCTGTTCATGACACATGATGAAATTAGAAATCTTTACAGTGAGCAATAGCTCCAAATTGCTTCAATTTTCATTACCTTTGTTTTATATATGTATGTTTAATATACATACATTTATAAAACAAATATGTGTGTGTGTGTACCTGTGTGTATATGTGTATTTTAGAAAGGAAATTCATGTTCCCATTTTTCAAATACAATTTAATAATTTATATAATCAGGTCTGTCAACTTTTAAAGTGGCTAGGCTATTAAAATAAAAGGTAAAACCACACACTTTATTTCAAAACATTTTTTTTATTTTCTAAGTTTTTTTTATTTACATTCAAAATCATTTCCCCTTTCCCGTTTCCTCCCTCCCCGAAAGTCCCATAAACCCCCTTCCCTCCCTCTTTTCCCCATTCAACACCATTTTTAAAGATATTGTACATAATTAAAAAAAGACAGGTGTACTGTATTATAATGATTCACATATAATTTTGGATTTATATGTAGGTAATTTTAAGAATGTAACCACTTATGTGGATGTAATTTTTGCCACAAAGAACTTTTGAAAAGGTCTGCCACTCTCATTTAATACAAGAATACCAGGTAATAAAATTTAGAAAACAATAATTTTGTAATATGTTTGCAAATATTTCAAAAGTGCATTATCAGAGTACATGCTGTTTTAGTTAGGGTTTCCATTACTGTAAAGAAATACCCTGAACAAGGCGACTCTTATAAAGGACATCATTTAATTGGGGTGGCTTGCAGTTTTAAAGGTTTAGTACATTATTTTCATGACAAGACACTTGACAGCATTCATCAGATATGGAGCTAGAGGAGTCTAAAATTTTCCATCTTGAATCAAAGGCAGCCAGGAGAAGACCATCTTCCAGGCAGCTAGGAGGAATGTCTCAAAGTCCACCCCTCACAATGACACACTTCCTGTAACAAGGCCATACCTCCTAATTGTGCCACTCCATAGGCCAAGCATATTCAAATCACCATACATAGTTTATTAACAATTTTTATACTATCTTAATTAAGATATTTCAATATTAAGTTAAAGAGCATGAGTAGAGGACCTCTCTCATCATCTTACATTTGGTCTTCAAGTTGAAGAGCATGAGTAGAGGACCTTTCTCATCATCTCACATTTCGTCTTCAGGTAGTCTCATCCAAGAATATACACCCATACCAATATATATAAACACATATATACCACACACACACACACACACACACACACACACACACACACACGCACACGCACACGCGCACATGCACGCACACACGTGCACACACACAACTTAATAGCTTAAAACATACTATAGTTATCATGTCTATTCAAATTAGTAGTTTTATATGTGAATAATTCGTTCTATATATTAGCTCCTTTATCTATTATACAATCCTATAGTTTTGTGAAAATGTTTTTGCTGAAACAGTTTTGGCACTTCAGTAACTTCATGTGATCATTTGAGCTTGTCCATGTGATCATATTGGGGATTTAGAGGCTCACTTAATCACAGCTTTGAGGAAAGATATTTATGTTCTGTTGGGACTATGTTTGCCTTACCTGATCTGTTGGATGTGATAGAATAACCACAGTCCTATTATGCTGCCTTGTGAAGCATGACATTATGACTAAAGATGAAACAAATCTTGGATTGTGAATGCCTGAGAGTAATTTGATCAAGCTGCCAAAGAACACTGTAATTTCCAGAGATGGACAGCAATGCCCTATTATTTGCTAGGTAACTAGATATCACTTAAAAGATAAAAGATGATGTCAGAAGGTGGTTCAGTGGATAAAGTTACTGCTTCACAAGTATAAAATCATTTAATACCTAACACTACATAAAACAAGGGATTCGGTAGTATATACTTGGAAGTGGAACCCTAGAGTGGTAGATGTAAGAGAGGCAAATCCCAAGGTCTCTCTGGTTGTGCTTTTGTTAAATCCATGTTCAAGGAGAGACTCTGTCTCAAATAAGTTGTAAATAAATAGTTAAGCATAGGCATGTGTATGTACACCCATCTTTACACACACACACACACACCACCAACACAGACACATAAAGATGGCTATAAATTACTCAAAGACAAATGAAAATAATTTCTCACAAATTTCTTAGAATTAATGGACATTCTAAACAATATTTGCATAATTGCAACATTAGCCAAATTAATTACAGTATCAAACATGTACATCATGAACCCTTCAAATTTCTATAAACTAAGATGAGATAATTATACTAATTAATATAAATATCTGTACTGAATTTTATAGTTTGCAGGCTATGTGTAGTTAAAGAAGTAGCTCATTGGTTGATTCATACCTAACCTGTGCACATTGCTGAATTTGATATCTAGTAATTAAAAAAAATAACCCACTAAACTAATAACAAATTGTTTTTTTTAACCTTTTAACTAAGTATAAGATTCATCCAATTATACTTGTGATGATTGTGAGAATCCATATAATTAAGGAATGTTAAATTTGGAACATGATGTTCTAAGTAAGCAGTAATAATCTAAAATTCACGTTCCTAAATTTCATTTTACTGGAGCAGGCAGGCGTTAAATAAATAATCATGTAGATGAAGAATTTCAGTCTTAACAAATGCTTCAAAGTCTAGGAACTGTGAACACTAGAAATTAAAATGTATGTCTTAGAGAAAAGATGGATTTCAGACAACAGTCATACTCTAAAGTTAATTACTCATTTAAATTGATTTACCCTAATTTATATCTATATCTAACATGTGAAAAAAGACCTGAAGAAGTTTACTTAAATAATCCAAAGGATATAGTTCTTATGAAGCAGTCAGTCATTCTGACCTCAATGATTTTATTCTTCCTAATATGATGCCTGGTTTTCCATATTAAAGAAAATATGAAACAAAAACAAAGAAACAGCAACAACGATGATAAAATAACAAAGCTGATATGGTGAAATATATTTGAATAAAATAAAAGGTATAAATAATAAGACTCATATTTGTCAGAGGTTGTTTCTCTGAGTCATACTGAGAACTAAGGCAAAAAGGTGAATATATGATTATCTCACTGGCATCTTTAATTTGACACTCTGCTTAGAATGTTTTTTGTTTTGCATTAGTTTTGATTTTTCTCCTCTTCATCATCATCTTCCTTCTCCTCCTCTTCCTCCTCCACTTCCTCTCCCTCTTCTTTTTTCTTCTTTTCTTCCTTTTCTACTAATATTCTCCTGCATCTTTCTCTATACCCCCTTCCTTTTATTCTTCTAGTTCTTTGATTTTGAGATTTTAGTCCTCTTTACATTTAGTGTCTAAAAGTAACATGATATTATTTGACCATATTGATACGTATATGTGGAGGATAAAAGAGAGAATGCTCCAAGTGAGAATTTTCATTGGATAATTATAATTGAATAATTTGTATAGTCATGAAGCTGAAATAGGAGTAGAGGCAAACAGAAGGAAGAGAAAATAAGCTGTGATGGGTAATGAAACATGGAGATTCTTATGGCAATATGTCCTTGGAATCATTGTAAGCGGAAGATGCCTGGAGGAGTTGGAGCCATTGTTTCTACTTTAGATTATTTATTTACTAGTTTATTTTATTTTTGACTCAAACTACAACCTAAATTTCTTAATCTCTTCTTCCTAAATAGAGATTCTAGACTATATTTCTAATTCTTTAAGGATATCTTTTTAAATTTAATTTTATTTTGAATTCTTATTTCATACAATAATTTCTGAAAGTTTGACAATGGATCATTAAAGAAATATTTTAAAATGTAAGTGAAATTATATCTAAGTATGATGAAAATGTCTTCCATATCTGTACAGTGATGTTTAGAACAAAAACTTTCTCTATTGGTGCACAGTCCTGAAATTAGGAAGTTATAACTATTTCAGTTCTATTGATATTTGCTCAAGCATTAAGAAAAAAAAATGTGTATTTTAGGAATTAGTTTCTGTTGCTTAATTATTGGTTATGTAGTCATATGGCTAAGTAACCTATTTTGTGGTTTGTTGTTTAGGAATGAATCCAGTAGATGAGGTAAGAGCTAGAAAAACACAATACATTCAAATCTATTTTTTTTGTATTGGAGATCATTGCATATAAGAACTACTAGAAATTAAAATGCAATTACATATGATATATTGTAATTATCATCGCTTTTTTCTTCAGACTCCCTAACAGCCCCTACAATAAATGACTATGTTAAATAAGATATGATAACAACTGAATTAAAGCATCAGAAACATAGAAACATAGAAATAAGCATGTCCCAGGAGGAAGAGATATCCCTTAATATATGTTCTCCTATAACCATATAGATGATGGAAAATTTTGTTAAAATATGAGTTGAGATATTTTTGAATATGCACAATGCTCAGGATTTAAGGCAAATTGTGTCTATTAAATAACTTTATACTTGACCATGGTGCTTCTTAACACCAAATCAGATGTGTAATTGATTATTCAAACACAAGAGCATTAAACCCTAAATCTGGGTGAGGTTAAAGATTTTCAAAGCTGCATACTGAAGTTAACAGGTCAAAATCAATAAGCTCTGTTATTCTGTTCACAAAGTTGTTAATTCTTAATCAGAATTTATTACAAGGCTGACAGCATAATTTCAACAGTACTTAATCAGACAATTCAGCTCTCAGACTCAGGCCTAATATTATATTTTCTTAAAGAAAATGAATTACAAACTATCATAATATTGTGAGTAAAAATAATTTTTATCTTGAGTACGTATAATGCATGGCTATAAACTATATTACAAAAATATAAATTATGTCAGTAGCATTTAGAATTTTGTACAGCTTTCAAAAATTGGCAGTTCAAAATTAAATTGTTGGCATATTATTTAATCTTTGAATAATCAAGGTGAATGATCCATTATAATTCCTCTTTTTTATTAAAGTATCTCCCTGATAGACTATATTTTCTGTAATAAAGAACACTTCAATGTCCTTTGAAATGCAGGCAGGAAGCTTTTCATTACTCCACTAGTAAGAACTGGCTCATCACCTCTGAATGACACAGCAGAATGGTTACTACCTGAGATTATTTGTAAGAGTGCAATTCATGCCACCTTCAGAAAATGGCTTTCAGCATATCTGTGGTAGCTGACTTGAACCTTAAAGTTCAGTTTTGCTTTAATATAATGAATGTTCATTAGAAATATATAACATGCAAAAACAACTTATCTAAAGTGGATTTCAATGGACATTCTCACCAAATTTTTTAAGAAGCAATTTGATCAGTCACATAATTCACTCTTCTTTTTACCCCTCATATTAATATGTTCTTGTATGTTTGTTTGAGATTTTATTTATATTATGCATGTAAGTGCAATGTCACTGTCCATACAAACACCAGAAGAGGGCATGTGATCCTATAAGAAATGGTTGTGAGGCACCGTGTGGTTGCGGGGAATTGAACTCAGGACCTCTGGAAGAACAGTCAGTGCTCTTAACTGCTGAACCGTCTCTCCAGCCCACAATATGTTCTTTTTATACTAGGGTTTTTAGTATATGTTTGATAATATTTCTGAGATCAGTTTACTGGCTTTAAAAACCTGCCAAGCTAATGATGATGAGTATAACTAAACAAGTTTGTTTAAACAGTAAAATTTTACCAGAAATGAACTCCAAGTCATGTAAGAATTCTTATGTGCTTAGTCCAGATTTGGCACTTTAAATATTTAACCCTAGAAATGAAAATGAAGACTTTTGTTTGGCAAAACAACAACAAGAAAACCATGAAAGTGTGTCTACTCCAAGTGTCCTACTCTATCGATGACTGATATAAGTTATCAGTATGAGCCTCTGACATTCATAAGAATTCTTTTAGCACCATAAAGCAAAAACTTCTTATTACAGAGAATATTAAACTGTGAGTATAAGGATATGACATACCACACCTGGAGAATCACAAACTTCAGTTAAGTCTTTTTGAGTGTTGCCAGACAATGTTTATCAAGAATGTGTAGACATATTTACTTCTTAGAGACATTACTTAACTAGCTCTGGGTAATTTGTTAAGTTTCTTTTAGCATGGTGGTTTTTCATTCTCTTTGCTTGAATTAAGACTATCTAGATATATATGTGTTGGTTAGTGCCAAGCAATAAGTTGAAACTTCATGGGTATCTTGCTAACAGGTTATTAATGTGGTTCATAGGAATCACAGATGGGCAAGACTATGACCCTCATAAAACTGCAAAGCTTCTGTAAGGCAAAGGACACTGTGAAAAGGACAAAAATGGCAACCAACAGATTGGGAAGGATCTTTACCAATCCTACATGTGAGATATAGATATAGATATAGATATAGATATAGATATAGATATAGATATAGATATAGATATAGATATAGATATATAAAGAACTGAGGAAGTTAGACTCCAGAGATTCTAACCCAACTTAAAAATCAGGGTACAGAGCTAAACAAAGAATTCTCAACTGACAAAAATCAATGGCTGAGAAGCACCTAAAGAAATGTTCCCACCAACCAAAGAGTACACATAGAGGGAACCATGGCTCTAGTTGCATATGTAGCAGAAGATGGACTTGTTGGACGTCAAAGGGAGGAGAGGCCCTTGGTCCTGAGAAGGCTCCATGCCTCAGTATAGGGGAATGCCAGGACCAGGAAGTGGGAGCGGTTGGGTTGATGTGCAGGGGGAGGGGAGATGGGATAGGGAGTTTTCAGAGGGGAAACAAGTAAAGCATTTAACATTTGAAATATAAATAAAGAAAATATCTAATAAATAATGAACAAATAATAATAAAAATAAATTAGAACGAAATGGGGGCTTATGGGACTTTTGGGGAGGGGGAAACGGGAAAAGGGAAATCATTTGGAATGTAAATAAAAAATATAGAAAATAATATAAAAAAGAAAAAAAAAGAAAGAAATGTTCAATATCCTTTGTCATCACAGAAATGAAAATCAAACAAACCTGAGATTTCACCTCACCCCATTCAGAATGGCTAAGACCAAAAACTCAGGTGAAAGCAGATGCTGGTAAGGATGTGGAGAAAGAGGAACACTCCTCCATTGTTGGTGGGATTGCAAGCTGATACAACTACTCTGGAAATCAGCCTGGTGGTTCCTCAGAAAATCGGGCATAGTCTTACCTGAGGACCCAGCTTTACCACTCCTGGGAATACACCCCCAAAATGCTCCAACATATAACAAGAATACATGTTCCACTAAGTTCATAGCAGCCTTATTTATAATAGCCAGAAGCTAGAAGGGACACAGATGTCCCTCAACAGAGGAATGGATACAGAAAATGTGGTACATTACACAATGGAATACTACTCAGCAATTAAAAACAATGACGTCATCAAATTCTTGGCAAACGGATGGAACTAGAAAATAACATTCTGAGTGAGGTAACCCCATCACAAAAGAACACACATGGTAAGCACTCACTGATAAGTGGCAGATATTCATAGTCAATCCTTGGCTTAAGCCCTGGGACCCCCTATGGAGGAGTTAAAGAAAGAACTGGAGGAGGTGAGGGGTTGGGGGGGTGGCTGCAAAGGGAACATTTGATATGTAAATAAAGAAAATATTCAATAACAATTTTTAAAAGGAAGCTATTTTTGTTTGTGGTGCACAAGAGTATATACTCCTGGATAATGAGTATAAATTATGCAATATTAAATATGTTATCAATTAAAATTTTTTATTATTTATAGTATCCTAGGAATTATGTGTATGTGCCTTATATATCATTTGAAATACTTTGTATTAGTGAGAGTGAATGTATGCCAACCTTAAGTCAATATCTATTGGTTTCATATAAGTCTTGCCATCTAGTTTAATGCTACGTTATATTGACTATATTTTAAAAATTTAACTATTGCTAAATCCTGTAATCCTGATCATTGCAATCACTGGAAAAGTCAATAAGGTTCTTAGAAATTTGCTGTAGTCTGGACTTTTATTTAAAATGCAATATGTTTTTTTACACATGCAAGTTTATAAATAGATATATTAATTCATGTGTTTTGCAATGTATTGAGAAACTAAAAATACAGATTAATAATTTTCAAAGACACATCTGTATATACATATTAACCTAATATTATTTAAATATATATAATTCAAAACAAAGATAGGGATAAAATATTAATGTTTGATACTCATTTTGTAGATCTGAAATAAAGGCATTTCACAATGGCAAAATTGTATTGGGGAGACATCTGTTTTCTAATACATGTTGAATAGGAAATGTTTTGAGTTAATCTGATTGACTTTCAGGCTATTTTGAAATCATCCATGGACCTTACAAAGCTTTCTAAAGAGGATTTATTTTCAACAGCCCCTCAGGTTAAAATGGTTAACATCTGAATTAAGTGCTGTACCTTCAATGACCTGAAAGGGGAAGGGAAAGAGCAGAAAATGAATAATTTGTCAAATGTACTCTACTCCCATTAAACCCAGAAGGAAATAAATGCAGGCAGTAGAATTTTAGAAGCGGAAGAGTCTTCAATAAAACTGGGACATTTTCTTCATGTCATGCTCTTTGCTACATGTACTATGTCCATTATTTATGAGAACAAAGTCCATTATTGAAAATTCCAAAATATACAGGTATGTCTTCATTTGTCCTATACAATAATGAGATAATTTTAACTACATTGTAAACTCAATACTCTGTTGTTGTATATAGAATGAGTGAGCTTGATAGTGTTTGAAATCTGTATAAATATTAATATGAAAGGAGTGGTAATTATAGTGGAAAGAAGGAAATTTAAATTTAAAATTCAGAAATATTTTTGTACAAAAAGGATCTGAATGGAAATGCAGCTGCTGTCAAGGAGTAACTGGTGTTGGTGCTCATAATCAGATTTTATAAAGAGGGTATGCTGTATTCTATCCTATCTCATGGGTGGATGGCCCCAATTATATATGCACAATTTGCAAACTTCAGAAACTGGGAGTGAATAAGTAAATATATCTCATATGAAATAATAATTTTTTGCTACTTGATACTGTCATAATGAATATTTAATTCAATGTGTAACATAACATTTGCACAGATAGCTAGTGGACATCTTTTAAACTATGTATCATAAACAAAAATAAGTTTGGGGTTAATTCAAGTAAGTACCTTGGTTAATTCTTCGACAGTTCTTGGACAATTAGTTACCCTCTCCTATCTTTTTATAGACATTGAGCAAGAGGAAGTCAAATGAACAGAGTAGGAAGAAGGTTTGTCTGCAAGCTAAAAAGAATGCCTTACTGTGCTGCTTTGAATACGCTTTGCATTATTAGGAGGTGTGGTGTTGTTGGAGTAAATGTGGTCTTGGGGTAAGTGTGCTACTCTCGGGTTGGACAATGAGACCCTCCTCCTAAACATGTAGGAGTGGGTCTTCTCCTGTTTGCCTTCGAAACAAGACATAGAACTCTCATCTCCTTCTCCAGCACTCTGTCTACTGGGATGCTGTCATGCTTCCCGCCTTGATGATAATAGGCTAAACCTTTGAACTTATAAGCTAGCCCCAATTAAAAGTTTGTCCTTATAAGAGTTGCCTTGGTCATTGTGTCTCATCACATCGGTAAAACCCTAATGAAGATACTTAACATACATTTAAATGATCTCACTATCCTTTTGAATTTCCCATCCTCTAAAATCTGAAGAAATAGTTCCTTTGTTTTATTCATGTTCTCTCGAGTATTTTGGTATTTTAGCCAAAGTTGCTGAGATCAACATGGTCAATATGTTCCAACTCTCTATTTTCCTGTAAAACAATTTAGACATTCTAATATTCTTTATCACTGTATCTTGAACACCCATTCCTCTCTGAATGCTTCAAAAGTCACAAAAAGATGAGAAGTGCTAGTTTCTCAATTTCCTTACATCTTAAATACGTATACTGAAATATAGTACACATTTTTCCCTGTCGCAAAGGTTTGTATTATATCACTTCTTTCCTTGAAGAGAAGTTCCAAGTGATAAAATGAAAATTGAAAACAGGCTTTCATCACTGCACAGGATAAAGCAAGTTCCAATGACATTGGACGCATATCATACAGTTGGTACAATAAAAAAAAACTGATGACATATGTACAGTAAAGAAGTTTTGATTCTTGATTATGCAATTTGTCTATTCTAGATGGCCTACAAACCCCAAATAATACTGTTACTTTGACTTGCACAATCCTTTATGCTGAATTAAATATTTATAGATAACATGAAGGCTTTTCTACACTTTATCATTGAAATCCATTTGCACAGAAGAACCAAACTTCACACTTTGCTGACCTCAATTTCAATGACATACTTTCATTTAGCCTTACAACAACATCTCTATGGTCCTTCTATGACCTTTGTCATTAGGAAAGTATGTTCCATGCTAAAAAATAAAATGAAAATCTAAGGATATTTTCTCAAGAAAGATGTACTACTTCTTCCCTCCTACTTTGACTCTCACTATTACTTAAAACATAACCACAATCTAATTATTCTTAAACTTCACTTTATAGATCAGTAATTGAGGCCTTTGTTAAAACTAAGGATTCAACATTTATCTTAGGATCTTTCCTCTTGTGTCTCCTAACTAAAGAATAGGACTGTTAGATATCCATAAATTACGGCTATCCATTCCTGCATAGAAATACTCACCCAAAGTATATAATAAAGAATATTAAAGCTAACAATAGAATGAACTTAGAAAACATACCCTGAAGCAAGACTTTCTTCTTATACATAATATAAAAATCCAAACGACACAATGATAGGTATATAAGTTTAACATTATCAAAAATATGCACTGTTCTGCTACAAATGGCTCCTGTCAAGGAAAATGAAAATAAAAATCCACAAATTTTGATAATTATTTGCTAACTATGTATATAATATGAAATTTATATAATACCCTTAGAAATCCATAAAACATTCAAATGACAGAATTTAAAGTGGACCCACTTTCGAAATAAATAGTTCTCCAAAAAAAATTCATTAAAATTTAGAAGAGTAAAATATCTTGTACATCATAAGTCCTGAAAGAGAAGATGAAAAACAAATCCTTATCAAAATATTAAATCACATTAGATTTCTTTTTAGAAAAAAAATGTTGGTGAAAATATGGCTACATTGTAGCCATTCTTCTAGTGGATCTACATATTTTAGAAACAGTGTATCCATATCCATTCCCCCAAAGTGTGCAGTGTGAAGCTATTGAGTGACACGGTATACATTATTATCATGCACAAAAAGATAAGAAGTCATCTCCATATAGAACATAAGTACAAATGTAAACAGTAGTGTTATTCTAAAAAGTACAGTCATCCATCTTGTCAAAAATTAAGAGGCAATTTGAAGAATACGAAACTGTTTTTTAAGAAAAATTATGGTCTCTTAATATGTAGCAATATTAGAAAAATACTTTAAGTATTCCAACTGTAAGTTAGGGAATTATATTTTAATTGAGGTATTTTTAGAAAAGGTACATAAATACCCTACAATAATTTAAATCTATTCAGGTTAGAATTTCAAAGAGCTATAATAGCTCTTCATTTTTCTATATTTTTCCCCTTTCTATATTCTCAATATAAAGTTTCTGCTGACCTTACACAATTTTGATACTCCTTTCACTGTGTTAATGTCATTCTTACAAAGAAAAGAAGAAAATAAAGTCAGATAAATCAATAGTGTCCAGTTTCTGTTTATAAGGTGGCATTTTGGGGACCACTTTATAAAATTACTGGCAAAATGGTACCGTTACAAACTGATATCTATTGTTTTATAAACTTTTTTTTTTTTTTTTTTGGTTTTTCGAGACAGGGTTTCTCTGTGTAGCCCTGGCTGTCCTGGAACTCACTTTGTAGACCAAGCTGGCCTCGAACTCAGAAATCCTCCTGCCTCTGCCTCCCAAGTGCTGGGATTAAAGGCGTGTGCCACCACCGCCTGGCATAAACTTTTCTTAAATTGGTGAATCAAAACACAGTAAAGTGACTTATTATAGTCTTTTCTAAAGATTAAACACAATAATTTCACAATTGATCCAGGAATGACTAGACAAGTCTGTGTAAGTATACAAAGTATGAAAACACAGAAAAATAGTAATCGTATGTGTGTGTGTGTGTGTGTGTGTGTGTGTGTGTGTGTGTGTGTGTGTATGTAAACTTAGTAACATTTAAGAAGGTATGTATTTGTTTATCCACTAGATACAGAGTTTAGTCCAATACCCTTGTATAAATGAAAGAATTTTGGAAAACAGATATTCTAGCTGTGAGCACTACTGATGAATTATTTTCTATGGCATACTAACACTCATGTGTTAGCTGTAAAATGTACACTCATTAGTTCTTATTCATTTAGGTCAGTATCCTAAAAAAGCTAAATATGATTATCCTAGATTTATAGGACCAGAATTCATACACTGGCCAGATAAGTCTCATATCGGAAAGCTTTGTGTAGAAACTCCTTCTGAGCACATTAGTTTGTTGGACAGATCCAATTCCTTGTGGTAGGTCCCAGTTGTGTTTTGATCTTTGGCTTATAATGTCTCTTAGTGCTTTAGGACAACCCCTACTCTTTCTTACAAGTGTTTTGTATCATACCACCAGCTTTTCATACTCAATCTCTTTGATGTACACTTTAGCCTAACAGTTGAAGATATTTGCTCTCCTAGGAACTACCTCATTTTATCTTATGAATAGACTTCCTTTTGCAAGACTGATTGACATATAATAAGAGTAGAATTAATGGAGAATGGGCACATAATATTGACTGGCTTGCACTTAAAAGAAAGTGGAAGACTAGCATATTTCAATTTTTTCTCATGCATCTGAAATTGAAGTGTTGGTGTTTTGTTTGTAGGAATGTGAAAATGAGCATTTAAAATGAATAGCAAACATGCTCTAAGTTAGATCATTTTTCCCAGTCATCTTTTGGAAAAAGTCTTATACATGTGATTTATTCATTAATTTCTGTTATTTCCCTATTTGTCTTGACTTACACCAATTGGCTTTCTTTTCCATCACACTAATTATATACCATGGAAAGAATCCCTGTAGTTGTCCATGCAGGAAACTCAATAAGCCACTTCTAATTATATTTCAAATATTACCGTAAACTTAGATATTTGTAACCCTATCTATGAGGAAAATTGGTAGTTTTTATATTTTCAATTTTACATTTTAAACATCTACATTTTAAAGCTTATTATGTGATTACTTGGAAGTTCAAACATTTCAAGAGTAAAGAATTTTATATTGTATATTCATTACATGCTCCCTAAATCTCACTTTAACTGATAAGTATAAGAATGGCCAGAGAATTATCAATAACTGGGGAAGATGAAATTTGGTCTTACACAGAGGAAGAATTTACTGAGTCCTTGGCAATCTTTGTAGATGATTCGATGTTATCTGATGCAGTTCTTTTCCAACTGCCAGACAAGTAGTCATTGGTTAACTTAGATATAGTCTGCACCTTAGGTTGTCAGCAAGGTTGAAATGGGAAATTTGACATGGAAAGTTAATTTCACAATTCTAATGTGACAATGATATGTCATCATCATCAAATTACATAACAATGGAGTTAAGGAAAATATATAGAATTGGTAGGTATGGTGGAAAAGAGGACAGCAATTACAACTATAATCATCAACTACTTCCAATATATAGTGCATGAACTATGTTATCATAAAATAAAAAGTCATCATTGATATATTAAACAGGTAGAGTAAATATAGAATTGGTACAACTGAGAAAAATAAAAGAGACAAAATGAATTTAATGGATCTTTTAGAACAATAATTGAAAGGTACTGAGATATGAAGCTTAGGATAAAAAATATTATAAATCTCAGGATATCGTAACATATACAACATTTGCCTGACAGAGCTGTCTGGTGTTCACAACTGTTAATTACAGCTTTCAACAAAAGGCTGTGGGAGAAATTATGAGTTCAGGCTATCTATGGCCTACATAGTTATATGCAGTTAGAAACAAAAAAAGAAAAAATGAAAGAGAAAGAACAATAGAAAGATAGAATGAAAGAAAGAAAGAAAGAGAAAAAAGAAACAACCAAAGAGACAAACAAGAAAACAGAAGGAGAGAAAGAAAGAAAGAAAGAAAGAAAGAAAGAGCTAGAGAGAGAAAGAAGGAAGAAAGGAAAAGAAGAAAAGGAAGAACGAAAAGAAAGGAAAAGAAGAAAAAACCCAACTATCAAACAACAAAATGAAGCCACATCTAAAAGAAACAGCATTATATAAGAGATAGTTAAGATAGAGCAATTAGAAAACAAAAGGAGGTCAAAGGTATACAAATTGGAAAGAAGGTAGACAAAGTATCACTATTTTCAGAAGATATGATAGCGTATTAAGTGACCCCAAAAATTCCACCAGAACTCCTAAACCTGATAAACAACTTCAACAAAGTGGTTAGATATAAGATTAACTCAAACAAATCAGTAGCTGTCCCCTACTTAAAGGATAAACAGTCTGAGAAAGTAATTAGAGAAACAACACCCTTCACACTAGTCACAAATAATATAAAATACTTTAGAGGGACTCTAACAAAGTGAAAGATCTGTATGTCAAGAACTTCAAGTATCTAAAGAAAGAAATCAAAGAAGATCTCAGAAGATGGAAAGATCTACCATGTTCATATAGTGGCAGGACTAATATAGTAAAAATGGTCATTTTGCCAAAAGCAATCTATACATTCAATGCAATCTCCATCCAGATTCTAACTCAATTCTACACAGAGTTAGAAAGAGCAATTCTCAAATTCATTTGGAATACCAAAAACTGAGGATAGGGAAAACTATTCTCAACAATAAAAGAACATCTGGGGGAATCACCATCCCTGACCTCAAGATGTATTACAGAGCAATAGTGATAAAAACTGCATGGTGTTTGTACAGAGACAGGCAAGTACATTAATGGAATAGAATTGAAGACCCAGAAATGAACCCATTTACATATAGTCACTTGTTTTTTAACAAAGGAGCTAAAACCATGCAGAGAAAAAAAGACAGCGTTTTCAATAAACGGTGCTAGTTCAACTGAAGGTCAGTAGAGGAACACAAATCGATCCATTCCTATCTCCTTATGCAAAGTTCAAATACAAGTGGATAAAGGACCTCCACAAAAAATCAGATACACTGAAACTAATAAAGAAAGTGGGGAAAACGCTCAGACACATGGGTATATGGGAAAACTTCCTGAACTGAACAGCACTGGCTTATGTTCTAAGATCAAGAATTGGCAAATGGGACCTCATAAAATTGCAAACTTCTGTAAGGCAAATGACAGATTGGGAAAAGATTTTTACCAATCCTATATCTGATAGAGGGAAAATATCCAATATATATAAATAACTCAAGAAATAAGACTCCAGAGAATCAAATACCCCAATTAAAAAGAGGGGTGCAGAGCTAAACAAGGAATTCTCAACTGAGGAATACCAAATTGCCAGGAAGCACCTAAAGAAATGTTCAACAACTTTAGTCACCAGGAAAATGCAAATCAAATAACTCTGTGATTCCACCTTACAGCAGTCAGAATGACTAAGATCAAAAAGTCAGATGACATCAGATGCTGATAAGGATATGGAGAAAGAGGAGTATTTCTCCACTGTTGGTGGGATTGCAGGTTGGTACAATGACTCAGGAAAACATTCTGAAGGTTTCCTAGAAACCTGGACAAAGTATTACCTGAGGACCCAGCTATACCACTCCTAGGCATATACCCAAAGATGCTCCAATATATAACAAGAACACATGCTCCACTATATTCATAGCAGCCTTATTTATAATAGCCAGAAGCTAGAAAGAACCCAGATGTCCTTCAACAGAGGAATGGATACAGAAAATGTGGTACATTTACACACTGGAGTACTACTCAGCTATTATAAACAATGAATTCTTAAAATTCTTGGCAAATCAATGGAATTAGAAAATATCATACTGAATGATGTAACAAAACAACGCACATGGTATGCACTCATTGATAAGTGAATATTATCCCAAAATCTCGGACTACCTAATATACAATTCATAGACCATGTGAAGCTCAAGAAGGAAGACCAGTGTGAATGCTTCAGTCCTTCTTAGAAGGGGGAACGAAATACACATGGGAGGACATACAGAGACAAAGTGTGGAGTAGAGACTGAAGGAAAGCCATTTAGAGACTGCCCCACCTGGGTATCTATCCCATATATATTCACTAAAGTCAGACACTACTGTAGATGCCAAGAAGTAGTTGCTGATAGGAGTCTGCTATAGCTGTCTCCTGAGAGGCTCGGCCAGAGCCTGGCAAATACAGAGGTACATTATAGCAGCCAACCATTTAACTGAACAAGTGGACCTGAATCAAGGATTTAGTGAAAGGAATGAAGGAGCTGAAGGGGTTTGCAACCCGTAGGAAGAACAATATCAAACAACCAGTCCTCCTAGAGCTCCCACGAACTAAACCACCAACCAAAGAGTACAGGTGGAATGACCCATGGCTCCAGTTGCATATGCAGCAGAGGATGGCCTTGTCAGGCATCAATGGTAGGAGAGGCCCTTGATCCTGTGAAAGATCTATACCCCAGTGTATGGGAATGCCAGGACAGAGAGGTGGAAGTGGGTGGGTGGCAGATCACCCTCATAGCATCTGGGGCAGTTTGGATGGGGTAGGGGCGTTCTGGAAGGAAACTGGGAAAGGGGATAACCTTTGAAATGTAAATAAAAAAATATCCAATAAAAGAAAAGAAAAAAATTTAAAAAGATACACAGATTAAAATGGTTCACGGATAAAATGTGAATAATAGTTTGCTATTCATTTCTTTTAAAGTTTTCAAGAAAACATAAAATCATACTTACTTCTGCGCTGAAAGGATTAGAGGTAATCTAATGTTGCAGGAAATATTAAAAAAGTGAACCAGCAATCTCTCATGCCCCCCAGGACTCAACACTATGTCCTTGTCAGTTCCCTGTTCTGTGTGTTCTCACTGCTGAGCTATTCTCTCCAAGCTATCTCCCACAGCATCTCAGCTGTGTTTTCTCTCTGCTGTAAACCCATTTAATAGGTGGACCCACATTCTAGTAACCAACTAAATTAAAACTCTTAAAGCTTAGTTAGGCAATCAAATTTATGTATAAATAATATCACAATTTACAAGATGCCAATACAGTAATTTAAGAGCTAACTGACAAAGATAAAATCTTTATCCAAATATCTCTAACCTCATAAAAACACAGTTGTTTGTGGCTAGTAAATGCCATGCAGTCCAAGTCTGAAGCCATCTCGATTCTCCGCACTTCTCTTGGAAACCTCTGCCCCCCCCCCCAACTCCTCGCTCTGCCTCCCTTTTCCTGTCCAATCACAAGCCTTCCACTGTCCTAATGGGATTGGACATGGAAAATTCTGCAACAATCTAAATTAGCTTAAATTAAATTAATTTATGCCACTTGGGCAAAGAAATCTTCCCACAACAGAGATAGACTTTCTAAGAAAATGCCAACATGAGGTGGGAAACTACACTCTAGAAAAAGCAAGAAAGTAATCTTTTTCCAACAAACCCCCAAAAAAGTAACCACACAAACATAAAAAGAACATCAAAAATAGCAGGAAGCAACAATCACTGTTCCTTAATATCTTTTAACTTCAATAGACTCAGTTCCCCAACAAAAAACATAGTCTAACAGAGATGTTTTTCATGTGGATCTTCAATTTTTTCAGAAAATGTTTGTGACTCCTATTTCAATTTAGTAATGCTTTTTTGTATCTACCGTTTTGACTGTATTATTTTCCATAATAACCTTTAATTTTAACATTTTTTTCTGTGAATTTCTTCAATTTTGTCGGAGATGATTTTCATGCAGATCTTCAGTTTCATCTGGGAGGTGTTTGTAGTTCTACTTTCAATCAATTTAGGAATGTTTTTGTGCCTACCATTTTGTCAGTTCAATAGTCCATGATAATCTTCAATTTTAACGTTTTTCTGTATTTCAATTTTGTCAGAAGTATTTTCCATGTGGATCTTCAGTTTTATCAGACAATGTCTATAATTTTACTTTCAATCAACTTAGGAACATTTTTATATCTTCCATTTTATCTGTATAATTTTCCATGTAACACTCAGTATTAACATGTTTTTCTATATATTTCTTGAATTTTTTCAGGAATGTTTTCCTTGTAGATCTTCAATTTTATCAAAAAGTGTTTATAATTCCACTCTCAAAACACTTAGGGATATTTTTATACCTACCATTTTATCTGTATAATTTTTCCATGAAATACTCAATCTTAATGCATTTTTTATATATTTCTTCAATTTTATCAGAGATATTTTCCATGTAAATCTTTAATTTTATCAGAAAATGTTTATAATTTCACTTTCAATCAACTTAGAAATATTTTTATGCCTACCATTTTATCTGTATAATTTTCCATGATAATCTTCAATTTTAATGTTTTTCCATATATTTTCTCAATTTTATCAGAAATATTTTCCATGTAAATCTTCAACTTTATAAGAAAATGTTTATAATTCTACTTTCAATCAACTTAGGGATATTTTAATTCCTACAAATTTATCTGTATGAATTTCTTCAATTTTACCATCTCACTTTTTTATTGGATATTTTTATTATTTAAATTTCAAATGTTATCCCTCTTCCCTTTTCCCATCTGCAAGCTCCCTCCCTATTCCATCCCCCTTTCCTCTGCTCCTATAAGGGTACTCCCTACCAACCCACTCACTCCTACCTCACAACCCTAGCACTTCCATAAATTGAGTCATCAAGCCTCGACAAGACCAAGGGGCTCCCCGCCCATTGATACCAGATAAGGCAATATTTTGCTACATATGCAGCTGAAGCCTCAGATCCTTCCATGTGTACTCTTTGGTTAGTGATTTAGTCCCTTGGAGATCTGGTGGGCCTGATTATTTGCAATTTTTGTTATTCCTATGTGATTTTAATCCCCTTGAGCACCTTCAGTCCTTCCTCTATCTCCTCCTTTGGGATCCCCTTTCTCAGTCCAATGGTTGGCTGTGAGCATCCAAGCATCTGCATTGGTATTGGTTAGGCTCTGGTAAGTGTCTCAGGGAACAGCTATATCAGGCTAGTGTCATCAAACACTTCTTGCAATAGTGTCTGTGTTTGTTGACTGCAGATTTGCAGTTGAGATGAATCCTTAGGTGGGACAGTTTCTGGATGGCCCTTCATTCAGTCTCTGCTCCACTCTCTGTCCCTACATTATGTATATACATATATATGTGTGTGTGTGTATATATATATATATATATATATGTGTGTGTGTGTGTGTGTTTGCATATGTGTTACATCATCAATCATAAAATGAATCATGTGCTCTTTCATAGTTTAAAAATAGTAACATATTCCTACATTTTTTAGTTTCATTTTTAAAATGTTCAAACATGTATGCAATGAAATTTGATCATACATCCTCTACATTTCCCTTTCAGTCATTCCTTGAAATTTCCCTCTCAGATTGTCAGATACCATTAGTTTTGCTTTTTTTTTTTTTGCTATCCATTAATTTCAATTAGTACTGATTATATGTGCATGACTGTGAGACTGCTACCCAACACATGAGAAACCTATCAGTGTCCATAATTTGAATAGTTAATAATTCTTCTTCCCCAGAAATTAAAATTGGCAAATGTTACCCAGTATAAGGTTGGGTCTGGGGTCATCTATCATATCTCTTGAGATTTGGGTTGGCTTGATCTTATGTAGGTCTTGTGCAACGGTGAGTTTGGCTGCACCACTATTGATAACAATAAGTTGAAAAGGAGGGAGAAAGAAAGACAGCAAGAAAGAGCATATAATAGAATACTGTTCATCTGTAGGAGCAAAATTTTAAAATTTTCAGGCAACTGAATGTAGCTGGAGATAATATTTCTAATAAAATAACACAGACCCATGAAGATAATTTTCCAGGTTATATCATATCTGTATGATAAATTTGAATATTTGGATATTTTTGCTAAAATTATAGTAGCCTTAGAATTTAGAAAAATACTAAAATACCAGAGGTTTGAAAATGGGAAGAGAGGGAAGAGAGAGAGAGACAGAGACAGAGCAACAGACAGAGAGACAGAGAAAGACAGAAAAACTGTAGATGACAAAAAAGGAAAGGAAATAATAGCATGTAAAGGTTTATATATGGTGGGAAATATAAGAGATAACTGAAACTAAAGACTTTGAAAGTTACATATATTGAAAAGATATGGAGAGAGAGGGCAGCCTTGTCTAGTCCCTGATTTTAGTGGGATTGCTTCAAGTTTCTCTCCATTTAGATTGATGCTGGCTACTGGTTTGCTGTAAATTGCTTTTACTATGTTTAGATATGGGCCTTGAATTCCTGATCTTTCCAAGACCTTTAGCATGAAAGGATGCTGAATTTTGTCAAATGCTTTCTCAGCATCTAATGAGATGACCATGTGGTTTTTTTCTTTGAGATTGTTTATGTAGTGGATTACATTGATGGATTTCCTTATATTGAACCATCCCTGCATCCCTGGGATGAAGCCTACTTGATCGTGGTGAATGATCATTTTGATGTGTTCTTGGATTCTGTTGGCAAGAATTTTATTGAGTATTTTTGCATCGATATTCATAAGAGAGATTGGCCTGAGATTCTCTTTCTTTGTGGGATCTTTGTGTGCTTTTGGTATTAGTGTAATTGTGGCTTCATAGAACGAGTTGGGTAGTGTTCCTTCTGTTTCTATTTTGTGGAACAGTTTGAAGAGTATTGGTGTTAGGTCTTCTTTGAAGGTCTGATAGAATTCTGCACTAAAACCATCTGGACCTGTGCTTTTTTTGGTTGGAAGACTTCCAATGACAACTTCTATTTCTTCAGGGGTTATAGGACGGTTTAGATGGTCTATTTGATCCTGATTTAATTTTGGTACTTGGTATCTGTCAAGGAAATTGTCCATTTCCTCAAGATTTTCTAGTTGTGTTGAATACAGGTTTTTGTAGTAGGATCTGATGATTTTTTGAATTTCCTCAGTTTCTGTTGTTATCTCTCCCTTTTCGTTTCTGATTTTATTAATTTGGATACTATCTCTGTGCTCTCTGGTTAGACTGGCTAAGGGCTTATCTATCTTGTTAATTTTCTCAAAGAACCAACTCCTCGTTTTGTTGATTCTTTGTATAGTTTTATTTGTTTCTACTTGATTGATTTCAGCCCTGAGTTTGATGATTTCCTGCCTTCTACTCCTCTTTGGTGTATTTGCTTCTTTTTGTTCCAGGGCTTTCAGGTGTGCCATTAAGCTGTTAGTGTATGCTGTCTCCCGTTTCTTTTTGGCGGCACTCAGAGCTATGAATTTTCCTCTTAGCACTGCTTTCATTGTGTCCCATAAATTAGGGTATGTTGTGCCTTCATTTTCATTAACTTTCAAAAAGTCTTTGATTTCTTTATTTCCACCTTGACCTCTCTCTCCATATCTTTTCAATATAGTACTTGAAGTTCTAGCTAGAGCAATTAGACAACAAAAAGAGGTCAAAGGGATACAAATTGGAAAGGAAGAAGTCAAACTATCACTATTTGCAGACGATATGATAGTATACATAAGCGACCCAAAGAACTCCACCAGAGAACTCCTACAGCTGATAAACGACTTCAGCAAAGTGGCCGGATATAAAATCAACTCAAGCAAGTCAGTAGCCTTCCTATAATCAAAGGATAAGCAGGCTGAGAAAGAAGTAATAGAAATAATACCCTTCACGATAGCCACAAACCATATTAAGTATCTTGGCGTGACTCTAACCAAACAAGTGAAAGATCTGTATGACAAGAACTTCAAGTCTCTGAAGAAAGAAATTGAAGAAGACCTCAGAAGATGGAAAAATCTGCCATGCTCATGGATTGGCAGGATTAATATAGTAAAAATGAGCATCTTACCAAAAGTAATACACAGATTCAATGCAATCCCCATCAAAATCCCAACTCAATTCTTCATAGAGTTAGAAAGAGCAATTCAAAAATTCATCTGGAATAACAGAAAACCCAGAATAGCTAAAACTATTCTCAAGAGTAAAAGAACCTCTGGGGGAATCAGTATCCCGGACCTCAAGCTGTACTACAGAGCAATAGTGTTAAAAACTGCTTGGTATTGGTACAGTAACAGACATGTAGATCAATGGAACAGAATTGAAGACCCAGAAATGAATCCACACTCCTATGGTCACTTGATCTTTGACAAAGGAGCTAAAACCATCCAGTGGAAAAAAGATAGCCTTTTCAACAAATGGTGCTGGCTCAGCTGGAGGCCAACATGCAGAAGAATGCAAATTGACCCATTCTTATCTCCTTGCACTAAGCTCAATTCTAAGTGGATCAAAGATCTCCACATAAAACCAGACACCCTGAAACTAATAGAAGGGAAACTAGGGAAGAACCTTGAACATATGGGCACAGGGGAGAATTTCCTGAACAGAACTCCAATAGCTTATGCTTTAAGATCAAGAATAGACAAATGGGACCTCATTAAATTACAAAGTTTTTGCAAGGCAAAAGACACTGTCAAAAAGACAAAGCGGCAACCAACTAACTGGGAAATGATCTTTACCAACCTTACATCCGACAGAGGGCTAATATCCAAGATATACAAAGAACTCAAGAAGTTAAACTCCAGAGAGGCAAGTAACCCTATTAAAAAATGGGGTACAGAGCTACACAAAGAGTTCTCACCTGAAGAATATCTAATGGCTGAGAAGCACCTAAAGAGATGTTCATCATCCTTAGTCATTAGGGAAATGCAAATCAAAACAATCCTGAGATTCCATCTCACACCAGTCAGGATGGCTAAGATCAAAAACACAGGAGACAGCAGTTGTTGGAGAGGATGTGGAGAAAGAGGAACACTCCTCCACTGCTGGTGGAATTGCAGGCTGGTACAACCACTCTGGAAAGCAGTCTGGTGGTTCCTCAGAAAACTGGGCATGACACTCCCGGAGGATCCGGCTATACCACTCCTGGGCATATACCCAGAGACTTTACCTGCATGCAATAAGGACACATGCTCCACTATGTTCATAGCAGCCTTATTTATAACAGCCAGAAGCTGGAAAGAACCCAGATGTCCCTCAACGGAGGAATGGATTCAGAAGATGTGGTATATCTACACAATGGAATACTACTCTGCAATTAAAAACAATGAATTCACGAAATTCCTAGGCAAATGGTCAGAACTTGAAAATATCATCCTTAGTGAGGTAACCCAATCACAAAAGAACACACATGGTATGCAGTCACGGATAAGGGGATATTGACCCAGAATCTCAGAATACCCCAGACACAATCCGCATATCAATAGATTTCTAAAAAGATGGAAGGAGAGACCCCTGGTCCTGGAAAGACTGGATGTAGGGGAACGCCAGGACAGAGTAACGAGAGGGGGTTGAATGGAGAAAAGAGGGAGGGAAGGGGGCTTATGGGACTTTCGGGGAGGGAGGAAACGGGAAAGGGGAAGTGATTTGGAATGTAAATTAAAAAAATAAAATAAAAAAAAAGTTACATATAGTTACCTATTAGTATAGAAACTTTCCAAAATATACATCAACACACATGTAAGAGAAGTTTAAATGGATTTACTTACAACATAAATGGGAATAACAATGCTTCTTCAGACACCATAGGCTATTTTATAGCTATGTATTTCATAGGCCTGTGCAGACCAGGATGATCTCAACTCACAGACATTACCTCTGCTTTTCCTCTGGAATAAAAAGTATATATTAGCAATGCCAGCTCATTATATCTCTATTGTTCTTTCTGTACTCATTTGGTTTTGGTTTTCTTCTCTTCAGTCCTTCTGTATACATAAAAACAACTTCTGCTCTCCTAATGGAACTCTTGTCCTGTTTTCTGGGATGGATTCTTTTCACCTTCTAGAATTACAAGCAAAGTAAATGGAGTTTTTCAAATAAAATGCATGAATTATTCTTTTCCTAATGCATTTTGAATTAACACAGAATTACATAGTTTTGTCCATTCTGTTTCTTGCTTTGACCATAGTAAATGAATATACTATATTATCGTATATTATCTTATAGGAAATACTGTCACTGGCAGTGTAACTAGAAACATAGTGATATTAACAAAAATTTCAGGCTGACAAACAAGTTCCTCTTAGGTACAATAAACCATGATTTCGAACAATGTGCCTGAGTTTTACACCTTGAACACTTCTAAATTAAAATTTATTCCAGCCTTTTTCTATTTTTCTGGGAAATTTTATACAACATAGCTGCATCTATGTCGATATATTGGACAATGTAGAAAGGACATTAAATACAGGACTTAATAAACAAAGCATGAACAGAGAAACAACAATTTCTCCTGACAAACAATATTGTTTTTTTGATATCACCTTGTCCTGTGCAGAACCTCCATCCAATTACTTAATTTCAAAGACATTTTTTTGAGAGGGATAACATCAGGGACATCTGAGCTTCTTGGCATCTTTTGTTTCCATCTTGTGTAATGATTAATGATTAGCTTTAAATTAACTGCTTCCAAATCCCCTTAATTAAGGTTCCAAAAGATTTAAAAGTTTCCTTTCTGAGACTGATCTTTAAATTATATTGCCCTCATATAGAGTGATTGCATTATGAGGTTCTTGTAGTGAAACGCTGTAATTGCACTTGCAATCATCCTGCAGCCCCTTGGTTAGGTGAGTTTTCTTCCCACAGCCCCTTCCAGATACACAGCACGTCCTCAATGTTCCATAGCCTAATTAATAAAATCCAGCAAGTCATCTGAAGGTCAACTTGTATCTACAGCAAAATAATTTGCACATGTTTGTAGACAACCAAGCAGGGGAGGGTTGATTGGGGAAGGGGAGATGGCTTATGGGATTTTTGGGGCGGGGGGGACCAGGAAAGGGGACAACATTTGAAATGTAAATTAGGAATGTATCTAATTTAAAAAATAGCACATTTATTTTGGTGCAATGAAAACAGTTTTCTACAGCTATAGTTTGTTCCAGAATGATGAAATGGTTCTTGACACTTAATAACAGTAAGTTATCAAATTTTATTTGTTAATCTAAAATATTGTTTATAAATAAAATATAGATATAATAAAATGTACAAAAATTAAATGCAAAAAAAGTATCAATGTTTCTTTTACTCAATTTACCTAAGTATTAATATAACAAGTTTATTTAAAATTAATTTGCCTGTACTTCACCAAGTGCTACATAAAGGAAAAATATTTCATTACAATGTTACAAATAAACATGCCCCCTGTATTTCTAGTAGAGCCTCTGGGTGAAGAAGATGATTTTGGTGTATGAGATTATCAGTATCTACTGCTGCAGACTACAGTTTATTCTGTGGTGGCTGTTATGGTGGGACAGTTCCAGTACAGAAACAGTATGACAGACAATAACTGCAGACTCTGGAAAAACATGACAGGTAACTTTAGAATTTGGGAAACATATCTGAAAAAAAAACAGAGCTTTCCTAAAAAAATATCAGTCATTGTATTGTCAATCTGAGCTTATTTTTCGTCATGCTTCTAGGAATGTCTTTTGCTGCTTCATCATACCTTTCATGTCTTACAATCTTTTAGAGACAAAAGACAAGAAAATACAAATTAAAGCAATTGCAAAATAACTCTAAGGAAGTTTTTGAGAGAAGGTGAAATCTTTTCTGTGTAAACATTGCAAGTATCTATACAGAAGTACTGCTCTTACTTACTGTACAGCAAAAACTATAAGTGAGCAGATATGCAAACTCCAGATGAAAACTAAGACACTTCAATTTGTGAATACCCAAGATTTTAATGCTTTATTTAAAATATGCAACCTTAGAGAAATGTAGCATATACTAACTTATTCTCAATAATATAATAAGGTGCCCCCACCTTCTCCCCCGTCAGTTGCAGATTTGTTTCCATGGCCATTGTTATGGGATAATCTCCTGGTACATGAGCAATTTTGAGTTGTCATATCCCTAAAGAAAAGTGACTGTCTGTCACCCAACAGCCAACAATCAAATCAATTGGAATTGAGTTGGGAAAAAAAGATTTGAAGCTAGAATGAGGATAAATGATGTAAATTCAATGCATATTTATGAAATAAAAATCAAATGAGAAATAAATTATGTAAAAATGATCAGAAAATGAGATATGCATAGAAATGACCATACCAATATGCCTTAGTTTACAGGTTTTTGGAAATTAGCAAAAAATGATCAACATAACAGTAGTTAATCACAAAGATATACCTACACTCTAATTTCTAAAGTTTTGAAGCAGGTCACTTTTCTTAGAATGTTTTATTCAGGATGCTAAATTATAAAGGCATGGATATTACTAGGAAAATGAAATTCAGGTCATGTATGACATCAGACATGACAGAGATTCCATTCTAAACTTACATAAAAGTGTAATTATGAAACTGAGATGAAAATCTATTAACTCATTATAACAATAATGATAAAAATTCAAAGCTATGCATCAGTTTTGAATTCTAGTAGAAATGCTTAATATAACTAAACTATGGGTATATTAATGTGTTTGTTCTCATATTTATTTATAGGCAAATAAAGTAAGTTTGTGATATTTTTATAGGCTAGACATCATATTTGATTTCGATGCTCCATTTTAACTTGGGTCAATTTCTCAAATTTTTATTACAGTTTTCATCTTCAAGACATTAGATCATCATCATCTTTGAGATTTTACCTCCTAATGAATCCATAAAGCTCACAATTTACAGTAGTTCAATGTACAATTTTTTGACCTTTCAACTGAATTTTATATGTGTAAGTAAAAGCAATACTTCAAACTTGAAGTATGACCTCTTTCCAGATTAGCTACATGCAGTAATGATGCTTGGAAATGAAGACAGCATCATTAAGCCAGAGTTCCCAGTGAGCCTTGCAAGCATAAGACTCAGGAATCAATACTCTACCTTAAATGCATTGTCAGCAGTTTCTTTATGTATGTATTCAATAATCTATATAAGGTCTTCAACAGTTTAGTACAAAATAGTCTTTGTGTTGCTTGATTTTACACAATTGTTGGTTAATGCAAATACAGTAGCACCCTCAATGAATATTGTTCTAAGCTTAATTTGACAGTTTTCGATGTTAAGCTCATAGTTGACACCTGTTATTATTGTGTTATAATATTTTTATTATGACTGTAAGTTGATGATTATGTGTAGCATAAGTAGAACAAACCTGTATGGTTGTAAAGATTTTTATGTTTTTATAATTTTTTGTTGAGATTATAGTATGATTACATATTTTTCCTTTCATTTCCTGCATCTAAACTGCACCATATACCCCTCCTTCTCTTCTAAATTTATGTGAGCTCTTTTTTCATTGATTATAGTTATATACACATGAATATGTACATGAATATATATACATATATATATATATATACATATATATTCATGTACATATATAGATGTATACATACTATATATCTATCTATCTATATCTATCTATCTATCTATCTATCTATCTATCTATCTATCTATCATCTATCTACATATATATGTGTGTGTGTGTGTATGTGTGTGCTTGTTTTTCTGTAAGTATATACATATACACTTCCAAATATACCTTGTTCATTCTATATATACATTTTTCTTCAGGGACAAACATTTGGTATTAGATAACCATCTGTTGTGCTTTTCACTTTTGAGAAGTATTACAGTACACATATTAAACCATCAGCAATGGACAGAATATTTGTGATTAGGTCACTGTTTTAACATGTCTAGTTGGGGAAAAGGTGAAGAAAAAGTGATTGTTAATAATATGCTTGTGGTTTTTGATGCTTCACAGTAGTCTTGTTCTCAGTAATTTAATTTTTCCTGCTTGATAAAATAGTTGAAGTATCCAATTGCCCATGTCATTATATTGTTGGAGTTTACAGTGAGTGTTGACCTTGATCACTGTTTTTCTTGATGTCTTTTCAATAAAGGGCTAATAAGTCTCAGATACTTTAGCAACAGTGACATCTTCTAAAATAGATCTGACATTGTCATTAGTCATTTGATGTAATCTGAGCTGTTAACCTACTTTGTCTTTTCACTGGACATCAAATGCTGAAGTTTACAGCCATTTTTCCCTCTTAATCAGATGTTACCCTTCTATTTGGGGGAGGATCAGTTTCTGCATGGCAGACTTAATTCATGAATAATTAGTCACATATTTTACTTTCTCTACATTTCTTCACCATATTTAGTCTCAACTTTTTCTGCACAATTTGAAACAAACCACATTTTTTTCTCAGAATTCTGATTTTTTTAATCTCAGGGGAACATAAAATATTCATACCCCAGAGACTATGGAATCCCATAGTGACTACAGCCAGTGTACTTTGCTTGGATGTTATTTTTATTCAACACCAAAATGTAATTTCTGATTCCAGGACTGTCAGTTTATCTCATTTCAATATCAAAGATATTGTTCAATGAAATTGATATATGTCTATTTTTAATTGGATTATGAAAACTCTTCTAACTTCATAATATTGAAATTAAGGGACCTCAAAAACTCTCGTCTGAAATTTTCAGTGGTTCAATAAAGTGTTTGGTCAGAGTGTTTGAACCACCATACAGCTGAAGATGCTTCTGCTGGCCACAGTGGTGACCTTCTCTTTTATGTTACATTCCATTTACTGCCACCAAAATTTAAAGACAAAAATAAATTCCCATTTAGTTTGATACATTGCATACACTGACTTAACACATAATTGACATACTGGTCAAAACTGAAGGAATGGGAAAATGTATATGCAATGGAAGAACAAAATACTAAGATTAAGACTATATAGATTTTGTGTTAATTTTTTACTTAATCACTTATGTAATTTTAACAAAACATAGGTATATACTCTGTGTTCTAGCTGTGAATCAATGTTTTGATCCAATTAAATAAATTCAATTTCAATTTCAAAGTCCAAAGCACATTATCAAATCCTCATTTCATTTCCAATAGAATCCAGAAAACTAACCCTGACATCACTTTCAATGTTCAAGGCAATGCCAAGAGAGTAGATACTTACATTTTATTATAATATATGAATCACAGGAATGTGATTTACATGGAGCAATAAAATTTAATTCAGATCAAAAATATTTTTCAGTCACTTAAATAAATAAATTATATATATTTTCCTGTCACTGTACAATCTCTTTTAAATGGTAAAGTTATTTGACTGCTAAATACTGACTGCTCTGCTTCAGACAGAAGAACATGGTTAGTAATACCATGAAATTATATAAAATCTAATTTCTCCAAACGTAAAATGCACATTTTATTCTTACTTCTCTGGACAATGAATGTATCACCTTCTTCTTACAGAGTTCTAAATCATTTGCAGATAATGTCTTCTCTTATCTAGCCTTCCTACTAAGAGTGAGCTGAAATCAACATGGAGGAGACTCAGAGGTTGAGTTTTGTCTATAAAAAAGTTCAGTATAGTGTGAAGACATACATATCTGAGCAAACAGAGATACCCATGACTGTAAGTAAATAGAATTTTGTGGATGAAATCGTTGACTACAGTTTATAGTCAAGTCTTATCTCAGCTGAAATAAAAGCTGAGACAATGCAGTGCTTTTTCACAAAAGTCCAGATGGAGACATGAGGCAAACATATTGCACTATGAATGATGACTCAACAAATACAGGTAATTGTTGATGTCAAGTTTTTATAAGCACTGATTTTTATTATACTTTATCTATATTTTTCATTAGTTTATTTATTTATTCACTTTAGATCCCATAGAAAACCACCTCCCTTCTATTCTCCCAGTAGTACCCATACAAATTTCTGCTCACATTACTACTCCTACTTCACAGAGATGTGGAAGACCCCTTGGGTACTATACTATCCTGGGGCATCTAGTCCCAGCAGGACTAAGCACATTGTCTGCCACTGAGGTCAACCAGACTGTACAGGTAGGGGAAGAGGATTCAATGTGTGTGTGTGTGTGTGTGTGTGTGTGTGTGTGTGTGTGTGTGTGTGTGTGTGTTTAAAGTAAATGATCATACTAAGCTTCTGTCTGCAGTTCAGACATCCTCAATGTCCTTAGGAAATTGTACCAGTTTGGATCAAACATCTAGGAAACTAAAACAAAGCATTGTCATTTGTGCTATATCACAGCGTGACAAATTGCTCTTTCTCAGGATACATGGGATTAGAGGATAATCAATCTTTAAGATAGCCACCTGAATTTCTTATCTTGCTAAAGTATCTTTTTATAAGGTTCCGTGTTTGGACATAAGTGGGCAATGTTAAAGCCATGGTTGCTGACAAAAATGTCAGAATCCTTTACCAGATCCCCTCTCTTTACACTTAATTGGACCCACACTAAATCTACTCAAAGACAAATTAAATATGCCAATTGCTAATATGTATTTTTTTTCCTGTTCACTGCCTTGGTCTGATGTTAATGAGCATGAGTATTATCTTCCACTCTGCATCCTCTTCTATTCTTTGTTTGCTTATATCTTTGCCTCTTCACCAATATTCCATTTAAAGTGATACCAGTCATTTTCTCTGTAGTCTCTAACAAATCAAACCATTTGCCACAAGTCTGCCTTGAGTTACCTAGGTATTGTTCTTTTTGCTCCAAAAATAAATGGCTACACCATTCGATTGTCTTTTATTGTTTTCTGTGATTTATAGCATATGTCTTCATAACTATATTCCAAGACCACCTCTGCACACAATTTTAGTTAAGCTAATGTCATTTTTCGACTTTCAAACTACCTTTCACAGTCATATATCTGAGCAGAGGTACAAAGATTGCAATGACTTTAAAGTATGAAGTGTGTTATTATTCTACTTTTATGGCCTTTTGCATTTCTCACATTAAATCTCATTATATTTATTACATTGTGCCTTTCATTACTAGTATTTTGTTAACCAAAGTTAATTTATCATGTGACACAAGAACATGTTCTCCACTATCATGCCATAAGAATGGTAGAAGTGCTTGCATGTAACTCATATGGCCCATGTATGATTTCCCGATCTCACAAGATAGAAGATTCCAACTTGTTCTCTGAGTTTCATATGTGCACTGTGGAACCCATGAACCTGAATTCACACACACATAGAAAAAACTCTAATACATATGTAAACACACATACACACACACACACACACACACACACACAAATTTGCAGGCTTAATTTTTTTCAAAACCTATTTCAGTATGTCTACTTAAATGATTTAACCTCACTTCTAGCCCACTAACCACCAGAGACAGTGGAAAGGAAAGATTAATATTGCAAAGGAGGATGTGGACCTGCTTAGAAATAGTTTTTTGGGTGAATCCAGTCTGCTTGGAGAGTATATCAGCAGTATAGTACATGTGAATCATCAGCAGTAGCTCAATCCACTTTCAAAGACCATTCAGGAATCTGCAACTGTAGTTTGATCCAGAAGAAACCTTAAGGTTCTGCCAATGGGCTAGAGTCCACAAAGTGCCAAAAAGCCACCAAACACTACAAGTTGCTTGGTGAATTTTGTTCTAAGAAGCAATGATGAACAAAGACCAGCAAAAAATGGCAAAGAGAACCAATACCACACACCTTGGTCCACTGACTATTGAGTATATTTCATAGCCTTTCCAAATATCACTAATTCTTTCATTATTCTGCTTAGTGAAACATCACATGTCCTTTTTGCAGGCAGCTCCCACAAAAGCATCACTTGTTCTGGGTAAAACATCCATTCCATGTTGTGTGCTTGAGTCAAAACACATAAGAAAGTTTCAAAAAAAAAAAAAAAGATCATCACACAACTGAGTCTTCAAAAAAACCAAAACAAACAAAAACTTCTACATTCTGCCTTTAATAAAGCTTTAATCAAGCTTTAATATATTCAAATGTGTTTCTGCTTTGTATTCTGAATACTTCATCCTCTAGATGAATCTTTTAAGGTAAATGTTTATACCTTAAACACATGCAAGACTATTCTGTGGCATATTGAATACAAGATAAAATTTTTGTTCCCTTTTTATCTTTAAAAAGCTTTCCTTTGATAAGTAGAGTCATTCTCTTTAAAGGGTAAGAGAATATTAAAAGGCTTTAAAGTGACAGAGATGAGTAAATCAAGAAAGTATCTGGACAAAGTTGACTGATCAACAATTACTGATAGTTATTATTCTAGTTGTCATCCACCTAGCAGCTCGTCTGGGACCTTTATAGTCTGAAATCTAAAGGATGCCAGGACAGGGAAGCAGGATTAGGAGAGTTGATGAGCAGGTGGAGAGGGGAGAGAGGGGAAGAAATAAGGAGTTTTCAGAGGGGAAACAAGGAAAGGGGATAACATTTGAAGTGTAAATAAAGAAAATATCCATTAAAAAAAGAACCTCCAATGTGAATGGTAGGTTGACTTAATTGTCAATGGGAAAGAGTTATACTAGTATGAAAACACACGTGAAAAATATTAACTGAGTTGTGGGATCTCACCTAGATAGATGGGGAGTCCACCCACATGAAACACTAAGGCATACAAACATATTGATGTACTTCTATTTTCTGAAATAAAAACTTGGTAATTTTACACAAATACACAGTTAATGGCACAATTTGCTGCCATTATATCACAGAGATATTATCAACAAGAAGTCTTAAATATGCTTCTTCTGTGTGATTAAATGCTACTAATAAAATACAGTAAAATAATATATTTTGCATGTATATGCATGTAGAGTTAGTGTGCCTATGGTGTGGCATGTTCTTGTTTGTGGATACCTGTATACTTGTATATACATACACAGATATATTCATTTATTTTGAGATGATAGGTAAAATTTAGTGTTTAAATGACATACTTGGCACTCTCCACCTTATTTCTTGAGGCATAGCCTCTATGTGAATTCAATGGTCATGGATTTGGATAGTGTAGTTGGCCAGTTTGCCTCAAAGATTCACTATATCCATGCCACTGTAAAACCATCCCCCAAAAGCTGAAAATACAGGCTGACTATTATAGTAGAATAACTTTTATGGGAGTTCTGGTGACCTAATCTTCTGTACCTAGGCAGACCACAGGAAATGCTTTTTTTTTTGTTCATTGAGCCATCTCCTGAACCCAGTGATTTTATTTTAGCAAACTAATTAAGCAACTTATGTGAAGTATATTATATTTTGCTGTCTTCATATTTCCAGTCACTCATTTCATACTTCTTAATATGTATTGAGTTTTATATTTTGTTTGGCACTCTTCCTTGTTAATAAATACCAAAATATAACATAATGAATATACCATTTTCAAATGGATATACATTGCTTCATTCACAATTTTATAATATTTACATTTAAAAATATGTATCCACTAAAATGCTATTTAAGATTAGAGAACTTCTGTATAATAAAAATAAAATTAATCTTGTTGAAAAAAATACATGCATTGAAAAAGATGCTGTTCACAGTGCTACAACTCAATATATGATAGCAGTATTGTGTTGTTTATAAGCCATAATTACATTATATAATTACATTTTTTTAATAGCAGTGGTCATTTGTTTTGAGAATTTGAAACTGATTCGAAGACCACATCATTTAAGTTCTACAAAGATTTATCTTCTTATGACTACTGGTGATTTAAAGGAAATCTAAGATGAAATATGTTCAGAGTAAATGATAATTATCACTGTCGAGTTGGACATGGTCACTTAATATTTTCTTGTTGGAGGTCTTTGTGTAACAGTCAACTTCTGGGGAAAATTATGAAATGATAGAAGTCACTAGTGACGAATGCAAAAGGAATTTTTCTTTGATGTCCAGTGTGAGAAGTCACATATTTTTTCCCTTAGAGCAATGATTAAGCAAGGATGCAGTTCTCTCACATGTCTTTCCCTCTTGGGTGTGTGAGTTTTTTAATCCTTTTCATACAGTATCATATTGTTGTCCTTGACAACCACATCTTTGCCAGCTATGGCAAATGCTCTCCAGCTGTGGACCATATCAACATTGCAGGTAGAATGGCACTTTTAAAGGGTTGTCTAAGGCCTTTGAAAAGCACAGATATTTGCATCATGACTCATAACAGTAGCAAATTATGGCTATTAATTGGCAACAATAATAACATTATGGTTGGGAGTCACCACAGCATAAGCAGGGTCTGTTAATATATAGACATTGCTAAAACAAAAAAAAAATTAAGACATATATAGGAACAACAAAATGAATACCTAAGTTATTTTAAAGGCAACGTTTAACTTGGTGGTAAGGTGAGAATAAGAAGTATATAATTTAGGTTCCAGGGCTTCCTTATATTGGGAGTGACCAAATGTGAGATAACATAAAAGACAAGCCTGAGTTACACATATAATTTTAAAATTTAAAATGAAGGCAATGAATAGTTTAATGACCTATTCTAAATTTACCTAATATTTACAAAGCATCATTTTAATACACAATGAATATAAAATTGAAAATATAGTACATTTTATCTCATATTATTTCAAACTAGTATGATATATATCACTTTTCAATTTGACCCCATGTTGTTTGACAGGTGGACCATGGCAGGACTAAACAGACATGTATCTGCTGAATATTTAGATTTATGTTCATGGAGCTAGAAACACTAGTGAGGCTAGATTTTTCTCATCATATACCATCTCACCAGAATGTAAATATTTAAGAAATTATCTAAGCAAAAGCATATTTAATCCTTCCAATATGAGTCATCACATTCACTTGAGATTATCTTGCCTAATTTGCTACCTTATATGAAGACTCTCAAACAATAATATGCATGAAGGATCAAACTAATACTAATAGAATAATTAAAAGAATCTTTATAGTGTGAATGTAACTGTTAATCTAATTGTTGTGTCTAGACATAAATCCATCGAGTCCCCCAAAACTCATTATGGCCTTTTCTACAAGTGCATAATTACTATCCTAACTTAAAGTGTATAGGGTGTTATTTTTCTATTCAGCAGTTTTGGGCTGTAGGCATACATTTGTTCCTTACCTTTGTAATTCACAACACTTTGCTTTTAGTTTCTGTAATTGTCTAAATAATGAATCATTCAGTAGAATGTTAAGAGTGTCTATGGAACTTCATTGCATCTGTTAGATGCCCCAGTGTCTTCCCAGGGCAGGAAGACAGAAGTGGGTGGGTTGGTGGGAGAGCACCCTCATAGAGATTGGGGGGGGAGGGTCAGGGATGGGATAGGGAATTCCAAAGGGGAGACTTGGAGTGGGGAAAATATTTGAAATGTAAATAAAGAAAATATTCAATTAAAAAGAAGAAAAAAATGTCTCTTTGGGGACCAAAGAATAAACTGGATTATTCCTATCAGCTAGATACAGCATGGAGCTGGCGAGTCACTCTGAGCTGAGTTAGGCTGCTTGCTTTTAGAACTTAGAAACATTTCCATGACATAAGCAAAATGATGAAAACATACATGTTTGTTAAGCTGTAAAATAATCCAAAAGGAGCATAAAAAGGAATAAAAGGGCAGGCTCCAGCATCTTTTTATGACTAATACAAGTGATTTCTAGAGAGCATTGATGGCTCTAGGTTTGCCTTGTTCCTTCATCCTTGAGATAAACTGTGCTGAGATGGTAAGCATTCATACTCTGATGAGACACATATTCATAGTAAGGCCTCACATGCTTAAGTCTTTCCACTAATAACCTTCCCAACCACAACAAAGACTATCTCCCAGCTTCCCACTATGTATTTTCATCATTGCTGTCACCAGTACACTAAACATGAAGCAATGCATGTTAGTTTAACCTTGAAACAGAGGCAGCCAGAGACAATATCACAATTTATAATTCATTAATTTATGAATCTGCATCCTAAAGACTTGGCCTTTTATTTTAGCCCGATTTTTTTCAACACTTAGAAACTTTACATTTATAATATTTTCAAAAATTTTAAATTTCTGACATGTATAGCTATTGAGGAAACAATTATGAATACTTTGACTGGGCAGTGGTGGTGCACGCCTTTAATCCCAGCACTTGGGAGACAGAGGCAGGCCGATCTCTGAGTTCAAGGCTAGCCTGGTCTACAGAGTGAGTTCCAGAACAGCAGAGAAATGCTGTCTTGAAAAACCAAATCCAAAAAAATTTTTTTTCTATTTTCCTAAATAAAATTTAAGAATTCAGAATATTAAAAAATGATGCTGATGACTTGGCATTGGTAGCATGCTTGCCGACTATGAATGAGGACTTAAGTTCATTCCCAAATAATAAACCATAAAAGCATTATGACTATTTTCTAACTTCTATTTGTGTGTGTATAAATTTTTTCAGTCATTGTTCAAAAACGGGTTAATATTTTTCCTACTGATGGTATTCATAAGGTCAATACCTGATAAATAAGGAGGGAAAATGTCACACAAATAGATGCTGGATTATTACTGTGTTATTGAGATTTTCTATTTGTCTTAATTTGATTTGTTATTTCACATACCAGTGATATAAGTGACAAGAAATGATATAGTGACCAAAAAAAAAAAAAAGACATGTTTCTTAGTGTAAAAATACTCTTTGTTGTTCGTCATATTCAAACCGTTGAACTTTAATATAATTAAACCCTGTTCTAACAATTTTCAGGAAGTGATCTCTTTTTGATGTCCCATTTAAAAAAGACTGTCATGAATTTACTTACTTTCAAGAAGCTATGAGACTCCTTTCTGAAGTGTAGGATGTGCTGGGTGACTTTTATTTACTCCACAATTACAATTGCTGTATTCATTGCTGGTTGCTAGTTCTTGGCACAAACATTATGTGATGGGAATCTTGGGGAACATTTATGTTGTTTGTGCTATTGCAACTGCTGTTCTCAGTTTTGGTTTGCTGTTTCAGACACTAGCCTGGACAACAGCAGAGACAACCAATGATTTACGTGTTGAAGGATAGTGCTGCAATGATAGCAGTAGTGTCTGTGATAAATGGCAGCACAGCGAACAAGAAGGAAGGGAGATGTGAATTAGGAGAGAATGGATGGGAAGTGACAGATTTAAAGCCTTCTCCCCTGAGCATCAGCTAGTTTACCCTGGGAGGTAAAAATACACTACTTTAATTTCAAGAGGTTTTACAAAATGTCACACTAAGATTGTTTGATTCATAGTTTAAATATAAATCACTATGTATTTAATTTCACAAGACTCGGAAAAACTTATATTTACATTCCTTTCTTGGAATCAATGAAAGTTTCAATTTTCATAAAGGAATACACATAGTGGGAAAAACTTATATTTACATTCCTTTCTTGGAATCAATGAAAGTTTCAATTTTCATAAAGGAATACACATAGTGTTTTAAATAAAATATGAGGAAAATATAAAACATCAACATGAATATTGTATTTATTTCTTAGGTAACTAATGATTTCATTCAATATTTTGTGATGACAGAAAATATTAGTGGAAGATAAACTAATTATGAGTTTTCTGAAGTTTAACTATAGACAAGGATTTAGACAAGTTTATTTTATGTATTTTTTGTAATACTCAATACTACAGGAAATAAAAGGAACCAATTAGTTTTATAAAGTTAAATGTCCATTGAACATATAAACCACACACCTACTCCAAAGCCTCAGGTGTGATGACAGAATAGGGGAAAGAAAGGAACATGAGAGCTAGAGAAAGTAAAGACAATAAAGTAAAGAATCTTCAGGACATAGCTCAGAAGCTGTTTATGTAAACAACATAACACTATACACAAGGCCCATGCAATATCAAACCAGAATGTCAAGCACAAAAAGGAGAGATGAGAATGACCTTCCATCCCTAGCTTAGAACTTTGGACTTTATTGCCTGCTAATTTAGTGTTCTTCAAGAGTATAACCCTTGATAAATGGGCTATGCTGCAGTAGAAGGTCATGAATTCAAAAATATTAGAACAACATAAAAATGAAGAGCCTTAATAGAAAATAAAAGGACATAAAGTTAAGTAGGGAGGAAAGTGGGGGTACATTTGGGAAACGTTGGAGCATGGAAGAATGGTTCATGAGGGACAATTCAGAATATAAGAGGGAAGAGTGAATCTAATGTATGCATGTATAATGTGTGAAATGATAAAAACTAAATATTAAATGCTCTTTTAAAATAAGAAAATCTAAAATTGGCATGAAGAAAATGGTTAATGAAAAAGTATGCAGCATATGGCAACTGAAAATATTTTTATAAAGATAATTACTACCAGAAACAATTATAATATTAACTATGCTTATTAAATATGCTTAAATAAAACTTTGATGATTGTCCCAGGGTCAGGATTTTAAATAATCAACCTCACATTTCTTTATTCCAAACCGTTCTAGAGCAAGCACAGGTCAAACCATGTCTGCAGGAGTTGGTAAGAAACACAGAAGATGTATTTTGCATGAAGTGCTATAAATTCTCTAAGAAAGAATCAGTTCTCTGCAAACCTGGTTTTTATATAATTTCCCAAATTTGGTGAGGAAGCGGAAAGAAATTTGCATGGTTTTAAGCTGCAACTGAGATATCATTAATTTCTTTATAAGAACCAAATATATGATGACAAGAATTAAATTCTGAGTCAAAAGTATCACTATGATACATCAGGGATGAAATGATTTGTGGGGTGGTCTAAAAGAGTTAACAAACCAAAAAAAAAATAGTTTCTGTACAATTGGAGAAGTGAACAGAAGCTTATTCCAACAAATATGAGAGTCAAACTAGTCATAGTGGGAGTGGCAAAAATAGCTGCAGGGGAATGTGTGGTGCAAAGCACTTATGGCCATTGAATCCTTCAGAAGTTGACAATAATGGAGAAAACTGAATAAATAAATAATGAAAGAAAGGAAAAAAATGACAATTTTCTCTTGCAGACATATTTACATATTTTCTCTGGGTAAATTGTGTGTGTGTGTGTGTGTGTGTGTGTGTGTGTGTATGTGTATCCATTTTCTGAAAATTCTTATAAACAATTTTAAAGAAAATGTTGAAAGACAAGGGCATGGATATAGCACAGTAGCAGAATGGAGAAAAATTGGGGGAAAAAAAACTTGGCAAGGCCAGAACACAAAGGCTTTAATTGCATGGGACAGAAAAAAAATCTCTGTGTTTTCAATTAGCAGTTTTTCAACCAGATAGAAAAATTACTCAAGATCTACAAGCACTGTGTTATGAATTCTGACTTGAACTCTGACTTGGAATCCATATCCTTAAGTGAGATGTGAAAGTTTTATGTTCCATAGCGAAGCACTGAACACTTCATCCCTAATTGTTGGCACTAGTTAGCAATATTTAGGAGGTACAGTTGTGAAGAACTTGGTCTCTGGACAGTGACTTGAAGAGTTTAAATCCTCATACCTATATGAAATATAATACTCAAGCTTGCCAAATGATAGGGAGATAGTCAATATAAGGAGAACTGAAGAGATAATAATGTGGATGTGATAAATAACTCTGTAGAGTATATGGGGGGAGGTTGAAGTAAAATTGCTCTCATAGATTCATATATTTAATATGTCATACCCAGTTGGTGTAATTGTCTAGGGAGGATTAGGAGAAATTTCTCCATTGAAGGAGATACATTACTGGGGTTTGCCTCCTAGGTTTTAAAATCTCATCCTGCCAATCCAAGTCTCTCTCTAGATATCTGTTTCCTGTCTGAGGATTAGAATGTTAATTCTTTGTGCTGCACAATGACACCCATGAACTAACCCTCTGAAAATGGGTGAAAGTCCCAAATAGATGTTTTATTTTTAAATTTTATAATTATCTTAATAATAATTTCATTTAATAGGAACAGAACAATGGCTAAGACATTATGGAAGGGAAAAAATTGAAAGAGGGAGTCTTAGTGCAAGGAGATAAGAATGGGTAAATTTGCATTCTTCTGCATGTTGACCTCCAGTTGAACCAGCACCATTTGTTGAAAAGGTTATCTTTTTTCCACTGGATGGATTTAGCTCCTTTGTCAAAGATCAAGTGACCATAGGAGTGTGGATTCATTTCTGGGTCTTCAATTCTGTTTCATTGATCTACATGCCTGTCACTGTACCAATACCATGCAGTTTTTAACACTATTGCTCTGTAGTATAGTTTGAGGCCCGGGATATTGATTCCCCCAGAAGTTCTTTAACTCTTGAGAACAATTTTAGTTATCATGGGTTTTCTGTTATTCCAGATGAATTTTTGAATTGCTCTTTCCAAATCTATGAAGAATTGAGATGGGATTTTGATGGGGATTGCATTGAATCTGTAAATTGCTTTTGGCAAGATGGTCATTTTTTTTATTCTTTATTCTTTTTTTTATTTATTTTATTTTATTTTTTTTAATTTACATTCCAAATCATTTCCCCTTTCCCGTTTCCTCCCTCCCTGAAAGTCCCATAAGCCCCCTTCCCTCCCTCTTTTCTCCATTCAACCCCCTCTCGTTTCTCTGTCCTGGCGTTCCCTTACATCCAGTCTTTCCAGGACCAGGGTTCTCTCCTTCCATCTTCTTAGAAATCTATTGATATGCGGATTGAGTCTAGGGTATTCCGAGATTCTGGGTCAATATCCCCTTATCAGTGATTGCATACCATGTGTGTTCTTTTGTGATTGGGTTACCTCAATAAGGATGATATTTTCAAGATCTGACCATTTGACTAGGAATTTCTTGATCTTTGACAAAGGAGCTAAAATCATCCAGTGGAAAAAAGAAACCCGTTTCAACAAATGGTGCTGGCTCAGCTGGAGGTCAACATGCAGAAGAATGCAAATTGACCCATTCTTATCTCCTTGCACTAAGCTCAATTCTAAGTGGATCAAAGATCTCCACATAAAACCAGACACACTGAAACTAATAGAAGGGAAACAAGGGAAGAAACTTGAACATATGGGCACAGGGGAGAATTTCCTGAACAGAACTCCAATAGCTTATGCTCTAAGATCAAGAATTGACAAATGGGACTTCATTAAATTACAAAGTTTTTGCAAGGCAAAAGACACTGTCAAAAAGACAAAGCAGCAACCAACTAACTGGGAAATGATCTTTACCAACCTTACATCCGACAGAGGGCTAATATCCAATATATACAAAGAACTCAAGAAGTTAAACCCCAGAGAGGCAAGTAACCCTATTAAAAAATGGGGTACAGAGCTAAACAAATAGTTCTCACCTGAAGAATATCTAATGGCTGAGAAGCACCTAAAGAGATGTTCATCATCCTTAGTCATTAGGGAAATGCAAATCAAAACAACCCTGAGATTCCATCTCACACCAGTCAGAATGGCTAAGATCAAAAACACAGGAGACAGCAGTTGTTGGCGAGGATGTGGAGAAAGAGGAACACTCCTCCACTGCTGGTGGAATTGCAAGCTGGTACAACCACTCTGGAAAACAGTCTGGCGCTTCCTCAGAAAACTGGGCATGACACTCCTGGAGGATCTGGCTATACCACTCCTGGGCATATACCCAGAGGCTTTACCTGCATGAAATAAGGACACATGCTCCACTATGTTCATAGCAGCCTTATTTATAATAGCCAGAAGCTGGAAAGAACCCAGATGTCCCTCAACGGAGGAATGGATTCAGAAGATGTGGTATATGTACACAATGGAATACTACTCTGCAATTAAAAACAATGAATTCACGAAATTCCTAGGCAAATGGTCATTTTTACTATATTAATCCTACCAATCCATGAGCATGGCAGATTTTTCCATCTTCTGAGGTCTTCTTCAATTTCTTTCTTCAGAGACTTGAAGTTAATGTCATACAGATCTTTTACTTGTTTGGTTAGACTCACACCAAGTACTTTATATTGTTTGAGGCTATCGTTAAGGGTATCATTTCTCTTAATTCTTTCTCATACTGTTTATCCTTTGAGTATAGGAAGACTACTGACTTACTTGAGTTGATTTTATATCCAGCCACTTTGTTGAAGTTGTTTATCAGCTGTAGGAGTTCTCTGGTGGAGGTCTTTGGGTCGATTAAGTATACTATCATGTGGTTTGCAAACAGTGATAGTTTGACTTCTTCCTTTCCAATTTGTATCCCTTTGACCTCCTTTTGTTTTCTAATTGCTCTAGCTAGAACTTCAAGTACTGTATTGAAAAGATATGGAGAGAGAGGGCAGCTTTGTCTAGTCCCTGATTTTAGTGGGATTGCTTCAAGTTTCTCTCCATTTAGTTGGATGTTGGCTACCAGTTTGCTGTAAATTGCTTTTACTATGTTTAGATATGGGACTCGAATTCCTGATATTTCCAAGACCTTTAACATGAAAGGATGCTGAATTTTGTCAAATGCTTTCTCAGCATCTAATGAAATGACCATGTGGTTTCTTTCTTTGAGATTGTTTATGTAGTGGATTACATTGAAGGACTTCCTTATATGGAACCATCCCTGCATCCCTAGGATGAAGCCTACTTGATCGTGGTGAATGATCATTTTGATGTGTTCTTGGATTGAGTTTGCAAGAATTTCATTGAGTATTTTTGCATCGATATTCATAAGAGAGATTGGCCTGAGATTCTCTTTCTTTGTCGATTTTTGTGTGATTATGGTATTAGCATAATTGTGGCTTCTTAGAAGAGTTGGGTAGTGTTCCTTCTGTTTCTATTCTGTAGAAGAGTTTGAAGAGTACTCTTCAAATGAATCCATACTCCTATGGTCACTTGATCTTTGACAGAGAAGCTATAACCATCTAGTGGAAGAAAGATAGCCTTTTCAACAAATGGTGCTGGTTCAAATGGAGGTCAACATGCAGAAAAAATGCAAATTGACCCATTCTCATCTCCTTGTATTAAGCTCAATTCCAAGTGGATCAAGGACCTCCACATAAAACCAGACACACTGAAACTAATTGAAATGGAACTAGGGAAGAATCTTGAACATATGGGCACAGGGGAGAAGTTCTTGAACAGAACTCCAATAGCTTATGCTCTAAGATCAAGAATTGACAAATGGGACCTCATAAAATTACAAAGTTTCTGTAAGGCAAAAGATACTGTCAAAAAGACAAAGTGGCAACCAGCTATCTGGGAAATGATCTTTACCAACCCTACATCCAACAGAGGGCTAATATCCAATATATACAAAGAACTCATGAAGTTAAACTCCAGAGAGCCAAATAACCCTATTAAAAAATGGGATACAGAACTAAACATAGAGTTCTCACTTGAAGAATATCTAATGGTTGAGAAGCACCTAAAGAGATGTTCATCATCCTTAGTCATTAGAGAAATGCAAATCAAAACAACCCTGAGATTCCATCTCACACCAGTCAGAATGGCTAAGATCAAAAACACAGGAGACAGCAGTTGTTGGCGAGGATGTGGAGAAAGAGGAACACTCCTCCACTGCTGGTGGGATTGCAAGCTGGTACAACCACTCTGGAAAGCAGTCTGGCGGTTCTCCAGAAAACTGGGCATGACACTCCCAGAGTATCCTGCTATACCACTCCTGGGCATACACCCAGAGGCTTTACCTGCATGCAGTAGGGACACATGCTCCACTATGTTCATAGCAGCCTTATTTATAATAGCCAGAAGCCGGAAAGAACCCAGATGTCCCTCAACGGAAGAATGGATTCAGAAGATGTGGTATATTTACACAATGGAATACTACTCTGCAATTAAAAACAATGAACTCAAGAAATTCCTAGGCAAATGGTCAGAACTTGAAAATATCATCCTTAGTGAGGTAACCCAATCACAAAAGAACACACATGGTATGCAGTCACTGATAAAGTGATATTAACCCAGAATCTGGGAATACCCTAGACACAATTCGCATATTAATAGATTTCCAAAAAGATGGAAGTAGAGACCCCTGGTCCTGGAAAGACTGAACATAGGGGAATGCCAGGACAGAGAAGCGAGAGAGGGTTGAATGGGGAACAGAGGGAGAGAAGGGGGCTTATGGGACTTTTAGGGAGGGAGGAAACAGGAACGGGGAAATGATTTGGAATGTAAATAAAAAACACTTAGAAAATAGAAAAAATGCAAAAAAGAAAAAAAAAGAAAGTGGGAGACTATCAGTACTTGCTATCTGCTATCATTATTCACTGTTGAAGTCCTCTGTACAGGCATAAAAATGTCTATCCTTCACTGTCAGTAGACATGGCCAATAGTAAATAATTTTGATTAAAGAAATATTAGGAAATTAAAATGCTACTGTTTCTTCCATTGCTTTGAAGGAGGATGAAACAGTACAAATGATGTAGAACTGAAACTATGCTATTGCCTGGCTCTGGGAAGACCAAGGGAAGAGTTCCAGAGAATTTTGACTGCTACAGTGAATTCCAAAGAAAGGAAAGAAAACTAACTAAAGCTAATATTTTTGTGTGTGTGTGTTTTAATAGACAGCTACTCACTGGATGACGCCAGAATGAAAAGTCTACAAAATGATCGCAGATTCTTAGATTTTTAGTGTGATATACTTTTGTAGCTCAGAAGAATTAACTAAGTTTATCAACACAAACAATAAGAGGAAGATTAAAGTGAATGAAAAATTGTTCAAAGAAGATTATATTTGCTCAGATGATGAATACTTGTCTAATTTTTTTTGTCCTATGTTGATATTAATTTTCAATCATCTCTGTTCTATAGAGTCAATTCTAGGTCAGCAATGGCTACACAGAGAAAACTGATCACAAAGTACTGTAAATTAGAAAAGAGAAAGAAAGAAAGAAAGAAAGAAAGAAAGAAAGAAAGAAAGAAAGAAAGAAAGAAAGAAAGAAAGAAAGAACAAATAATGAAAATGATAATAATAATGATCATAATGATGATAGGAAGAAGAAGAAGAAGAAGAAGAAGAAGAAGAAGAAGAAGAAGAAGAAGAAGAAGAAGAAGAAGAAGAAAGAAAAGAGGAATGTTGTCTCTAGGCATAAAATCATATTTAATCTAAGGGAAATTATTTTAAAAGATTTCATAGTATTTACATTGTAAAGCTCTCATCCAGGGATATTCACAGCAACTTAAACTTCAAAAATATTAAGTCCCTTTAACTGAATAGCTAATCAAAAAATCTAGTAACTGTAGTCATATCTGTTTTAGGAAAGGTACAGATATATACTTTCTGTATACACAGTTCTATCTGGAGGAATGATCTGAAATTAATATAAGATAAATCTTGAGTATGAAAAGTTCATATATCTCAATAAACTTTTATGTGATGGAGACTTTACCCCATTAATGTATGTATGTATGTATGTATGTATGTAATACCAAGGAGGTAGCAGTGAGATAAAATATCTGTAAATATAAGAAGAGCCAGAAATTTAGCATAACTAAATTAAAACATCAAAATAATTATAATTTAAATCAACACGTCCATCAAAAAAGTATACCTCAATGTTTAGCTATGATGTAAAGTACTATGTTCTTCTATGTGCTCTGAAATTATGATTTAGAGCAAAACAAAATATAACATTGTGTCCTGCAGTCCAATATGCACCTAACCTTTTTCAAGGTCTTAATCTTTCTTACAACAAGATACAACACAGAGGTCAAGCACAGGAGGGTCAGAAAAAAGAAGCAAGAAAAACATCATTTATTTTCCAGTGGAGAATATTTGTTGCTAGACTACTGATGCAGTGTTCACATTATGCTGACATACAGGATCTTAAGACTTATGTTGAAAGTCTGGCAGAGGAAAATAATAAAGTGTAGTTGTGAATAATCTTGAAGGATGGTGGGAGCATTAGAACCATTGTCCTTGCTGACTAAATCACTCTTGTTTATTGGAATCTAGGTTAGATGAGAGTTTCATGCGGAGTATCACCTTAAACTGAGTGGATACAGAACTAATATTGCCTTTGGGAAGGGCTTCTATAGAAGCATCATCTGAAGTGTTTCATATTTCTGAAAAATTAACAATGAAGGTGATTTGAAAAGGTGTGTGAAGCTCTGTGAAGTCTGATAAGTAACACCACAGAGACTTCACTTCAGATTTTTTTTCATTTCATTTGAATCTTCCTTATTATAAAAATATTGATTTAGTTACTCTTCCCCCTAAGACTTAGGACTTAGGTCCAGAAATGGTGATAAAATCTAACTGTTGTGACTTAATTACTGCATCCAATCACTTAAACTACTTATGGCACTTCACTTTTCTAAAAGAATAAAATGAACAAATGTAATACTTGGAGCAAATATCAACTATCAGTTATCAGAGGACACAGTCTCATGCGGACAACACAAGGAAATGAACAGAATCAATTAACCCAGGCCCTTAGGAGCTAGTAGAGACTGAACCCCCAACAAGAGAACCTGCATATGAGTAAACTAGACCCTCTTAATATATGTTATGGCTTTGTAGCTTAGTCTCCTTATAGGATTCCTAACCACAGGAGCAGGGGCTGTCTCTGACTCTTTTTTTTTTTAAGAGATCCTTTCCTAGTACTGGATTGTCTCATCCATCCTCAATACAATATGAAGGACCTAATTTTACTGCAACTTGATATGCCATTGTCGATTAATATCCTTGGCAGTCCTGTTCTTTTGTAAAGAGAAACAAGTTATAAGTGTGTTTGGGTTAGGAAAAGGGGCTGGTAGGAGAGGAGGTTAGCAGAAACTGCCTCTGGACATAAAAAGAAGGGGAGAGAGGAGAGAGAGAGAGAGAGACAGAGAGAGAGACAGAGAGAGAGAGAGACAGAGAGAGAGAGAGAGAGAGAGAGAGAGAGAGAGAGAGAGAGAGAGAGAGAGAGGGAGAGGGAGAGGGAGAGGGAGAGGGAGAGGGAGAGGGAGAGGGAGAGAGAGAGACAGAGAGACAGAGAGAGAGAAAGAGAGAGAGAGAGACAGACAGACAGACAGAGAGACAGAGAGACAGAGAGAGACAGAGAGAGAAACAAGAGTCCTATAGGATTTTATCTTGTCACACTATTAAAAGTATTAGCTTAAAATTGAAAAAATAGAAAACATGTTAAACCTTTAAAATTCTATCTAAAATTTGTCCATGTATGCCTGGAGTCAGCCCCAGCAGAGGTGTTTATTCTTTCTTGTAGGTTCTTCTTGAGGCAGAGGAGGGAGGAAGAGCGTCAGTGAGGGTAAGACTTGGTCTTATGAAATTCTGGGGCAAAACTTTGTCTTATGAGATATTTAGGTTTGCTGTATAATAAAAAGTTTACTTATTTAAGTTACTATGCTAATGTAGGTGACCTGCCTTCTGTGTTCCTCTGAAACCAGAGATTGCAGTCTCAGGCACTTAACACCTTATCCTAAAACAGCAGGAAATTAAGTAAAGGATTAGTTGCTAGAGTCTTTTCCCTATTGTTCAGATGCCTCTTGCTTGTCAAGCTAGGGGGAAGTTTAGAGTGATAAACTTCTACTAAACCAGGAAAAGAGAATAACACTCACAGAAAGAAAAACTTTTATAGAAGTGAATATGCATAATCTCACATATGTTCATAAAAAAGTTTCAAACATACAATGTTTTCATTTACACATTTCCACACAAATTCAGCTGGGCTCAGCTTTCATGCATTCTCACAATTACATACTTACCCACACACATGCATACAGTCTCACAATTACATACATACACACACATCCATACTTACATATGCATATGGAGCAAGAGAACAAGCACAGGTGCAGAAAGAACTCACTCATTCTGGGTGAAAAATGAACTCCAATATTTATTGCATCAAGTTAAGTAAAGGCTTCCATCCTTTTAATGCTAAGTGAATTAAATCCATGTTTATAAGAAAAAAGCTTTGTTCCTCTTAATAGAACTAAGCCTGCCTTCTCCTTACCATGGGACCTGTTCTGTCCCATGGTAAGGAGAAGCCTGCCTACTCCTGCTCTCTGCAGCATCTTCCTTTTTCCTCTTTCCCTCTGCATACTGCACATTGTTTTCTTAGTTATTTTATGTTAGCTATAGTTTCTAAGTTACTCCATTCTCCATTCTCCTTCTAATCTTGTTCTCTTTTGACTAAAAACTTCTCCTCAGTTTGGTTCTTTTCTTGGCTCTGTTCTTCTCACCTCTGTTCCTCTCACCTAAATTCTTCTGGTCTCTCTTCTCTTTGTCCTCAGCCCTTAAACATCTTTCAGAATACATGATCACATATTACAAAGTTCATCACAAGTTCATACAAAAAGTCAAGTCATAAATAGAAATAAATGTTTACAACAGAGAATGTTTACATGCATATCCATTAGGAGTAATTATCTAGCTAAACATCTATCACTTGTCTTTCACAAGTTTATTGAAAGCTTAAAACCATAAATAAGTTATTAGTGAAGTTTTATGTAGATAAACCCAGTCAATATTTTATCTTCTGTCCTAGCACCTATAATAAATCATTAGTTCCCTTTTTATGACCTTTGGTTAATTGTTTTACAACCTCTTGGGATATGTTCTGAGTAGGAGAAAGTCTGGTTGCCATCTAAGAGCAAATAACTTGTGACATTGGGAACTGGCAGAGTTCTCATTGCAGTTTTGACTACCAGAAAAGGACCTAATATAAGTCACACCATAAAAGAGCTTAATAATCACATATATAATTTTAGGAATTCTTGTAGAATCATCATTAAAACTTAAGTCATCTATTTGTCTTCATAGCATCAGAATAAAACAGTGCATCTTCATGGATCTGCAGAAATCTGCTCCAAATGGATGTGCTTTTATTATATATGCTTAATAATAACAGGAAAAGCATATTAATAGCCAGAATCTTTCCTAAAATTAGTCCCTCACAGTCTTGCAAAATTAAGGCTCACCTGACACAGATTTTATAATAATCCAAAGCAGGCTATTTCAAGATGATCTCCTGCTAGTATGTTAGTTTGTCCCATTATGGTCGTTGACACATGTGCTTAAAGATATTCATTATCAATAAATTTCTAGAACATAATTTAAAACAGTCGTTTTGAAAAATATAGCATTATCTTTTACATTAAGGTGGATAACTGTCATGAACAGGTTTTTTCCACAATTATTGTCTATTTCTTTTTCTTATAAAGTAATTGCTACATCTTTCATAAACAAGATAGAAAATTAAGTTGTAAAATTGCAAGCGCTAAAATTTTATTGGTTTTATTGATTTTCAATAGCTGATGCAGTGTTCAAATAGGATTTTGTCAGGTTAATGAAGGTTAGCCAAGTACATTTCTGAGATCATTTTTAACATGAATGAATTAAATTATGACTGTATTATATTTATGTATGATCTGTTTTTCCTTTTTTGTGTGAATGTGTGTGCATTTGAGTGCATGTATGTGTGAAAGAATTATGCTAACATGATTATATAGATCATTTTTTCAGTGAAGAAACCTCATTTTGTTATGTGGACAATAATCATGTCATTTTGGTACATTTGTCTTTTAAATTTAAATGTACTTGTAACACACTCTTTTTCATGATATGCATTCATTTACTCTAATTTGAAATTTAATGCATTCATTTAATCTAATTTGGAAATGCTATTTCCACTAAAATACCATTATCATATTACTTCTGTAAATATTGTGTTCTAGATTTCATAATGGTAAGACTTTAAAATAATTGAAATTCCAATGGTTGAGAGAATAATAAAAAAATATATGAGAAAGTACTAAAAGAGAGTAATAACACATGCTGATATCTATACTATATCATTAGAAATGTACATCAAAATTGGAATATGTTTAGAGCCTACATATAAAAGGTATGTAATACATTCAAAGCTTATCCTCAGAGATAGGCACTCTTGCAAAAGTTTAGGATAATAGGGATTGCAATTTGTAGCAGTTTAAACTAGGAAGGCTTTTATATGTTTATATATTCGAATATTTTATCCCAAGTTGTTGCAAGTGTTTGGAAAAAATTAAGAGGAGATGCCATTTTGGAGGCTTAGAGAAGGTATGTGAGTCACTGGGGAGGGTTCGTTCTTTTCAAAATTATTTTATTGATTATTTTCTTTATTTACAATTCAAATGTTATCCACTTTCCAGGTTGTCCCTCTGAAAACACCCTATCCTACCACCTTGCCCGTGCTTCTATGAGGGTGCTCCACCACCCACCTGCCCACTCCCACATCACCGCTCTAGCATTCCTCATAAGCTAGGGCTTCAATCCTTAACAGCTCCAAGGGCCTCTATTCTCATTGATGCAAGATAAGGCCATTCTTTGCTACATATACAGCTGGAACCATTAGTCACTCCATGTGTATCCTTTGATTGGTAGATTGTTCCCTGAGAGCTCTGGCGGGTATCCTTGGGTTTCAAACCCCTTCAGCTCCTTCACTCCTTCCACTAACTCCTCCATTTGAGTTCCCCTGCTCAGTCTGATGGTTGGCTGCAAGCATATGCATCAGTATCTCAGTATCAGTAAGTCTCTGGAAGAGCCACTCAGGAGGCATCACTATCAGACTCTTGTCAGCAAGCACTTCCTGGCTCAGCAATAGAGTCTGGGTTTGGTGACTGTATATGGAATGGATCCCCAGGTGTGTCATGTGTCAGTCCCTGGATGGCCTTTCCTTCAGTCTCTGTTCCACTCAATTATTATTATTATTATTATTATTATTACATATTTTCTTTATTTACATTTCAAATGTTATCTCCTTTCCTTGTTTCCTCTCTGAAAACCCCCTATCCCATATCTCCTCCCCCTGCTCACCAACCCACCCACATCCGCTTCCTTGTCCTGGCATTCCCCTACACTGGGGCATCAAGCCTTCATAGGACCAAGGGCCTCTCCTATCATTGATGTCTATCAAGGTCATCCTCTGTTACATATGCAGCTGCTCCACTCTTTGTCTCTGCATTTCCATTAGACATGAGCAATTCTGGGTTAAAGTTTTGTAAAAGGTGTGTAGCACCATCCTGCAAATGGGGACCTTGCTTAATCTCTGGATATGATCTCTAGAGGTTCTCTCTCCCTTTTGTTGGGTATTTTAGCTAATGTCATCCTTGTTAGGTCATGGGATACTCTTACTTTTCTGTAGTCTGTGACTTTCTGGTGGGTACCCCCAGTGTCCCATTCCCTATTGTTACACACTTCTGTCCAATTTCCTGCCCCTCTGTACATCTCCCCCATTGCCTACCCTACCTGATCCTGCCCATCTTTTTTCCTATCCCCCTCCTCCCTTCCTCCCAAGTCCCTCCATACCCTCTACCTGCTGTGATTGGTTTTTTCCCCTAAGTAGGACTAAAGAATTCATACTTTGGTCTACCTTCTTCTTGAACTTCATATGGTCTATAAGTTTTATTATTGGTATCCTGAGATTTTTTCTAATATCACTTATCAGTGAGTACATGCCCTGTGTGTTCTTTTGTTACTGTGTTACCACACTCAGGATATTTTCTACTTTCATTCATTTGCCTGGGAATTTCATGAAGTCACTGTTTTTAATGGTTGAGTAGTACTCCACTGTGTAAATGTATCACATTTTCTGTATCCATCCCTCTGTTGAGGGACATCTGAGTTTTTTCCAGCTTCTGCTTATTATAAATAAGGCTGCTAAGAACTTAATGGAGCATGTGTCCTTGTTATATGTTAGAGTTTTTTGTTTATATGTGCAGACTATCCTGAGACTTCCCCACCTAGGAATCCATCCCATATGAAGTTACAAAACTCAGACACTTTTATGGATGCGCACAAGTGCTTGCTGACTGGAGCCAGGTGACTGGCTGTCACCTGGGAGGCTCTGACAGTACATGACAAATACAGAGGGGGATAATCTAGGCCAACAATTGAACTGAATAACTGCATTCTTTCTGATCTTTCTTGTGATTGAACTGCAGGATCTGGATTTGATAGTTTACTGACAGGATTTCTTCATGGTATTTTTTTCTAAACATGTGTTATTACTTTGCTCTTTATATACAGCAAAATAAAGTTATTTTATTAATGGATAAGAAATGTATCCATATACTCATATACATACAAATATACATGTACATACGCATATATATCATATACACTCACAGATACATCTCTCTTTGTTTGTGTGAATTATTCAATATCTCTTTACTCTGGCAAAAATGTCTATATCCCGCAACAAATTTAGTATGTACTCTCAGAATCATGGTCATTCATAAAATTCAAAGTGTACAAATCACAAAAATTCCTAACATAATTTGAACCCTATATTCCAGATGAACCTATTAAAGAAAAAATGTAAGTCAAATAGCATATCTAGAATCACAGGGGATTTTTGGGAGAGTCCTCAATCTCACACAATTTAATCTCTTTCCATTACTTATACTAATACTTGCAATGCCCTTCAACAGTTATTGCAACAATTGTAATAGGAAGAAAATTCTATATTTTCGGTTTATAATGTTAAAGGAGAGTGACTAACCTAAGGGATGTAAATTAAATAATAAGAAAAATTAGACTTATGTCCTTGGCATGAAGCACCGAAAGCACACTATAATTAATTGCAGCTATTTTCACATAGCACTCATGCAATTTCCTTTTCTTCCCAGGAGTTGCTGAATCAGGCTCTATAGCAAAGTTGATGTATACCTTCTGTGGAAATGAGATGTTTTAGATGCACTGTTCTCGGATGCCAGAATGGATGACAGTGTGAGATATAACCCTTTCCTGTTTAATGCAACCTGAACCAATCTACATCCTAGAAGCCATTTGATTTCTCCCCTCTGCAGTGCTATCAGATAGCAACCTGCTCTCTGGGGACTTCATTCATGCTGAGATTGCATGAGCTAGTGATTACACTGTTGAATCAGCCTGTAATCAATCTTGCATCCTACTGATCTTCTTTGGAATTTTTCTTTTGATCACCAACTAATGGGAAACACAGCATGGTAAAGAATAATATAGCTTCATCTAATTGTAGCTCCATTGAAAAGGCCTCTGGGTACTCTTGTATTCACCTTTCAATGAGAGTGTCTATAATGCAGTCAATTTGGAAAGTCAAAACAGATAATTATTATAGAGTTAGACTGATTTATCAGGAGTATAAATGCATCGTTTCCAAAATTTATGAGTTCTCAAAACAAATGTGATTCACCAATATGAAAATGTGCTCTGCATTCTCTGTTCAGTATCTTTACTTAAGTCAGTCAGTCAAAGACTCTTGGAGAAGCAGTTTTTTTGGGCTCCATTAATAGGTGCCACTGTCTGTGACAAAGAAAAACATGTAAGCCATGACACTAAAGATTGAACATTCATCATCATCCCATAGAGTGTTTCTTAGTAAACTGTATATGAAGAAAACATAACATAGCTTGGGTCTCAGTTCTTACCCTCAATGGATGTAAAGGACTATGAAGCAGTAATCCAATCCACTAAGAAACGGGCAATGAAATGTAGAGCTAAAGTAACATGGAGATCAACTCAATAGAAAATAGTGTTTCATGCTTCGCATAGATGTTTTAAATAATAAATGTGATCTTGAAATATCATTATGTACTCAAATTTATGTCATTTTTTTGTCTAGGTTTTTCCTAAAAGCAAAATATGACACTCTAAGTTGTTTCAAAGGCATACAGCCCCCCTTTTCAGGAGGCTGATGGTTGGAGACAGCAAGTTACAAGCTCCCAGGATAACACATCGAAGTTCCAACTCAAAAATAATAAAAAATAAAGAAGCAATCAACTGAAGAATTTCAGAAAGAACTGAGTATATAAAATTGCTTGGAGGTCCCTCTTTTTCAAGGAGAGAAGATTGAAGAAAAGTAAAGAGTGTCCAACATAAAAAAGAGAAATTTGCAACAGAAAAAATGAAATGAAATTAAAAGAGAATAAGAAAGGAAAATGATAAAAACAATTCTGAAAGTTACTACAGATACAGGAAGTGGCTATTTTCTGGCATCTTTCAATAAACAATGTAGCAACCTCTATTTCAGGATTATTCCATATGCATGAGTGGAAGAGCATCTCATATCAATTAAGGTAACTAAGAAGTCATTAATTAAAGTTGAGCAGGGAGAAGTAAATTGTGGAGGGGAGAGATGTTGAAAGGAGAAAAGGAAAAAGAGAAATGTAATTATGTTATAATCTCAAAAGAAAAGAGCACCTCCCTATTTCTTCCATATCCGTTGAAGAGGCTGCCCCAGATACAAATGTCTAGCATTAATTTTTAGAGGTTGAGTAACTTCCTGAGATTGCATGTCATCCCTTGGTAGAACAACTGAGTGAAACCAGCAAGTGGTAGCACATACCTTTAATTCCAGCACTTGTGGGGAAAGGGAATGCACATCTCTTTCAGTTCAAGGTGATCTAGTTCAGAGAACCAGTTCTAGGACAGCCAGGGAGATATGGAGAAAGAGGAGAGAGAGAGAGAGAGAGAGAGAGAGAGAGAGAGAGAGAGAGAGAGAGAGAGAGAGAGAGAGAGAGAGAGAGAGAGAGAGAGAGAAGCATGTCTCATAAAAGCAAAACAAGCAAAGCATGACATAGATGAGTGCTTTAAAGCTAACTTTACTTACATAAAAAACACAACAGCAAAAGTGCATTTAAGACAAGAAAATATACATAAAACTTGTGACAAACTGTCAGTCTTTAAATATTTTAATTTGATTACACTTACATCCTTGGTGCAGGATTTGACATTGATGTATATTCATGATAGATTTCAGGCATACACATAGTACAAGTCCTTACAATGAATTAAAATAGGGTTGTACATTTGGCTATTTCTGAAATACAAAAGGACTTCAGTAAGACGGAAGCTCCAGTCATTGATATTTGTGCAATTAGTTTTTGCTATAAGTCTGAAAACTTGCAGAACCCAGATGATCACTGTGATATATGTACTTGGATGAGATCACACTCAAATCCTACATTTGATTTGTATTTATATTGTTTATTACTATGATTAAATATTTTGAGATACTATATACAGGCAAAGCTAACCCTATTAATTAATAAATTTAGTGTTTGTATTATGTTGAGAATCTTACTAGGCTGTTTCAGAGCATGACTATATTTTATTTTACACCAGTAATTATAGTTTCAGATCTTCCATGTCATATTCTTACCTACACATGCTATTGTTTATTTATATTAAATGTCTTATAGTGGTTGCAATGAGATATAGCACTGGAGGTTTTATTTATATTTATATTACACATATGAAGATAAACTCTTCTAAAGGATTTCTTGGCCATTTTTATGTCATCATTTGTTTTATGATTTTCATTCTAAACTTTATCTCTCTATTTTGGTTATTAACATCATTGCTATTTTTGCTGAAGTTCAAAATCAAGTCCTTAATGAACTATAAGCCAGCAATCTATCACTGAGTGTATCTCTAATAACTCTAGATCTTATTTGCCATAGTCATGGATTTATGCATGTGCAGTATCCAAATCCCTTAGTTAAAATCATTTATTTTGTTTTTTTTCAAATTAAAGTATCATTAGATGATTTTTCTTTCCCTTTCCTTTTCTAGCCCTTTCCATGAATTTCATCCCTAATCTCTCATGTTCATTAGCCCTATTTACTTAATTGTTGAACTCATAAATATTTATATATAACCTACAAAATCCATATTATGTTACCTTTATGTATAGGACTTCAGGGCTGACCACTTGCAATTAGATAAACTACTTGAGGTTTTCCCAGAGGTCAAACCTTTTATCCTCGTCTGAACATTCCTTAGTTGTTTAATGTTCTTTGCCTATGATAAAGTTCTCAGGAGATTTCACCTTTCATGTTAGCATTTCTATTGGTGTAATCTTTTTTTCATGTCTGATGTCTTCAACAATAGTTTATGAATTCTTTGAAAACTTAATACAATGTATTTTGAACATATTCTTCTCTCTTCACTAATGTGCCCCATAACTCCCCTCTCAATTTATGACTTTGAGATTTTTACTTCCCTAGCCTTCAAGTTCAGCTCATGTTCTGAAGTCAGTATTAGGAATGGAGCCTGAAAGGGCCAATTGCTCTTTTCTTTTCCTTATTAAAATAAGTTTGCACAAAGATAAATATTGTCTACTGAAGATTTTAATGGTTTGCTCTAATATCATTTTCCAATAGTTTCATACTTGTATATTGTGAATATATATGTAAGAACCAACTTGAGTTACTTGCATGTATGATGTGAAATGGGATGCTAATGTCATTAATTTTATAGATTCTCATTTGTCTCAGATATATCTTTAGGAAATGTTATTCTTTCCAGTTTTATGGCATTGACACATTTCTGGAAATTGTAAATTTTATATTCTAATATTTATTTCTCCTTTATCTACTGTCATCTCCTGTGATTCCCTTTATCAGACACTTGGTAAGCGGAGGCAGGCAGACTAAGAGTTACAAGTTATTCATGTTACAGGATGATTCAAGGCAAGCTGGGGCTTCATGAGACTCTTAAAAAATAATACATATAGTATAATGTGACAGAAATGCAATTAATATGTGCTGTTCCTCCCAGGACCTATGCTTGCTTGTAGCTACTGTACTTTTATGAATTACATACTATTGCTATTGTTGCTGATGTTGTCTGAGATAATTCAATGGAGTCATATTTTTTTTTATGTGTGAATACTACTTTCTTTGTACTGGGTTTATTTAATATTCAGCTAGTATCTAAATATACTTTTTCTTAATTGACTTAAAACTATGCTTCTTTCCAAATTTATAAACTGGTATGACTGGATGTAGGGGAATGCCAGGACAGAGAAGCGAGAGGGGGTTAAATGGGGAAAAGAGGGAGGGAAGGGGGCTTATGGGACTTTTGGGGAGGGAGGAAACAGGAAAAGGGAAATGATTTGGAATGTAAATAAAAAAACTTAGAAAATAAAAAAAATAAAATAAAAAATTGTACATATGCACATACTTACATACAGTCATATATATTATGTATATATGCAATATATCATTAAGAAAGGAAGACTGTGTTTTGTGAAGTGTCTTACTTTATATACTGGCTGATACAGAACTCGCTATATACTATAAACTGGCCTCGAACTCATGCCAATCTGCCTCTGCATTTTAAGTGCTGGATTTATAAACTTGGTGTCATCTAGAACAGTTTAAGAAACATTCTTTTAAATGTGAAATGTTTATTTCACATTCCTTTAATTCTCCTTATATGCACTACTGTCAGCTTGGACATGCCTATAACTGCCTCTTCCTTTCTGCCTGTACTTTTCAGAATATTTTTAACAATATATCATTCTTCAAAAATTAATTTACATAGATTGCTGCTAGAAAGGAACATTTGCTTCTTTTTCATCGTTTGTTTGTTTATTTATTTATTTATTTTTACACTCCAGATTTTATTCACAGCCCTTCACTATTCACCCTTGGACTGTTCCACATCCCATACCTCCTCGCTAACCCTTGTCTCCACTTGGATGACCCAACCCCTAGCCCCACCTGTCCTCTAAACTTGCTGGACCTCCATTCTCTTGAGGGTTAGGTGCACCATCTCTGAATGAACAAAGACGCAGTAGTCCTCTGCTGTATGTGTGTTGGGAGCCTCATCAGCTGGTGTATGCTGCCTGTTTGGTGGTCCAGTGTTTGAGAAATCTCGGGGTCCAGATTAATTGAGACTGCTGGTCCTCCTACAGGGTCGTCCTTCTCCTCAACTTCTTTCAGCCTTTCTCTAATTCAACAATAGGGGTCAGCTGCTTATGTCCATTGGTTGGGTGAAATATCTGCATCGGACTCTTTCAACTGCTTGATGGGTCTTCCAGAGTGCAGTCATGCTAGGTCCCTTTTTGTGAGCACTCCATAACCTCAGTAATAGTGTCAGGACTTGGGACCTCCTCTTGAGCTGGATCTCGCTTTCAGTCTATCACTGCATTTTCTTTTCCTCAGGCTCCTCTCCATTTCTGTCTGTAATTCTTTCAGACAGGAACAATTGTGGGTCAGAGTTGTGACTGTGGGATGCGCCACCTCTCTTTGGATTCCCCGTCTTCCTGCTGGAAGTAGGTTCTATAAGTTCAGGAATTACATCTACGGGTCCCTTCCTTTGAGTCCTGAGAAAGACTCTCAAATCCCAGGTATCTGGTGCATTCTGGAGGCTCCCTCGCAACCTCCTACCTCCCAAGGTTGCCTGTTTCCATTCTTCCTGCTGGCCCTCAGGACTTCAGTCCTTTTCCCTGATCCAATACCAGACCAGATTCCCCATTCTTCCTCACTCCCCTCCCCTATCCACTTTCCCTCCCAGATCCCTCCTTCCTTCCCCCCTTGTGATTGCTTTCTTCTTCCTCCCAAGTGGGACTGAGGTGTCCTCACTTGGGCACTTTATTTTCTCATATCTTTTGTTTTTAATGTATAAGGGAAGGAGATTCAACTTATTTAAAAATTATAAATGTAAATTTCAGATCAGTTAAACTCACATATGTAGCGTGGGTCAGTGAGGGTCTGAGTTTGGAGAAGTTACTCTACTGCTTGGGCAGTTATTTGATGATGAGACTCAGATACAAGGCGACAGAGGTAGAAAAATTAGCCAGGATTTGGCAAGGGACCAGGAGGAAAAGTATGTACCTTAATGAACGTGATGCTTTACTAAACAAATATTAATGGTAATATTTCCTGGTAGTTGTTAGAGACATAAAATTAAGTCTTGTATGCGTGTTATTCCTAGTACATAGTGAAAGAATACATAAAAACCACGTAAAGCAAATTGTTGGCAGTTATAATACAAATGCAAGTAAATTTCAAGGTACTCAAAATTGATTCCATAAATTCATGTCTGTCCTTATCAACACAGTCCAGTGGGGGATATTATTTCCCATTACATAGACAATTAGCTTCTGTTATCCATCTTGAGATTGCATTACCTTGCTAGCTACACTTCACTGGTGGCTTAAATTAAGCAAGAAGAAAGAAGCGGGCTAATTTGTCCCTTTATATTTTTATTATTGAAGTCTATGAAGATGTTAGACAGTGTTCACTTTAGTTCAGGAATTTGTGAATTGCTTTCCTTTTGTAATTATCAAAGTTAGTGATTACAGTTCACTAAGTTAAATTTACATATTTGCTGAAATTCTAGTAATGAGAAAATTTACATTTTATAAATATAGCTTTTAGAATGTCCCTTTATACCACAATAGAGTATTTTTATTATTTTTCAGTGCTGGCTACTTTTATGTAAAGTTGACACAACTGTAGTCTTTTTAGGTATAGTTAAGTTCAAATGAGAAAATACCTTACCACATTAGCCCATAGGCAAGAGTATGGTGCACATTCTTAATGAAATGTGTTTTTGGGATGACCTGGGTCTCTGTAGGCACTCTTATTACTAGGCTGCTGGTTATGAGTGATATAAGATAGCAGAATCAGCAAGCAGCATCTTATAATATAGGCTTCAATTTCTGCCTCAGAGTTCCTGTATTGAGTTCCAGGCCAGATTTCCCTGGATAATGAACTCCAAGCTATAAAATGAAATAAACCCTTTTTTCTCAGTGGTTAATTTTGTCATAGTGTTTAGTCATAGAAACTGAAACCCTAAGGCATTTTTTCTTGTTCTTCTACAATATGGACTCTCATTATCTAAGTTTTATGTTAAATTAATTCTAATTTAAGATCACATTTAAAAAATCACTTATGTTACTTCATTGGTTATGAAAAGTTCTGAGACATTTATATTTTATTGTAACAATTTAAAATATAATTTGAAAAATAACAGTAATTTAAAGTCAAGGAAACATCAACTAAATTTCAGTCATGATGGTCATATTACACTATGAAGAACATGCTTTTGGAGAATGGTTCCTCTTCATAATATAACCCTGGTAATAATCCTAAACTCATTAGATTGTTTTGATAAATAATTTGTGCTTGTTAACAATGAATTAGCCTAGTTATTTTCTTCTTAGATACCCACAGCTGTTTAGAATTAGCATTGTCTTTAAATGTTGTATATTATATTATATAAAGCTATTGTTTATTATTTCTCAGCTCATTGTGCTGGAAGGAGATTTTGTTTGAACACTGAATATTGTCAGTAGCAGTTCTACAAACAGATCAATGCTACAAGCTATTTCTTCAAATTTGAAATATACCCTCAGACAAGGAATGAGTATTAAAAACCTGAAGTTTGAGACTAGCCATGTGGCTGAACAATTAAGAACACAAGTTTCTTTTCCATCATTCAGGTAATGCTTTTTATGATTCTCTGTTGGGATCTAACATTCTCTTCTGGCATCCACATGCACCTAGAAGTAGATAGTGTATACTTATTTACTCACATAACCATACAAGTAAAAAAAATAAATAAATAAAAAACTCAGTTAAAATATATTAGGTTCAAGGAGCCCAAATCTGAGAATTTACTGAGCCCTCCTTCAAAGTTATGTAAATACTAAACAGCTGGGTGAGGACATAATGTTAGATCTGTTTTCAAAGCTAGGTTTCAGCTTTTGTGTGTTTTTGTTCACACTTGGATGGGAATCCTGATGATAGAGTTGCATTTTGCCTTCCATGTTCCTATCATTACCATAAGCTCCATCCTACATTAAATAAGACTTAGGTGGAATCCCTTCCTTTGTCTGTCATCAGTGCATTTTCCTGAGTAAATAGTTGTTAATTCATATCCCCCCCAAACATCCATGCAACATCATCCCATTGGTCCTTTACTTATATAAAACTGTGTCTTTAATGAAACCACAGAAAAGTTCAGGCCTAGAAATAGATATCTAAAATAAGCAAATTTATTAACAATACTTGAATATACTATATGTTTTAGTTATAAATGTGTGCCTGTATTTGGTCTGGAAACACAATTTCTTAAATCATCACCTATTGCTCTCTGATCATGATCATAACCTTGGACACAAGGCCTAGAGGACTTGAACTGGATCAGACATGAAATCTTCCTCCCAGAATGCTCTGTGAATCATTTCAGAGAAGAGAAGCAACCAAAAGTTCTACCCAGTGATGAAGCCTAAAAACCACAATGACCAGCATGACAATAAATGCTGAGCAGTCAGTGCTTGACAGAAGAAAGAATAGGGCAGAAACTTCTACCAGGCACTAGAAGAGAGAGAGAGGGAGGGAGATTCTGAGGACCATGAGGAGGAGAGGGTCCTAGAAGACACATTGGGAAGAAACATCTGAAACAGATAGAGCTAGCACAATATTAAACTGCAAGTATCATGGGGATGGGGATGGAAGATAACCAGATTAGCATTAGCGGATAATATAAATCATTTAACTGTACAGCTATTGAAGTGCAGCTTGAAATTAATCTTGACTTCTCTGGTGGTAATTTGGAAATAGCAAACCTAAAGAAAGATAGCTACCTACTTACAGTTATAATAAAAATAACTCATTTTACAGCTGATCTTTAATGTATAGGTTGTTATTAGTTTAGTGATGTTGAGACATACTACCAGAATCTCCCATTCACGTATGCTGACCATATTCTTGGCAATTTATGGCGTACCTGCCCGGCAAAAAAAAAGAAAAAAAAATCTGTTCTCTTTCCAAAAATCAGTTCAGTTCCAAATTCCTAAAATGACATGGTAAGCTTCTATCGTAGCAGTAACTGCAGTCTTCTCCTAAGATAGGGACAATTTTAAGTTTTAGTCACTTTTCTCATTTTGGACACCAACTACCTGACCAAAGCAACTTTAAAAGAGAACAATTTATTTTGTCCTGGATTTAAGTCCATCACTTCTGGGAAAACATAGCAGATCAACATAGCTGCTAAGAAGTTAAAAGTAGCAAAAAGAAACATCAGAATATTAACCCTTTTCCTTTTCCTTTTCTTTTTATTTTTTTCCAAGCTGGCTTAAAGTTCAGCCACTTTCTAATGGTACTTTTATTTTAGACATCCACTGATGGGTTAAACCTCTCTTTATGTTAGAGTCCTCATGGATTATGTTTTCTCTGGAAATGCTTGAATGGATACATCTAGGGTGTTTTTCATTAATCCCATAGTTATTATAAATCTACTCAATTTGACATCCGATATTAAATAATATCATATCTCCAGGCTTGTGTTTGGTTTCTAGTTCAATGAGGTAGATTGGATATTTTCCCCACAATTCATAATTATTAGTATATTATGTGTGTCAGAGATGGAGACAGAAACAATAATAAAATCATTTTAAAATGTCATATTGAGGTACTTTCATTTGGAAGTATTGATCTTAGCAGTCAGAATTTTTACATGAAACCATCTACTGGGGCTTTAGATCACTCAAAATATTAACTTTTAGCCATAACACAATATATATTGGAAATCAGCACCCAGTTAAGAAACAGACACTATAACAATAAAGTAATAGTTACTCTTGTCAGAGAAGTATCTGTCTGATTTTCCCTAGAATAGAGACACTACAATGTTAGATACACAGACACACAATACCTTTGATTACAAAGCCCCACATCCATAATCCTATACATACGTATTATGTATTGACAAGTCTAACTGAGGTTAATCTATAAGAGCTGTTCAATAGACAGTAGAAAAGCAAAGCAGCACAGTTATATACAGATTTCCTAAAAGTAGTAGTTTAAAGCTTAAATTTGCAGACAAAAATGTAGTTCAAATAGCAAGATATTCAGCAAGCAGAAAATGAAGATAAAGAAAAGAAGAAAGATCTGTTCAGTCATGATTATTACCCGGATTTTCTGCACATTATCATTAATAATCAGGTCAGCACAGAGATTCCAAATGAACACACAGCCCAAGCATAAACAGAGGTTATTATTGATAATGAAAATCAACCAACAGACTATAGACAGTATTATGAGGCTTTCCAGTATGTGAAGCAGGCTCACAAATGAATTTGTCAAGGGTCAATTATGTAAATTTAAGCAGATTTGTTTTTTCTTATAGTTGGAGGCTGTGGTTTAGGAGTTTCTCACATACATGCAGACTGTAAATTATGTAGATCAAATTGTACTTCCATGCCAAAGTATAAAGCACTTAAGATTCCTTCTAACCCTTCTCAGCATTGCGCTAAAGGAGAAGAGGAAATGGAAGAACTTTCAATCTATCATTAGTCATATGTAAATAGTTAGACTCTTTATTTTTATGCAATCATACTATTATATTAACAAATGATTTTTGTGCCAAAGAACAAATGTATTTTGTTTAATAATCTTCATTAGCTTATTTTTCTAAAATTAGGCAATATTTTCTTACATAACATACAGTAAGCACCATGATAACTCAGCAGTACAGGCTGAAAAGCAGAATCTAACAAGCATTGACCAATCTCTAAATACTCCATTACATGACAAGAACAAGGGCACAGATGATAGCAAAACATTTGGCTAATATTAAACTACAGATGATTAAACTACAAACTCTTTCTCATTTTCATCTCATAGATTTTGCAATTAAAATTAGATACAGCTCAAAATATTTTTTAACATCCTTAGACATTGCAAAACTCTAAAAGAATTGAGTATACTTGATTCCAAAGAAGTCTGAGAAAACTAACATATATAAAATTGAGCTTATAGAAGAAAGTGTGGTGTGTTTTAAAAAGAATGTAAGGGTAATGCCTGTGACTATTTCAATAGTGATGTTGTTTATATTTATTTTTTCAAGTCTTGCATACAGTCAAAAATGGAAACCACTGGATTGATACATGGTATCTCACATTCCTGTTGTTGAAATTGTACCTCAAACACCAGTTACTGAGAAGTTATTAACATTTATTTCTTTGGGAACCTCATATTTTTTGTTATGTTGATGCAGAAGAGGGTTCATAAATTGCATAGTGATGTAATGGAAATGCATTGAAGTTTTGACTTTTATATTTATTTAAATAATATAGATGAAATTTGTAAAAGGTTTAATAGATAAATTATAAGAAAATATCAAAATATAACATGGCTAAAGATAACTTTTCTTGTATTGTACATTTGAAAATGGTTTCCCATAGAGACTACAGTACCCACTTACTAAAAATTCTCCCATCTCAAACTTTTAGCAAAGTTTTGGCCTCAGCCTTCCAAGTGTCTAAATTGAAGTTTTTTTGTTTTTTTTTTTTTTTTTGTCACTACTCATCCTGGCTAATTTGTTCTTTTAAAGCATGAAAATGAAAAAAAAAATGGCCTTGAGTGATAGTTATCCTATTTCTGATACTGTACTGGATATAACATATCATTCTCACACATCCCAACTTAAACTGTCAGTAATAGGAAAATTGAAAATGTATATTTCCCTTTGGATAATTTGGAAGAGGTTATATATTTTCTTCTACTATCTTCATTTTCAGTTTTGATTATTTACCTTTTCTTTGATTTTTTTTGTGAATTTCCCATCATTTACCCAAATCCTGCTCATCACCTTACCTCTTCATGCATGCCTTCCACCCTTGCAACTTCCCCAGCAAAAGAAAAATAATAAAACCCTCAACATTTGAAATGTGAATAAATTAAATAACCAATAAAAAAATGAAAAATAGGCCGGGAAGTGATGGTTCATGTTTTTAATCCCAGCACTTGGGAGGCAGAGGTGGGTGGATTTCTGAGTTCGAGGCCAGCCTGGTCTACAGAGTGAGTTCCAGGACAGCCAGGGCTACACAGAAAACCAAAAAAAAAAAAAAAAAAAAAAGCGTTAAACACATGAGAAATAGGAAATGCAAATCAAAAAAAGAAATTTTAATGAAATTGAAAGTTCTGATTCAGAATTAAGACAAAAAATACCACCTAATTGTGGAAGCTGTAATGTGTCCTAAACTATATATACCCTTTTTTTTTTGCCCACGCATCTTTGCTTTTAAATATTCATGACAATGAGACTTGGTTTAGTTCCAGACCTGTGGCTTCTGCTACACTACCAGTACTGGATATTCATTGGTATTCCACTCCAATACCCTGTTGTTACTCTATGTCACAAAGATCTTTGGATCTGTAGGATCAGTCTCTTCACCTGCTCCTGGAGTTGACTGATGATGTAGGTATTGAAGTCATCCAAGTCAAAGCCTTAGATCTGTGTCAGGATCCATAATGGGACAAGATAATAAATAGCAGATGATCATCCTGAAATGGCCTGCTTTGGATTATTGTATAATCTGCAACAGGTAAGCCCTCATTAAGCAAGGTAGTGAGGGACTCAATTTAGGAAAGCTTCCTGCTATCATTATGCTTTTCCTGTCATTATTATACACATATAATAATCAATAAGTAATAGCACACCTCTTTGGAGCAGATCGCTGCAGACCATGAAGAGGTACAGTCTTATAATGATGCTATGTAGACAAACAGATGACTTAAGTTTTAGTGATGATCCTATAAGAATTCTTTTTTGTTTGTTTGTTTGTTTTTTGTGTTTTGGGTTTTTTGTTTGTTTGTTTTTCGAGACAGGGTTTCTTTGTGCAGCCCTGGAACTCACTCTGTAGACCAGGCTGACCTCGAACTCAGGAATCCGCCTGCCTCTGCCTCCCAAGTGCTGGGATTAAAGGCATGTGCCACCACTGCCCGGCCTTATAAGAATTCCTAAAATTATATCTGTGATCTTTTATAGTGGGACTGCTATTAGGTCCTTTTCTGATAGTCAAAACTTCAATGAGAACTCTGCCAGTCTCCCAAGTGTCACCAGTTAATTGCTTTTAGATGATAATCAGACTTTCTCCTACTCAGAGCACATTCCAAGAGGTTGTAAAACAATTAACCTAAGGTCATAAAAAGGGAAAAATGATTTATTATAGGGGCTAGGACAGAAGATAAAATATTAACTGAGTTTATCTATATTAAAACTTCACTCATAAATAGTTATGGTTTTAAACCTTAGGTTATCTTTTAGAGCTAAGACAGGTGATAGATGTTTAGCTAGATAATTACTCCTAGTGGATATGCATGCAACTATTCTCTGTTGCAAACTTCTATTTCTATTTATGATTTGACTTTTTGCGTGAACTTTTGATGAACTTTGTAATACGTGATCATGTATTCTGAAATATGCTTAAGGGTGGAGGGCAAAGAAAAGAGTCAGAACTGAGGAACTGAGGTAAGAAGAACTAGGTGAGAAGAACTGAGCTGAGAGAAGACCTGAACTGAGTTTTTAGCCAGAAGAGAACAATATTAGAGGGAGAATGCAGAGTAGAATAACCTAGAAACTATAGCTAACATAAAAAAAACAAAAAAAAAAAAAAAAAACAAAAAACCTAAGACCAATGTGCAGAATGCAGAGGGAAAGAGATAACAAGAAGATGCTGCAGAGAGCAAGAGCAGGAAGGTTTCTCCTTACCACGGGACAGAACAGATACCATCATAAGGTCAAGGCAGGCTTAGTCTTATTTTAAGGAACAAAGATTTTTTTTTCTTGCAAACATGGTTTTAATTCATTTAGAATTAAAAGGGTGGAAGCTTTTTCTTTCTCTATGCAATAAAGATTTGAGTTCATTTTTCACCCAGAATGAATGACTTCTTTCTGCACTGGTGCTTGGTCTTTTGATCCATATGAATTTGTAAGTATGGATGTGTGTGTAAGTATGTAATTGTGAGAATGTATGCATGTGTAAATTTGTAATTGTGAGAATGCATGCAAGCTGGACCCAAATGAATTTGTATGGAAATGTATAAGTGAGAACTCTATATGCTTGAAGCTTTGTATGAACTTATGTGAGATTATGCATATCTGCTTATGTAAAAGTTTTTCTTTCCACACCTGTTATTCTCTTCTCCTGGTTCAATAGAATTTTATTGCTCCAAACTTCCCCCTAGCCCAACAAGCAAGAGGCATCTGGACAATAGGGAAAAGGCTCTAGCAATTAACCCTTTACTTAGTCACCTGCTGTTTTAGGATTAGGTGCTAAGTGTCTGAGACTGCAGTCTCTGGCCTCAGAGGAACATAGAAGGCAGGTCAGCTACAATAGCATAGTAAGTTAGACTTAGATAAGTAAACATTTTTATTCTACAACAATCCTAAATATCTCGTAAGACAAAGTCTTACCTCAGAATTTTGTTAAGACCAAGTCTTACTGCCCCCAAACCCCCACCCCCTCCCACCCCTTGCTAAAGCTATTTCCCCTTTCCTGCCTCAAGAAGAAACAACAAGAAGAAATAACACCTCCAGCTGGGGTATACCAGCAAAGTGAGGTAGTTCTTTAACTTGCAACCCTATCAGCTCTTCTGAACCCACACTAGCATGGTGAGCTCTCCAGCACTTTCTAGGCTAGCTCATTCAACAACATAGTGATAAAGGGATAGATCCAGCTGTCCTGCTCTCATGCTCTTCTGATAGACTCAACAGCACCCATACCAGTGGGGCCAGCTCTATTTTGTGGCCCACTAGAATTACAGGGCCTCTTCTCCTGAGTACTGAATAAGGCAAGGGGTTTGGCCAGCTCTCTGGCTCTCGGACACTTGGGGCGGCCTTAACTGCAATTCCAGCAACCAAGGCCAGCACTACTCTGTTACTCAGGCAAAGTGTGGGGCCCATGGGGTGTTGGAGTCATTGAGGGTCAAGACAGCTCTCTGACTTTTCATGACTCCAGGGCCATATCTCCTGTCTGCCAAAGGAGGGGTAACATTTTAAGAAACAAGGATAAAAAAACCTTTTAGATTTGAGTATCATAGTCATCTGTATAATTTTTTCATACTTAAGAAAACTAATACCATTGAAAATGGAATGAAAGAATCAAAGCTCTCAAACACATGTGCTTTTCTCTATTCTTCTGCATTGATTTACAGTGAGTTCGCACAGCTGCAATGTTAGACTGATATCCCCTTCCACCTCATATGACTTCACTCAGAAAATGAAAGAAAGGCTTCTCAAGTAAAGAAGTAAATATGATATCTCATTTGTACTGGAAGACAGAGAAAAGCAAAGCAAAGTGTGTCTCTTCATTGCCAAGTGCATTTTGACACTCATAATGTACTGATGATATAATGGAGAAAATCATGCCACAATCCTTTGACTTTGCTTTCCATAATCCCTGCCTTTGCATTTTATTTAAAACATGTATTATTACTAAGTTAAGAATCAATAGAACCACCTGCTCTTTTTAAAATACAGATATTACTATCTTGATTACTGATTTTAATTTGTTAGCTCATATATATTCTTTTAAAAGACTTGAAAAAGAATCACCCAAATTACTTGACAAAGTATTAAGATGAACCAAATTAGAATGTTTTTAATGCTTGACCTTAAACATTACCCACTGTAGTCTAACACATAACACACACACACAACACTTGAAGTTTTTAAATTTGTGCCTCTTTATAATTAAGGAAAATCCAAAGTAGAGGCAAGAGTGGGTGGGTGCGCAGGGGAGCACCCTCATAGAAGCAGGGGAAGGGAGGATGGGATAGTGGGTTTCAGGAGGGGAAAACTGAAAGGGAAATAACATTTGAAATGTAACCTCTACATAAAACCAGACGCACTAAAACTAATAGAAAAGAAATGGGGAAGAGCCTTGAGCACATGGGCACGGGGGAAAATTTACTGAACAGAACACTAATAGCTTATGCTCTAAGATCAAGAGTTGACAAATGAGACCTCATAAAGTTACAAAGTTTCTGTAAGGCAAAGGAGACTGTCAATCAGACAAAATGGCAGCCAACAAGTTGGGAAAAGACCTTTACCAACCCTACATCCGAAAGTGGGCTAATATCCAATATATACAAAGAGTTAAGAAGTTATACTCCAGAGAGTCAAATAACCCTATTAAAAATGGGGTACAGAGCTAAACAAAGAATTTTGACCTGAAGAATATCGAATGGCTAAAGAAATGTTCAACATCCTTAGTCACTATGGAAAGGCAAGTCAAATCAACCCTGAGATTTCACTTCACACCAGTCAGAATGGCTAAGATCAAAACACAGGAGACAGCAGTTGTTGGCGAGGATGTGGAGAAAGAGGAACACTCCTCCACTGCTGGTGGAATTGCAAGCTGGTACAACCACTCTGGAAAGCAGTCTGGCAGTTTCTCAGAAAACTGGGCATGACACTCCCGGAGGACCCTGTTATACCACTCCTGAGCATATACCCAGAGGCTTCCCCTGCATGCAATAAGGACACATGCTCCACTATGCTCATAGCAGCCTTATTTATAATAGCCAGAAGCTGGAAAGAACCCAGATGTCCCTCAACGGAGGAATGGATTCAGAAGATGTGGTATATTTACACAATGGAATACTACTCAGCAGTTAAAAACAATGAATTCACGAAATTCTTAGGCAAATGGTCAGAACTGGAAATTATCATCCTAAGTGAGGTAACCCAATAACAAAAGAACACACATGGTATGCAGCCACTGATAAGTGGATATTAACCCGGAAGCTGGGAATACCCAAGACACAATTCACATATTAATTGATTCCCAGGAAGAAGGAAGGAGAGGTCCCTTGTCTTGGAAAGACTGGATGCAGCAGTGTAGGGGAATACCAGGACAGAGAAGAGGGAGGAGCTCAACTGGGGAACTGGGGGTGGGAAGAGGGTTTGTGTAATTTTCAGAGATGGGGGAACCGGGAAAAGGGAAATCATTTGGAATGTAAATAAAGAATATAGAAAATAAAAAAAAAAGAAAATATCCAATAAAAGAAAAAAACGAATTACAATAAAAGCTATGTTTTTTTCTGCTTTGCATTCGTATTCTTAACAAATATACCAAACCTGACATGGTTAAAGCAGATCTATAAAGGTTTTATACTTCATAATTAAGTACATGAAATTGATTTAGTTATCTTTTTGTTTTGTTTTGTTTTGCTTACCCCATACATTACCCACTGCACTAACCCTCCGAAAAGATCTACATTACTAAACCTCTGGTGAATATTTTCAACATACCCATCCTCTTGGGAAGAGTCAGTTGTATAAAATGCTCCACATTTTCCTAATTATCTGGATTTGTTACAGCACTTTTCTAATACAAATAAATAAGAAAGACACAATGAAGGGGGAGGAAAAGTAAGTTCTTATATTTCCTGGTTCTTCTTTCACCCATGTCTGTGAAGCACAATGCAGTGAGATATTTTATGTGCAAGGAGACTGGTGAAGGGAGTATGTGACTTCTACACAGATGACAATAGCAGGTATCTCCTATGAATTCTGGACCCAGACTAGTTATTGTGGCTGCAGACTCTAAAAGTGAAATGTTTGGTTGTAGGCTCAAAGTACTCTCCACTGTCATATCCACACAATACCTATAGGCACTGGATGTCTCAAGAACCACTCTATCTCCAGGAGAACCTATAATAAGCTTGGCCGTAAGCCCACAATACTAATACGCATCAATGGATTCCATTGCTTAGCCCGACTTGTATCACTAGGAAGCAGGTTAGACATCTGTTGATTAGTATGTATATAAAGTTAGTATGTATACACACTGATATAATGTCAGCTCCCAACCTCCTCAAATAAATTACAATTTGGCTCTCAACTTTGACTCAGATCAGGCCGGACTCTAACCATGTAAACATTCACTCTTCCTTAGAAATGTTGTAAAGTTGCTTTCTGTTTGCCAGAAAAAGCTACTATTTCTTATCAACTGCTACAATGTGCAAACTCCAGAAAGGGCATGTAGTTCTCTGTTAACACAAACAGGCCTCCAACAGACCTGGGTTCCCATGATAGTTCTTAGGCTGCTTCAGCTTATCTATTCTCCTCCCTTTGCAATATAATCCCTTATGACTGTCAGGCCTTTCCCACCGTTTTGGCTATCATCTCTGCTTTCAGAGTCCTGGTAATTGCCAGACTGATTCTCTTACAGCTTTTTCTTCTCTGTCCCTGAAAAGTAGCCTTGGCAAAATCCTCCAGAGGTTGCTGGCTATTCTTTTTCTCATCTTGAATAAAATCCTTTTTGCTAACAATGGAATGTCCATCTTGATGTTGTCTTTACATCAATGCTTGCTTACATATAATATATGTTATATTCTAATATATATTATATACTATGTATTATATACAATACATATTTATATAGTAAATAAATGGAAATAGATTAAGTAATTAATATATACATTTAAATAAAACAGGGGTTTGTGCGTGAGCAATGTAAGGATGGTGTAATAGCTTATTCAGTAAGAATATGCACAGATGTGACAGCACTGAGATTCAGAATTCACCATGTTATATTTAAACATTCCTTACCACCTATTTCACGGGATCTGTTCGATTTCTCTGTACTTGTTAGAGTTGTAGTGAATAATTCTAAATCTGCTGTTTATGGTTCACTGTAGTCCTATTCTGTTACAGGCTCTGCACCCAAAAGTTATCCCAGCTAATTACTTCCGTTCAACATTTTCAAGGAGCTTCACCATCACATGTCAAATTCTCAGGTAATTGTAATACAGTAAGAGCTAATGCAGTTAACTGTTTGCAGATCCTAGCTTCAAATAGATTAAGGAACATAAACAAGAAATTTCTTGTAGGCACATGCCAAAAAATGGTGAGGGGGAAAAAGACAGGGAGGTGGTATTTAGATCAAATAACATATATTATAAATTGCATGAAAACATTTATTTTTAGTATCTTTGCTTACCAAATTCCTTAATAATTTTTATTTCATTTTGATTCCTTTTTGTAAAGGCAACGATTCAGGAAAAGTTAGCGCAGTCTACATTCATGACATTTTCTTCAATTTCATCAAAATTTCCTCTGTATAACTACAACAACACATTTCTCAGTATTCTCTAGGCAGAACTACATCAAGGGTAAACATTCCTAATGAAGCACTCAAAGACTCATGTTTAAATTCTAAGATTAAAAAAAGTCTATTCTTTTTCACTATTTCAAATCAGAAAGCTCCTTCCCTGTAGCTATCATTTTATTTTATATTTTCAGTTATTTGTTAAACGAATATAGCTTTAATTTTCTGGCTTCACTACTTTACTTACTTTGTAATAAAGGTTTTAAAAGATGTATATAATCCTAGCCAGAGGTTTTGATTCCTAGGACAGATGCATCTCTTTTTATAAATGACAAACCAACCAACAAACAAAATATAATGAGGTAACCATGAAGTACCCTTTCTAGAGGCAGAAAAAAGATTGAGGGATGAACTTGAGTCTTCCTCTCTCCTCTGCTTTCATCCTGATATTAATATGGCCACAAATGTAGTTAATAAAATCAGCAAAAAAAAAAAAGAAAGAAAAGCATTATCTTGCTGTTCCGTTAGTCATATATATGCATAGTTCTAGGTGAACTAAATATTAAGTAATTAGGTGCAGAATATGACTTACTGTAAGCTCTCAGAGGCAGGGGAAGATCATTTCATGTCCTTACTTTGTTCTGGAGAATGCCTGAATGCAGAATTTTTTTTTCTTTATACTCCTCAAAGTCAGAATCAGCAGGTCCTAACATCAATTAGTAGATCACTATCTAGCCTATCTTTTGAACATATATTCCTCTGACTATTCTTTGTACATACAGTAAACACTAGATATTCTCTCTACCTTAACATTAACTGACTAGCACATTTATGTCAATTTACCAGCTTTTATTACAGTTACAAACAAAAAGAGACATAAAGAGGTACCCATGAAGAGCCTTTCAGAGTCAGAAGATGAGTTTGAGTATCTCCATTTTGTTACTATTACTGTACTGACCTCACCTTCACAGATTCTGGTCCTTGATGTCTCTGAGATTCAATGCTTTTGTGCCAAGGACCCATCTCAGCTTAGAGAGGGGTTCTGAGGAAGTGTTGTCGTGGTACAGTAAAACAAAAGACTTGAAGTCAAAGTCAAATTGTGAGTCCAAGCTGGTAACCTATGTTCTGCTCCAAACAACTTTCCAGCTTGATTTCTCTCTGTTCTGCTTACTTTCTCCCTGATCAATATTTTATCTCTCTAATCTGCATTCTCTGGAGATTTCCAAACAGCTCTCTCTCTCTCTCTCTCTCTCTCTCTCTCTCTCTCTCTCTCTCTCTCACTATATATATATTCTGCTCATGCCAGTTCTCTAAGCAGTTCTCTCTTGCTATTCTAAAAAAATTCTCTGGATAGCTCATCTCTTGCAGATCATAAGCTTAATCTTTTAATTTACATATCAATCCAGTCATTTATTCCTTGTTTATTTTTTGTTATCCTATGAATCCAGGCCCTTAATTCATAAGAGACAAAAGGCACACTTTTCTTTTTTCACATTGTAGAAGAATTCATAGGTCTGCCTGACTGTTTTTTATCACATATGATGATTTGGGTGAGACCCTGTTCTGAAATTATCATTTCTACCACACCTGGACCTAAATTAGTTCAGTCCCAGGCTGAGCTTGAACTCAGGAAACTGCCCATATTTCCATCTTTCTGACAAGCTGGATCATTAATGTATCTGGCTGTGTTCCTTTAGATTCATGAAGCCCTCATATAATTCATATTGCATCCTTATTTTTGCATTGTTGAGAAAGTATATATTTTTGAACTCACGTTTTAGAGTTTTTTCCACAGCCTTAAGGGTTGTCCTGAAGGTCCCAATGCTTATCATTTTGCTAAGACATTTAGCCACACCTTTGCCTCCTGAACTTCTGCTGTCTCTGATTATCATGGAGTCATTAATATTAACAGAGAGAACATTCCTTAAATGAGGAATGAAATATAAATACGTACATTATTATACAGACAAGCCTTATGCCTATGTCAGCTTGACACTAGACACTTGTGTAGGCCCACTTCCTCTAGCTCTGCCCCAAGGGAACGAATCATGTCATTCTGTCCCCACCAAGGCTGTGCTGGACCTGGCACTTTTGACTAACATGGTCAAACCTGGTAATCATTTTTTCCACCTGTGTGAGAGGTTAGCAAAGAGCTATGTGAATCATCTTGGCTGATATCTTCCTACAGAAAGCTTGGCAAGTGTGAACAGGCATCTTGGCACTGCTAGGTTAGTTGCAAATATACTACAAAGGCAGTGTTCTTTCTTCCCTGAAACCAAACCCAGTGTAGCGTATCTTTAGAACTTCGTTTATCAACAAGCAAAATCCATTTTCACCTCTTGAATCCTGCCAGACATAGTCACTTGATCTGATCAGTGAAATATAGTAAATGTCTATTTCTATAGTCTAAGCTAGGGAAATAAACAGAGAAATGGCTCAATCACATGCAACCTCTTTTTCTTGCTTCTATTAGAACAAGCTTTGTTCTAACCACCAAATTCTAAAATACAAGTTCCACACAACATGAAAATTACAGCTTTTATGTAATGAATGCTGTGTTGCCGTTCTGGGAGTAACCACTGTAGCAATATATTACTATAACATACTGTACCAACAAACTCTTAATGACACTGAAAAACATGTTCTATGCTAGACATTCCATCTAGACATTGAACAGGAGACTCCATTATTTATATTCCACTTCTTTATGACATGCTCTGCATTAATAATACTAACCCTAATTATTGTCTAGTCATTTTGTCTTTTATTTGTTTCAATTTAATCAGCGTTCTTTAAAATGTGGTCTTCTTGTATTTGAATTTAGGCAAGGCATAATCTGGGTAATATATAAATTCCTGCATGTATTTTCGAAAGTATATCAGTACTTTATCTAAGCCAATATAGTGCATTTAACATATTAATATTAAAATTGTTTCTTTTTATATAAATAAGTTTTAGGAACATAATGTTCACCTTTCTGCATCATTGGTAAGAACATTTGGAAAATTCAGGAATATAGGACTGAGTTCAAAGAATGACATACATTAACAGAAAATTAATTGATGATAGAAAATGTTTATATGAATCAAATAAAATAAAAATAAGCTGTACTACAGAGCAATAGTGTTAAAAACCGCATGGTATTGGTACAGTGAAAGGCATGTAGATCATTGGAACAGAATTGAAGACCCAAAAATGAATCCACACTCCTATGGTCAATTGATCTTTGACAAAGGAGCTAAAACCATCCAGTGGAAAAAAGATAGCCTTTTCAACAAATGGTGCTGGCTCAACTGGAGGTCAACATGCAGAAGAATGCAAATTGACCCATTCTTATCTCCTTGCACTAAGCTCAATTCCAAGTGGATCAAGAACCTCCACATAAAACTAGACACACTGAAACTAATAGAAAGGAAACTAGGGAAGAACCTTGAACATATGGGCACAGGGGAAAATTTCCTGAATAGAACTCCAATAGCTTATGCTCTAAGATCAAGAATTGACAAATGGGACCTCATTAAATTACAAAGTTTTTGCAAGGCAAAAGACACTGTCAAAAAGACAAAGCGGCAACCAACTAACTGGGAAATGATCTTTACCAACCCTACATCCCACAGAGGGCTAATATCCAATATATACAAAGAACTCAAGAAGTTAAACTCCAGAGAGGCAAGTAACCCTATTAAAAAATGGGGTACAGAGCTAAACAAAGAGTTCTCACCTGAAGAATATCTTATGGCTGAGAAGCACCTAAACAGATGTTCATTATCCTTCTCATTAGGGAAATGCAAATCCAAACAACACTGAGATTCCATCTCACACCAGTCAGAATGGCTAAGATCAAAAACACATGAGACAGCAGTTGTTGGTGAGGATGTGGAGAAAGAGGAACACTCCTCCACTGCTGGTGGAATTGCAAGATGGTACAACCACTCTGGAAAGCAGTCTGGCGGTTCCTCAGAAAACTGGGCATGACACTCCCAGAGGATCCAGCTATACCACTCCTGGGCATATACCCAGAGGCTTTACCTGCATGCAATAAGGACACATGCTCCACTATATTCATAGCAGCCTTATTTATAATAGCCAGAAGCTGGAAAGAACCCAGATGTCCCTCAACGGAGGAATGGATTCAGAAGATGTGGTATATCTACACAATGGAATACTACTCTGTAATTAAAAACAATGAATTCACGAAATTCCTAGGCAAATGGTCAGAACTTGAAAATATCATCCTTAGTGAGGTAACCCAATCACAAAAGACCACACATGGTATGCAGTCACTGATAAGGGGATATTAACCCAGAATCTCGGAATACCCTAGACACAATTCGCATATCAATAGATTTCCAAGAAGATGGAAGGAGAGACCCTTGGTCCTGGAAAGACTGGATGTAGGGGAATGCCAGGACAGAGAAGCGAGAGGGGGTTGAATGGAGAAAAGAGGGAGGGAAGGGGGCTTATGGGACTTTCGGGGAGGGAGGAAACGGGAAAGGGAAAATGAATTTGAATGTAAATAAAAAAAAACTTAGAAAATAAATAAAAAAAAAGATATTTCGTAAGGTGAGGTCAATTCTCAAACAATGAAATTTGCACATGATACTTATACATTCTGAATTTTGAACATTTACTATTTGCTCTTAAGGGTAAAAGTTGATAGAAACCTAACAGTAGGATGTAAAAGAGTTATATAAAACCATGCTGGGACTGGTCATCTTCAAAGAAGGATGATACTAGCAAGGGAGATAATGGTAAAGCTTAAATAATCTCCCACTTTCCAAGCAGCATTACTATGAGGAACATTTGGTGCAAATAATTTAGAAGGCTTTTACTGTGCTATTTTAAACAACTTTTCTCACTGGGCCGGGGAAATCGATGTAAAATGCCGACTTTTATTTAGTACTTTGTGCTCAACTTCGAATGGAAGACAATGCTTATCTCACAATTGTACTTTGTTTTTATTTGTTAACACTTAGGACACACACACACACACAAAAAAAAAAAACATTTAGGACACAATTCCAGCAGACATGAAAAAATATGAGAAAGGCAACCTTTGTGATGTTTCATGGTAACATTGAGTCATAATTTATTTTTATATTTAATATATCATTATAATTTATAATAATATATAGGTGATTCCACTTCTATTACAGTTTCCAATTCCCTGGAGCTTAACTCTGTGTGATTGAGGCTGATAAGCATTAAAAAAGTGGAGTTATTGCAATGATCATCTCGACAGAATTAATGTTGTCAGAACTGTAGCTTAGTTATGTGAATGAAACTGCTATGTATCTATTCCATTCTTAGTGTCTCTGGGACCTCAAGGATTAAAAGATAATATTTTTAAAATGGCTGAAAACATAGGAGAAGGAAATTTAGCAAGACATATAGGGTAAAGGAAGTTGACAAAATAAATAAATAAATGAATACTAAGCCTGGTGTACATTAATATATCAAATTGAAAGATGAAAATATTGAAGAGAAAATTGATTTATAAAAGAATATCCTTCTATAAAATTGAGATTTTTATTCTAAAGCTATCACATTATCAGTTCAAGAGTGTATTCTTAGGTTAAAATTCCTACTCCCAAAAGATATGGTTCTAAACCAAAGGTTAAAGGCAAATGAGCAATTTTCCTTTCCTGATGCTAATAAAGGCTTGGCCTCTGTGCTTCTTTTTTCAGTAATTTAAGCAGAAAACGGAGGCTGAGTCCCAATCAATTACAGTTTGGTAGAGATAGAAGAAGATAGGAAGATAAACAAACAGACAAATATAATTGATCAAGACACCTTTCCAATCAAAGGGCATCAGACACAAAGATATTGTCAAGAAAAATAAGCTGAAGTACCATGAGGACCAACACCGGTGATGTAGTGATCAATGGATGTGCTCTAGAATGTAAAAACTAAGAAAAAAATCATTTGAGTAGTATTATTAATATAAATTAGCATGGAGTACTGATTTTTCAGGGATGATTGGCTGTTAGAGAATGGTCAGATACTCCTTACTTGATTTCCCTTTGGTTTTCTTTCAGGATGAGAAGTTATTAAAAATCTATTTCAATCAGCAAATTTTTGTGTGCATGTAAGAGCCAAAGCCACATGAAGTAAGCAAACAACCCCTAACCTGCTTATTAGCCAAGTAGACATGACTGGAGTTTAATTTTGACATTCCAGCAACAAAGGTTGTAAAAAGCCTCACATCCCTAAATTTGTTCATTGTAGATAATCTTTGGGTGAAAATCAAGTTTTCTTTATGACTCAAAGTTTTCGTGATTTTTGCATTAGTTAGTTCTAGAATAGATATAATATTTTTTGAAGCATATAGTCTAGTCTTTAATTTAGAACAGATGTTTTTCTTCTCAAGACATGATTGTTTGCCCTTATTAGGTAGAATCCAATAAGTCATCTTACATGCAATTGAGTAATATGTGCTCATCTCAAATGTATTTTTTCTTATTACATGTAAACATAGTTGATCTCGGCATAAACATAAACATCTTATAATATCTGCATTGTCTGGAATGATTAATTTTCTCAATTCTATAAAATTTTTCAAATCTTTCACAAAGACTAGGTATTGCTAGCAGTATTTTTAAGCAGACACAATGCAACTGTAATTTTTAAATGACATAACCTTCAGATAAATATAATAAACAAAACTATCTCATGAAAGTAGTCCTAATGTAGGTTTAATGTTTAATGCCTGATTTCTAAAATTATCTAAATCATAGAATTCTAGCATTACAATTATACTTCTTGTGGGGATAAAATAGAAAGTGCTTAAAAGCTTAAATTTTCTTTAGAAAAGACTTCATAATACAGAGCATGCCTTGGTATTCTTTTATATTTCACAGATGCATGATTTCTAACTAAGGATATTCTTATTGATATTGACAGGTTTAAGCCTCAATGAGTAGATATCACCTAAGAGATCAACGTGAAACTAACAGATCTTTTGGCATTGTGTACACATGAAGATTTTTGTCAGAAGAGTAAGAGGTGAACAAGAGTCTCAGTGAAGAACAAAAAGTGCTCATGAATTCAAATAAATCATCTTTTATTTTTAAACAAGACATTCACAATAAAGTCAACTATGATAAACCATTTCAATGTTTTGCAACTTGACTTCTTTCATCTTTTGAGGAATATTTTCATTTTTTTTATTTTTGGTGTGTTTGTATATTTGTATGTGTGTGTGTGTGTGTGTGTGCATGTGTGTGTGCACGCACATGCGCATGTGTGTGTACATGTGTGTGGGTGTCCCCTGTATTTGCCTGGTCCAAATGAAATCAAGAAGAGGATCTCACACTAAAGTTTAAGGAGTTTGAGATATTATTTGGGTGCTAGGAGCCAAACCTAGGCCCTCAAGATGATCACCAACTGTTCATAATCACAAAGCCATCTCTAGGTCAATGAGGGTCTTTAAAAATATGTATGTGTGTCTGTGTATGCATGTGTGTGTGCATGTGTGTGTGTGTCTGTGTGTGTATGTGTGTGTGTGTGTGTGTTTTCTAGAGAACAGAGCATAAGACTAGTCTACAAGATTAAGTATTAACAAAAGCCATACTATTTCAAATACACGGTCACAAGAAGGTCACTCAGCACATAATAAATATGGATCTGCAAATAAAATTATAGATCAGTATTTAGAAAGTATCACAACTGGATGTTCATAATATTTTCTGTTTGATTGTCACTTAGAAATTGTGAAATTAATTCTATTTGTGAGTTTAATCACTCTCTAGCTGTGCAAAAATGTTTTTACAGGACCCAGGGATTAAAAGGGTTTCTGCTCTGAAGAGAAATATATTAAGACTCTCTGTGATGCCCAACAGTCCTTTTGCAGACAATCACATAAACGGACACTTGTTTTATGGACAGGCACTTATATCGCCTCCATGAATCTTAAAACATATGGTGTTAGGCCATCTGAGAAAGAAACAAAATATCTTTTGGTTTTTTTTATATGAATTTTTAGTAAATCATTTAAAGCCACTAATAAAAATGTAAATGTGATTTTTATGGCTGGTAAAAGGCCCTTATTAATATCCTCAAACTTATATAATTAAAATGAAATGCTATGAATATAATATGGTTTAAAAATATTTTGCTGTTCAAAGGAAAAAATGCAATAATACTTTAGTGAAAAAAACCTCCATATTTAATATATTGATATATTGCAATATACCTAAAAATTTTGGTAAATTATTAATCAGAGAAAATTATGCAGCTGTTAATTTTGGTTTTAAAAATCATTCAATATAATCAGAATATGGAGAATTTCTGCAAAAATACATATAAAGCATTTTGTGTTATATTGTTAATATTTTTCATTTGTAAAGCTGTAAAATAGCAAATAAGTAATTAAGTTAAACATAACTATCTTTCAAACCCATGTTTTTCTCTTTGGAAGTATCTTATTTTTTTCAGTTTTTACATTTCTATAATTTGCATTCCCACAGGAAATAATTAATAATATATAAAATTTATTTTAATCGAAATATTTTATTACATAAAATAAAGAATTCAGTGAAGTCATTAAATGGACAATTCATAGTTATCACAGATATAACCAGGAAGTTTGTTAATGGTAATCTTTGGGCTATATTAAGAAATTTTTTTCTGCATATCTCTTTCTGTGTGGCCATTACTTTTAAACAGGAGTTCATTCAATGATGCATAGCTGTAAGGGAGGAAATAGAGGATTCTCCCTAAAATTCATTCAGAGGACACAGTTTGCCTTATTGCACATGCTCAAAAAGACATTCCCAACTCTTATAGCTTCAACCTCTTCTTCCTAAAGTTTCATATATTCAGGAATTTGATTGAATAGAAACTGTCTATGTTGGAAGACTATTTGTTGGTTGCTGGGGGATAGAAATTTTATTCCATTTCTTAGAATTGGTTGCAAGAGCAGGCTGATGCAAATGATGGTCTTTGTTATTAGGTGTAAAGTATGTAGATAAAAATGTGTTCATAACATGTACATATAAGTGTTCTAGCTAGTAAAGTGCATTGGAGAAGATGGGTGTATACCTAGCCTAAGCCAAGTATACACCGAATATGCTCCTCTTTATGTTTTCCTGCCTCTGTTCATTGGGTGCTTCTGATTGGCTGTACTTTAAATATAATAGACAGCTTGCTCTACTGAACAAGACAACTTGGGATTGCAAACTGGGACAACCACTATGGAAATCAATCTGGAGATTCCTCAAAAAATTGGAAATAGATCTACCTAAAGACCCAACAATACGACTCTTGGGAATATATTCAAAAGATATCACACTATGCCACAGGGGCAAGCATTCCAAACTCATCCAAGCAAACTCATCCAAGAGGAGTAGATGGCAGAAAATAGTAGAAATCAACCAAATAGAAACAAAGGGAACAATGCAAAGAATCGAAAAAACCCAAAGCTGGTTTTTGAGAGAATCAAACAAGATAGACAAACCCCTAGCTAAAGTAACTTAAGAGCCCAAAGAAAGTATCCAAATTAACAAAATCAGAAATGAAAAAGGATACATAAGAACAGAAATGGAGGAGATTCAAAAATTCATAAGATCCTACAATAAAAGCCTACACTTAACATAACTGGAAAAATCTAGATGAAATGCATAGTATTCAAGATAGATACCACATACCCAAGTTAAATCAAGACCAGGTAAATGAACTAAACAGGCCCATATTGCACAAGGAAATAGAAGTCATTAAAAACGTCCCAACCAAGAAATGCCCAGGGCCAGATGGATTTAGTGCAGAATTCTATCAGACTTTCAAAGAAGACCAGATACCAATATTCATCAAAATATTCCACAAAATACAAAGAGGAGGAACATTACCTAACTCATTCTATGAAGCCACAATTACTCTGATACCTAAACCACATGAGGACACAACCAAAAAAGTGACCTTCAGATCAATTTCACTTATGAATATCAATGCAAAAATACTCAATAAATTTCTTGCAAAACAAATCCAAGAATACATCAAAACCATCATTCACCATGATCAAGTAGACTTCCTCTCAGTGATGCAATGTTGATATAATATATGAAAATCCATTAACATAATCCACTATATAAACAAACTCAAAAAAATCACATGATCATCTCCTTAGATGCAAAAAATCATTTGACAAAATACAATACCCCTTTATGTTAAAAGTATTGGAGAGTTTGGGAATTCAAGGCCCATACCTGAACATAATAAAAGCAATTTATGACAAACCAACAGCTAATATCAAATTAAATGGAGACATACTTGTAGCAATTCCACTAAAATCAAGGACATGACTAGGATGCCTACTACTCTCTGCGAATCTATTCAATATAGTACTCAAAGTGCTAACTAGAACAATAAGACGACAAAAAGAGATGAAGGGGATACAAATTGGCCAAGAAGAAATAAAGGTATCACTATTTCCAGATGATATGATTGTATATGTAGGCAATCCCAAAATCTACCAGAGAATTTGTCAAGCTGATAAACAACTTCAGCAAAGTGACCAGATATAAAATTAACTGAAATAAATCAGTAGCCTTCCTTAACACAAATGTTGAACAGGCTGAGAGAAAAATAATGGAAACATTTCCCTTTATAATAGCCACAAATAAAATAAAATATCTTAGAGTAATACTAACCAAACAAGTGAACGACCTGAATAACAATAACTTTAATTTTCTCAAGAAAGAAATCAAAGATCTCAGAAAATGGAGAGATCTCCCATACACATGGATTGGCAGAAATAATATAGAAAAATGGTCATCCTACCAAAGGAAATCTACAGACTCAATGCAATCACCATTAAAATACCAACACAATTATTAAAAGATAAAGAACATGAAATTCTCAAATTCATCTGCAAAGGCAAAAAACCCAGAATAGCACAAACAATTCTTAACAATAAAAGAATGGCTCAGGGAATCACCATCCCTGAACTCAAGCGTTACTACAGAACAATAGTGAAAAAAAAAACTGCACATATTGGTATAGAGACAGAAACTTTGATCAATGAAATAGAATTGAAGACCCAGAAATAAAACCACAGACCTATGGAAACTTGATGTTTGATAGAAAAGCCAAAACTACACAATGGATAAAAGAAAGCATCTTTAATAAATGGTGCTGGTTTAACTGGCTGTCTATATGTAGAAAATAGACCCATATTTGTCACCTTGCAGAAAGCTCAAGTCCAAGTGGTTCAAGGACCTCAACATAATACCAGATACACTGAATCTAATAGAAGAAAAAGTGGTAAAGAGCCTTGAATTCATTGGCACAGGGGGAAATTTCTTAAACAGAAATCCAATAGTATGCTATAAGTTCAAGAATTGCAAATGGGAGTTCATGAAACTGGAAACCTTCTGTAAAGCAAAGGACAGAGTAAATAAAACAAATCAACAACTTACAGAATAGGAGGAAAATGTCTTCACTATCCCCAAGTTCAATAGAGGGTTAATATCCAAAATATATAAAGAACTCAAAAAGGTAACTAACTAAAAACCAAACAACCCAATCAAAAAATGGAGTATAGGAATAAACTGAGAATTGACAAAAGAGGCATCTCAAATGGCTAAGAAGCACCAAAAGAAATGTTCAAAGTCCTTAGTGATAAGAGAAATGCAAATCAAAATGACCCTGAGATTACATCTTATGACAATCAGAATGGCTATATTCAAATTCTCAGGTGACAATAAAAATTGTTGAGGATGTAGAGAAGGGGGAACATTCCTCCATTTCTGGTGGGTTTGCAAACTGGTACAACCACTTTGGAAATCAATCTGGAGGTTCCTCACAAAATTGGAAATAGATCTACTTGAAGACCTAACAATACTACTTCTGGGAATATATCCAAAAGATATCCCACTATGCCACAGGGCAAGCATTCCACTATGTTCATAGCAGCCTTAATTGTGACAGCCAGAAACTGGAAACAACCCATATGTCCTATGAGAGAAGTATGGATATAGGATATGTAGTTCAATTACACAATGCAATACTATTCAGCTACTAAGAATGAGGACATTCTGAGTTTTGCAGGCAAATGGATGGAACTAGAACATATTATCCTGAGTGAGGTGACTCAGACTCAAAAAGACATGCATGGTATGTACTCACTAATAAGTATATATAAACTAAGAAAAAGTACAAAATACCAAAGATACAGTCCACAGTCCACAGAACTCAAAAACATCAAGAAACTGAAGGGCCCAAATGAGAATGCCTCAGTCCCACTTGGGAGGGGGAAGAAAGTAATCACAAGTATGGAGGAAGGGAGAAACCTGGGAAGGAAAGTGGACAGGGCTGGGGAGTAGGGGGGGGAAGATGGGAACCTGATCTGGTATTGGGTGAGGGAAAAGGACTAAAAGCCCTGAGGGCTAGCAGAAAGAATGGAAGCAGGAAACCTTGGGAGGTTGGACGTTGGGGAGACCCTCCAAAATGCAACAGGAAGTGAGAATGCATCTGGGAAATGAGAGACTCAGGACTCAGGGAGAGATCTTAGATGGAATGCCTGACAGTAGGCAGAGGGAACTTATAGAACCCACCTCCAACAGGAAGACAGGGCATCAATGAGGGAGAGAGGGGCCATCTCACAGACATAACTCTGATCCCTAATTGTTCCTGTCTGAAATTACTGCAGGCATTGAAATGGAGAAGAGCCTGAGGAAAAGAAGGTTCAGAGACAGACCCAAACTGGGATCCAGCTCAACGGGAGGTAATAAGGCCTTACTGAGGCTATGGATAGCTCACAAAAAGAGACCTAGCATGATAGCACTCTTAAAGAAACAACAAGCAGCTAAAAGATTTAGATGCAGATATTTGCACTCAAACAATGTGATGCAGCTGCTAACCCCTGTAGTTGAATTAGGGAAAGGCTTCCTCCAAGAAGCTGAGGAAGAGGGTGACCCTGTAGAAAGACTTGCAGTCTCAATTAACCTGGACCCCAGAGATCTCTCAAACACTGGACCACCAACTAGGCAAGATACACCAGCTGATATGAGGCCCCCAAAATATATACAGCAGAGGACTGCCAAGTCTGGGTTTAGTTACAGAAGAGGCACTTAACCCCCAAAAGACAGGAGACCCAAGGAGTTTAGAGGAAAAGCAGGAACAAAGAGTGGACCAGAACCTGAAGGATAGACCATCCAGAGATTGCCCCACCTGGGGATCCATTCCATCTGTAGACACCAAACCCAGACACTAATGCTGATGCCAAGAAGTGCTTACTGAGAGGAGCCTGGAATAGCTGTGCCCTGGGATCCTTTGCCAGAACTGGATCAATACAGATGTGGATGTATACAACCAAACATTGGACTGAGTTTGTGAACCTCAATGGGGAAGTTAGGGCAAGGACTGAAGGAACTAAAGGGGTTTGTAACCTCATAGGAAGAACAATAATATCAATCAACCAGAACCCCCAAATCTCCGAGAGACTAAATCACTAACCAAAGAGTACACAGGGGGTACTCATGGCTACAGCTGGATATGTAGCATAGGATGGCCTTATCTGGCATCACTGGGAGGGGAACCCCTTTGTCCTGTTTATGCTTGATGACCTAGGATAGGGGAATGCTAGTGCGCTGAGGCACTAGGTGGGCAAGTGGGGGATCAACCTCAGAGACAAGAGGCAGGGAGGAGGGAATAGGGGACTTGTGGAAGATAATCATGGAAGGAGGATAATATTCAAAATGTGAATAAATAAAATAACCAACAAACAATGAAAAAAGACCTATAGAGCAAACTAACCTGTGCCAATGGGGAAATCACAGAGACTGAACAACCAACCATGTTTCAGATGGACCTAGAACTCCTACATATAAGTAGTACACACGTAAGTTAGTCTTCCTGTGAATTCTTTAAAAACTAGAACAGAGGCTGTCTCCAATTCTGTTGCCTATTTTTGGATACTTTCCCCCAAGCCTGTGGGACCTTAATGAGATGTGTGGCCACACCCCAGGTTCTAGCCTGACTCCACCTCGGCAGTCATCTGCCTGCAGCCATGGTCTCCCCATCTCTTGGTTACCTGACAACCCAACTCACTATAAATAGCACCCCTCAGCATGTTCTCTCTCTCTCTCTCTCTCTCTCTCTCTCTCTCTCTCTCTCTCTCTCTCTCTCTCTCTCTCTCTCTCTCTCTCTCTCCTGCTTGTTCTCCCCCAGCCCTCTTCTTTGTCTATCTCTCTGTCTCTCCATTTTCTCCCCCTTCCAAGTGGTCATGGCTTTTCTTATCTATTTTCTCCTCTTCCTTTGTCTTTTTATCTCTTTTCTCTTTCTATTTTCTTAATAATAAAACATTAAAGTTATGGGCCGCCTCTTATTAAATTCGCCATATGGAGCTAGCTGCTACATGTCGTCAGCGACTCAGAGATTTAGCCATGCAGACAGTCTAGAAACACAGGTAACAGGCAGAGAAATACACACCAGAATGGCCCCGCCTTCTGCGTAAGTTTCTCTGCACACCCGTGTGCACTCATGCACAGAGACCGACCAGCTGTGTGACTGTCCACTCCCCGTTGCGTTGAGGCACACGAGCATCTTACCTGCTTCCCCAAAAACCCCATGTGGAATCTGTGTCCACCTGTATCCTCTGCGACATGCACGCTACCTTGACCCGAGAGCGAGGCCCACACACTGCTGTCCCGGCCTGGCACATGCCCTCTTTTCCCTCACTTTTTTTTTTTTTATTTTTTTTTAATTTACATTCCAAATCATTTCCCCTTTCCCGTTTCCTCCCTCCCCGAAAGTCCCATAAGCCCCCTTCCCTCCCTCTTTTCTCCATTCAACCCCCTCTCCTTTCTCTGTCCTGGCGTTCCCCTACATCCAGTCTTTCCAGGACCAGGGGTCTCTCCTTCCATCTTCTTAGAAATCTATTGATATGCGGATTGTGTCTAGGGTATTCCGAGATTCTGGGTTAATATCCCCTTATCAGTGACTGCATACCATGTGTGTTCTTTTGTGATTGGGTTACCTCACTAAGGATGATATTTTCAAGTTCTGACCATTTGCCTAGGAATTTCGTGAATTCATTGTTTTTAATTGCAGAGTAGTATTCCATTGTGTACATATACCACATCTTCTGAATCCATTCCTCCGTTGAGGGACATCTGGGTTCTTTCCAGCTTCTGGCTATTATAAATAAGGCTGCTATGAACATAGTGGAGCATGTGTCCTTATTGCATGCAGGTAAAGCCTCTGGGTATATGTCCAGGAGTGGTATAGCCGGATCCTCCGGGAGTGTCATGCCCAGTTTTCTGAGGAACCGCCAGACTGCTTTCCAGAGTGGTTGTACCAGCTTGCAATTCCACCAGCAGTGGAGGAGTGTTCCTCTTTCTCCACATCCTCGCCAACAACTGCTGTCTCCTGTGTTCTTGATCTTAGCCATTCTGACTGGTGTGAGACGGAATCTCAGGGTTGTTTTGATTTGCATTTCCCTAATGACTAAGGATGATGAACATCTCTTTAGGTGCTTCTCAGCCATTAGATATTCTTCAGGTGAGAACTCTTTGTTTAGCTCTGTACCCCATTTTTTAATAGGGTTACTTGCCTCTCTGGAGTTTTTCTTTTCTTTTTTTTATTCCCACAGATAGAGCCACCAACCCGATTTGGGCTGGAGGGAATGGAAGGGCCTTGGGGATTAGGCATGCGCACTCTAGGCCTGTCTATGTGTGGGCAGGTTTATGCCCCACGTTAGGCGCCATCTGTGGGAAGAAAAAGAAAAGTGTGAGTGAGTGTAGGGGAAGAGGGCATGCGCTAGGCCCGGTCAGCAGTGCGTGAGCCTCACTCTCGGGCCAAGGTAGCATGCATGCCGCAGAGGATACAGGTGTACACGAGCCCGCATGGGGTTTTTGGGGATGCAGGCAAGATGCACACATGCCTCAGCGCAACAGGGAGTGGATAGTCACACAGCTGGCCAGTCTCTTTGCGTGAGTGCACACGGGTGTACAGAAAAACTCACGCAGAAGGCGGGACCGTTCTGGTGTGGATTTCTCTGCCTGTTACCTGTGCTTGGAGACTGTCTGCCTGGCTAAATCTCTGAGTCGCTGACAACGCATAGCAGCTAGCTCCATATACCGAATTTAATAAGAGGCGGCCCATAGCTTTAATGTTTTATTATTAAGGAAATAGAAAGAGTAAAGAGATAAAAAGACAAAGGAAGAGGAGAAAATAGATAAGAAAAGCCATGACCACGTGGAAAGGGGAGAAAATGGAGAGACAGAGAGATAGACAAAGAAGAGGGCCAGGGGAGAACAAGAGGGAGGGAGGGAGAGTACATGTTGAGGGGTCCTCTTTATAGTGAGTTGGGTTGTCAGGTAACCGAGAGGTGGGGAGAGCATGGCTGCCTAGGCGGTGTCAGGCTAGAACCTGGGGCGTGGCCACATGTTGCATTAAGGTCCCACACAAGCTGAGCTGCTTTGTCTGGCCTCAGTGGACGAGGGTGCGCTTATTCCTTCTGCAACTTAAAGTACCAGGGCAAGTTTGTATCCATGTCAGACCCTACTATTCTATTAGAATATAGGGAAGAGGATAGTAGAGAGGGGAACATGAGAGCGAAAATTGGAGGAGAGGAGTTAGGTAGCTGTGATTAAGATGTAAATTGAATAAACAAATTAATGAAGGAATAAAAAAAATCTATAACGCAATGAATTTATAGAAATGATATGTTAATGATAGAAATTATTAATAAAAATTATAATTTTTACTAAAATTAAATTATTTATATTTTTATTATAGTCTAGCATGTTCAATTTTAATTATTAAATTAGATGTAGAAGTTAGAGAAAAGATGAACATATAAGATAAAAACATCAACAACCCCAAAAGAGAAATAACGCTGAATATCTTTTGATTGTCATATACAGTATTGACTGTATCACTGTTTTTAAATACCTCATTAACATGGTAATTTACTTTTAGAGTAAATGAATACACTTTATATACAGTATTTCATGTAAGTTAGGCAAACCTCTAACTTGCTCTACATCATGTGATGATCATGTGCAATGGCCTTCCAAATGAAGAAATTTATTGATTCAGTATAAATGACTCGAATTTAAAAGTATATTACAGGCTGTTCAAAGTTTTGCTTAAACTTCTCTGTTCAAAAAGATTGTGTTTATTTTTGGTTCTTTCTATAGCCAAAAGTGCACAAATGTTAAGTGTGTCACAGCCTCAAGTGATTTTCTTCAATTTTTAAACAGTGTGCATAAGCCGTTTATAAACACTGTGTTAAAACAGAAAGACTTCTAATAAATGCTAAGAAACTTTTCATTGTATCATTTAGATCTCTTGGTTATAAATATCACTCTTCTATTTGTTTTGTTGACATTTCTTTAATAATGAGTATAAACAACAAAATGTACTTTTGTTAGTATTTAATTATTATATGAAATTCTCAAACTACATGTCCCATTTCCAATATGTTTTAAATTGTTATGCTTGTCCAATTTTAAATGGAAAAGGCGATGATGCAACACAAATAAAAGCATATTACAAAGGGAATGCTGTTTGACAGATTAATTTAAAGCTGATCGCTTAACACCTACACCCCTTTAAAGTTGACAGAAGACACATTTACTGAGCTATTTTATGGTTTACACACTTAGAATTAAAAGATTATTCCAAATTCTAACACAAACACTGATTTAACAGATGTTCAAAACTGTTGAGCAGTGTCTATAAACAAAGTGATATACTCTTATTCACTAAATGATATATTAGTGCTGTGTGCTATGTTATAGCATTTATACATGATACAGCATACACACAAATATTATGAACATATATTATTGATTCTTCCATGAATTTTTCTTTTATTTATTATTAGAAAATTTTATTCATGTGCACAATGTATCCTTATTATATATACCCAAAGAACTTTGCACTAAATATTTCCACTTTGCCTGACACAACTTTCTTTAAGGCTCATGTCTTTGTTTTAATATTCTAAATATTAAATATTATTAAATTTATATAATAGATGTATTTAATATTTAACTAATAATTAATTAGTTTAAATTTATTAATAAAATAATTATTAAAAATCCAGTTTGTGCTGATCATGAGTATATGTTTATGAGACTATCCATTGATGCCCAGACAGCCTATCAGTGCACCTCTCCAAAGAAAATTGATCAGTTTGATACCGAGATAGCTTAACAGTTAAGAGCACTGGTGGATCTTATGAAAGAGAGGCATTCAGTTCTGAGCACTGAAATCATGCAGTTTACTAGAACCTAAGAATCCAGTTCTAAGCCATCCAACTTCCATCCCTGGCCACTGAAGGTACTGTATGCATTTCTACAAGCAAGGGTCATACATATACATATAAGTAATCATAAATTTTAAAAAGTTAAAGAGACTTTTTATTAAGAAAGCAACACATTTTCTGAGAAATAATCAACTGCTCCTTAGTGACTACTGTGGCATTTGGAATGTGAATCTCATCTATGCTCTAAATTCTCAATTGTTTCTTCATATATATATATATATATATATATATATATATATATATATATATATGCAACTAGAGCTGCTGAGAATTCTCATGTGCAATAGCAATGGCATTTTTAGAAGTAAAACCCCACAGCTCTCCTCCCTATCTTACAGTTATTAGACACTTATAATTTGTTCCTTTATTTTTAGAATTTCACTAAAACTCTATATGTAGGTGAAACCCCAATAGAAAAATTTCTAGAGAAGAGCATCATGAAGTACTGGTAACACATTTATTAGTAAATTTTTTCATCCACTTACAAAGTAATATAGCAAGAAGACTGACTTAGTTCTGGAAGTTTAAATTATACCAATTTTACAAAAATTGAACGTGGACTTTATGTGTTAAATATTTTGTAAAAAGCTCAGAAATGTTGTTGTCATAAACATGTGAACAGTATATATTATTCCAGCTCTTATCCATATGGTACTTTCAATAAAATAAAATGATGCTACAAGGTATTTAAAGTGTAAAAATAATGAGTGGTTTGTTGGAGTTTTTATTACAGTTTTCCTTTGTCCTCGAAATTTTAATTTATGTTTGTAATTAAATATGATCAGTTCCATCTCCTCCATCTTCTCTCCATCTCCCCTCATATGTCCCACAAGATATTCCCTCCAAACTTCTTTTCTTTTTTTTTTCTTCATTTTTTTTCCTTGATAAGCTACAAAGTGCAAGTCAAGTCCAATAAGCTCAGTCCACAAGCAATTGGAAGATGGGAAATGAATCTGTGCATAGTCACACCCTCAGAAAAGAAAAGGATTCTCCCTCCTTTAGGGAATGCATATTACATGGCAGGTCAGCATTATAGCCTTTGTTTTGAGCCATATCAGGTTTCCATATACAACCACATGGTGGTTCACAACCATCCATAATGAGATCTGATGCCCTATTCTGGGGTGTCTGAAGACAACTACAGTGTGCTTACATATAATAAATCTTTAAAAAAGAAAAAACCAAGCTGAGTAAAACAATTGCTTTCTTAGAATACTCTGAGAATGCTTATGTCAGGTAGTGATTTGGAGTTATTTTTAATATACTGACTTTTTTCCTCCTTTAAAAAATTTATTAATCATTTTAATTATTTACATTTCAAAATTTGTCCCCATTTCTGGTCTCCCCCTGACTGACCCTCCTAACCCAGCTCTCTCTGCTTTGCCTCAAAGAGAGTGATCCCCTACCAACCTATCCTCCCCCACCTGGTCCCTCTAGCATCTTCCTTTTCTGGAGCATCAAGCCACTACAGGACCAAGCCTCTCCCCTCCCATTGATGCCAGATAAGGCAGTTCTCTGCTGCATATATAGCAGGAGCCATGGAACCACCTGTGTACATACTTTGGTTGGTGAGTTAGAGACTGGAAGTTCTGAGGGGTCAGGTTAGTTGACACTGTTGTTCTTATGGAGATATAAGTCCCATCAACTCCTTCAGCCCTTCCCCTAACTCTTCCTTTGGTGACTCTGGGCTCAGTCAAAAGGTTGACTGTTAGTATCTGCATCTGTTTTAGTCGGGGGCTGGCAGAGCCTCTCAGAGGACAGCCATACCAGGTTCCTGTCCACAAGCACATCTTGACATCAGTAATAGTGTCTGGGTTTGGTGTCTACAGATGAGATGGATCTCTAGGTGGGACAGTCTCTGAATGGCCTTTCCTTCAGTTTCTGCTCCATTCCCCGCCCCATTTCCTTTAGAAAAAGACAATTTTGGTTTAAAAATTTTGATATGGGTGGGTGCCACTGGGTGTCTGTCTATCTGCTGGAGGTGGTCTTTTCAGGTTCTATCTCTCTGCTGTTGTTTATTTTGGCTAATGTCATCCCAATTGGGTTGTGGGAGCCTCTTGCATCCATAGAGTCTGTGATTTTGTAGTGGTTCCCCAATTCTCCATCCCCAATACCTAGTCTTGCCCCTTTCTTTCCTCTACCCTTCCATCTCCTACCCAAATCCCTCTGTTTCCCATGATTATTTTGTTCCCCCTTCTAAGTGGGCTTGAAGCATCAACACTGTGGCCTTCCTTCTTGATAAGTTTCTGTGCATTGTATCTTGGATATTCTGAGTTTTGGGGTTAATATCCACTTATCAGTGAGTATATACCATGTATGTCCTTTTGAGTCTGGGTTGCCTTACTCAGGATGATAATTTCTAGTTTCATTCATTGGTTTACAAAGTTCTTGAAGTTGTTATTTTTAATAGTTGAGTAGTATAGCATTGAGTAAATGTACCACATTGTCTGCAAAGATTCTTCCATTGAGGGACATCTGGTTTGTTTCCAACTTCTGGCTACTATAAATATGGCTGCCACAAACATAGTGGAGCATGTGTCCTTGTTATATGTTGTGTCATCCTTTAGGTATATGCCCTGGAGTGTGTAGCTAGATTCTCTTGTAGAACTATTTCCAATTTTCTGAGTAACCACCAGATTGATTTCTATAGTGGTTATATCAGTTTGCAATCTCACCAGCAATGGAGGAATGTTCCTCTTTTACCATCCTCACTAGCATCTACTGTCACTTGAGTTTTTGATCTTGGCCATTCTGAATGGTGTAAGGTCAAATCTCAGGGTTATTTTGATTTCAGTTTCCCTGATGTATAAGAATGCTGCACATTTCTTCAGATGATTCGTGGTTATTAGTGATTCCTCAATTGAGAATACTCTGGCTCTGTATACCATTTGTAATAGAGGTTATTTGCTTCTCTGGAGTCTAACAACTTGAGTTCTTTATAAATGTTTGATGTTAGCCCTCTATCAGATGTGGGGTTAGTGAAGAATTTTTTACCCAATCTGTAGGTAGTGATTTGTCCTATTGACTATGTCCTTTGCCTTACCGAACCATTTCAGTTTCAAGCAGTGCCACTTATCAACTGTTAACTTGACAATAATTGTAATCTTAACTCCTTGGCCAGTGGTATTCTGTTCAAAAACATTTCCCCTGCACCAATGTGTTAAAGAATCTTTACCACTTTTTTTTCTATAAGATTCAATGTATCTGGCTATATGTGGTGGTCCTTGATCTTCTTGGACTTGAGCATTGTACTAGGAGATAAGAATGGATTAATTTGCATTTTCTACATGCAGACCACCAGTTAGACCAGCACCATTTGCTGAAATTGCTCTTCTTTCCACTGTATGGTTTCAGCTTCTTTGTCAAAGATGAAGTGATAGGTTAGTGGGTCCATTTCTGTGTCAACTCTATTCCATGGATCTATGCATCTGTCTCTATACCAATATTACTTATTTTCTATCATTGTTGTTCTATAACTTGAGGCTAGGGATGGTGATTACCCCAGAAGTTCTTTTATTGTTGAGAATTTTTTCTTTTCTTTTTTTTTTCTTTTTTTTTTTTGCCATCCTGGGTTTTTCTTATTCCAGAAACGCTGAGAATTGCTCTCTTTCTATCTCTGTGCACAGTTGAGTTGGAATTTTGATGGTGATTGCATTGAAATCTGTAGATTGCTTTTGGTAAGATGGACATTTTTACTATGTTAATCCTACTGATCCTTGAGCATGGGAGATTTTTTTCAACTTCTGAGGTCTTTGATTTCTTTTTTCAGGGACTTGAAGGTGGATAGCCTATATTGACATTTATTCAATGAGTATAATACCACTAAAAATTCCCAATAAGTTGAAATAACAGAATAAAACAAAACAAATCATAACAGAATAAAAAATGTTTTCTTTTCTCATTAAGAATTCTGTATGGCAGATATCAGTTGCTACTAATTTATAATCTAAGGAGTTGGGGAATGCTCAATTGTGCTAAATATTTGTGTCTTGATTTTGTACAGATAAACCCAGCTGTTATAAATATATGAGCTTGATAGCTCTGCCCTGTCCAGAAGATAGAACTTTAATGTCTTCCTCCTCATCCTCCAACACTTTCATTCACTTTCACTATCTTCTCTGCTATATTTCTGTGACTTAGCAGATTACTTGTGATAAAGATGACCCATTTATTCCTGCGCACTCATTTTTTGTTCTCAGAACTTTGACTATTTATGTCTCTTTATTGACAGTTGCCAACTGCAAAAGAAGCTTTCTTAATGAAATTTGAGAACAACCCAGGTCTGTGTGTATAAACACCAGTATTTGGAGGCAATTAAATTACATGACCATTTAGCAAACAAATAATAGCAGTTTCTCTTTTATTATCTATTTTCTAACAGCTTTGGGATTTTATCAGAATTACAGTACTAGGCCTAAAGTTCTGTCCTGTGGAGGATGCATCAAATGCAATCATCAGTTATTTATGCCACAACCATTTTTTTAGTAGATACAACTTGCATGACAGGTCAGTACTGTAGCATGCCAGTTCCCAACCTGAAAAAAACAATTGTTATTTTTTCACTCCAATTAGTTTACATAACACCATAAAATAAATTAAGAAGTCTCATGGTTGGTTTGGGATTTCTATAGACCTTAGCTAAAATATGTGATATATTCAGCAATAAGAGATTACAGATGACATTGGCAATACTCCGTGTTATTTTTGAGACTCATGTGGCTTCCTGACTAATAAATTACAGGAAAGTATCTATGCCTTCCTATGCAAGGTAATTCCACTTAAATTGTTTATCATATTTTGAACTTAGTTCACTGTACAAAGAATCAACAACCCAGGAGCTAGTTCTTTGAGAAAATCAACAAGATAGATAAACACTTACCCAGACTAACCAGAGGGTACAGAAAAAGTATCCAAACTAAAATAATCAGAAATGTCTCTTCTTATAAATTCCATTTGTTAGTCCAATACCTGCTTTCTTTTTCCTCATCTTCTTATGTTCCGCCTCACTTAAACTTTTATATGCTAACATATATTCTGAACAAAAATGTAAATGTGTTAAATTTCTATAACTCCAGCATCTCCTACACACAAATCTCAATAAATTGAAAAAGTGTTTGAAAAAAAAAACAGTTTCTACTCATGAAAGAAGATAGTATTTTAATTCATGCATTTATAAAGGTTTTCTATTTAAATAAACAGGTAATTTTGAGATATAGAACATTTGAAAATAATACACACACACTCATACACATACACAAACACACACACTCACACACAGGCACAGACATCTTTGCTCTGCAATCTATACCCTACACAGATATGATGTGCATTGTCTGCAGAGTGAGAAAACTCATGTATGACAAGTACTCCAGGGAAAGAGAAGTGGAAAATAAGCACAAAATATGTGAATGCACTTAATTCTCATACTTATTTCTTCCTTACAGTTATCTTTGCATGCTATATGCAAATCATGGTGATCATTGTTATTCCTTTATATACTAGAAAGAAATGAGACTTAGTCCACAACAATATTTAGGACCATCTTTTCACTGTACTTAGCACTGGATTATTTCATGTAGTCAGAGGAAGTGAATGCTGAAGAGCAAAACAAATGAATTAGCCAGTTGTCTTCCATAATTTTTCTAAACATATACTCACCACACTTTCCTAAATAAACTGTGTGTTCCTGGAGGAATACATGTTTGAATGATTTCAAAAGCAACTCTGTCCATTTAGATGTAAGATGTATTAAGTCAGTAGTCCCTTTTTTCAGAGTGGAGGAAGAGTAAGAAGAGGATGTTGGGCTCCTCTGTTGTTTGTCACAAGTCTCCAATGATTGACTCCTCTCCTATATGTCACAAATCTTAAGCCTTGGAATCTTGTCTGTTCTTAAATTTGAATTTGTCTTAAGTTAGATTCATTAAAATTTATCTTCATTTTCTCAATAACTTCTCTTGTTTTTTTTTCCTCTATAAGAAGAGACAGAGGATGTGAAGGGAAATAATATTATATTAATATTCTAAAATTCACAATGCTTTGGAAATAAGATTTTGTCTTAAACTCTATTGAAATTCATGCTAATTAGAATTTATATGATTCTGGCTGGTACTCTGGAAGACTCAATTTGACTTATTTCATGTGCATTTCTTCTGATTTCCCCAGGCTACTTGCCTCTTTAACTTTGAGTCATCAATAAAAGTAGTCTTAAATTGTAAAAATATTAAAATGTATTATGAGATTCTGATGTGGTATTATTACCCATATTAAATAATTCTAAACACCTTAATGTCTGTTTGTAACATGTTTCTCAATAACTACTAAATGATTGATTGAAATATGGACTAAGTTATTCTGAGCCTGTTTCACAATCAAAATTTTTTATTGTGAAAAATCAAAATTTTTCCAGGTTTAATAAAACTATTATATTGCCAAGTCAGATTAGATTCAGAGCAAATATAATCTTAGGAATGTACAGTTTATTAATGAAGAGTAGACTAGTAAACTTCATTGTATTTAATTAAACTGCAATTATAGGTATCCAGGGAATAATGCTAATTACTATGAAAATTATTATTGAACAATATTTGATATGTAAATACCTCATGTAAAATAAACATTATTCAAGTCATCTTTGAAAAGTGAAATCATAATCAAAATACCTTTCTGCAAACCTCTTAAGAATATTATAATAACAAGAGCTTTGTAGGAGTATACGAGGCCCTAAAGTAACTATATTCTACCCCAATTAGTATAATTTTTGTCTCATTAATACCTGTCAGAACAGTGAAACTGGAATAGCCATTGAGTAATTTCTTGATCTGGTCAGACATCAGATGGGGTCATTAAAACCTTCATTAAAGGTAAATTATGAGAAAAGAAAAAAAATCTTCTCAATACCAAAGAAGGTATTAGAGACATGCAATTCTCTTTCCCAAACTCCATCCTGGGAGACTGTCAATACAACAGTTGGGAAGTACATGCTATTATTATAATGACTTTTACCAATTGTCCTACCTTACATTATAAAATTGTTACATTTACTGCTATCAGAATACAAAATATGTTTTTATTTTTTATTCATATATTATTTTTCATTTTATAATATAAAACTCACAGAACTGATTTTGAATATAATAACTAATATTATTTTTCAAGTTTTAAAATAATGATGCCTAAGCAAAATATTACTAATATATTTATTAGTAATATTTTAATGTGGATAATGCTTTCTTTTGTCCTTATTGCATTCAGCTCTAATAGAGCAAATATTTTCTTTTGATTTCAATAGTAAATCATTAAAGAAAATATAAATTAAGTGATGAGTTTTCTAACACTATAGCTTAATAATAATATGCTGCTCTGAATGACACTGTCCTCTGCATAGGCCCATAGCTTAGAAGTCTTGCTTTTAAGTTTGTGGACCTGCTCAGGGATGTCTACAGATTGTGACTTATCAGAGGAAGTACATCACTAGATTTGAGATTTCAAAGCCTCTGTCACTGTGACAGATGACCTCTCTGTCTTTCTTGGTTTGTCTCTCTCTCTGTCCCTGTTTCTCTTGCTCGGTATTTCTCTCTCTCTGCCTTTCTCTTTCTGATATAAAACTTACCACCTTACCACTAGTAGTTGCCAAATATCAGTGTCTAACTGTCCTCTCAAGGTTTCAGAAAAATACCTTAAATGAATTCCAAGAGAATACAGATATGCTGTAAACAAAACTTTAAAGAAAATATAGAATGCAAATGAGAGATCTACCAAAGAAATATTTCAAGAGTCATAACTCTTGATAATGAATAACTGCATAACTCAGGAAGTCAGAAAACTGCAATTGAAAATTTTTAAAAGAATTTCATTGAGGGGAGAAGTGGTTGGTAGAGTTTGAAGAAAATCTACATTTATATCAGTGCCATCTATATCCAGTACATATATATGGCACTGGAACTCTTCATTAATAAATCAATACAAAAATTTAAGAAAGCCTAGATAATGAATTATAGAGGGTGACATATCTCCAGATAATCATGAAGTGTTCAGAACACGTTTCATTAAACTGTAAAAATTCTTACGCAGAAAGAATTTTAAAATATGAGAGTTATTCAACGTTACACTTACCATAGATAATGATTCTTTTCACCTAAGATTGGCAATGAACAATGACTTCATTCTTGAACATTACCATGCAGATAGAAACATGAATGATCTGCCAAAATTTGTGAGACAATAAATGAATGTAGCACAGCAGAAGTAAAGTAAGCATAATAAAATGGTTTTTGTGTAGAATTTTATTTTATTTTATTTTATTTTTTTTTGCAAACACATATGTGCATACATATACACAGAAGCACACACACACACGTGTGTGTGTGTGTGTGTGTGTGTGTGTGTGTGTGTGTGTGTGTATGCAAATGCATGGTTCTCCTCATGTTTCTTTGAGTGACTGCAGAGGTCAGAATACTATGCTATACTCCCTGGCACTTGTTACATGTTGTTGTGAACCATCTAAATTTAAGGGCTGGAAATCAATCTCATGTCCTCCATGAACAGCAGGGCTTTGGAATTTTGAACCACATTCTGAGCCTTGAATATAACATTTCAAATTTTAATTCCTGAGAAATTACAATAAGATATATTCCATTCAAATTCATCAAAAAACCAAACCAAAGCAACAAAAGAAATATAAAACCATCATATAAACTTAACTGAGAAATGAAACATTGTAAAATTTTCAAATACTGAAGAAATATAGCTATCTAAAAGTGAAAAGGTATGTCTACCAATTTCTTCAGTGATGCTCAGAAAAATTAATATCATTGTGAAAAAGATTGAACTTAGATCCTTATATTATACCCTGTAAAAATGTTTGAGTGCAAAATTTATCAAATACTTTACTGAAATATGTGAAAATATGGAAATAAAAGAAAAGAACTGGTAGGACTACAGAACTAACCTTACCAGCACAACATTTTTTTTATTGTTGTTGTTGTTTTGTTTTGCTTTCATTCCTATGACCAAGGTGTGTCTCTTTAGCATTCTCCATTATATATCATTTCATTTTATTTATTCAGACTTGCTAATTAAAATTTAAAACAAAATCAATACTGAAATTACATACTTTATTTTATGATCATCAAACTATATCCACTTAAAATTTTAAAATTCTTTAATTTACTAAAATATACTGTTTACCTGGACAAATTCATTATTTTATAATACTTTCTCTTATATATTTAGGCTATTAAATTATTACTTTATACATGTATTCTGTATTTATGACATTCTATGCAATTAACCCTTAAAACATTTTGGAAATGGTGACTTCTAACTGATCCCTGTGGCAGTGGACGCGGTGTACACAGAGACTGTGGTGGTGGTGGTAGTGGCAGTGGCGTTGGTGGTGGCAGTGCTAATCACTACCTGCCCCAATCTTCTGTGTTTCTGAATAAAAGACACATACAAGCAGACTTTATATTTCTTTCTTTTTTATTTTTTTTTAATTTTCCATATTCTTTATTTACGTACCAAATGATTTCCCTTTTCCCGGTTCCCCCCTCCCCAAAAGTCCCATAAGCCCACTTCCCTCCCCCTGTTCCCCAGTCAGTGCTCTCCTGCTACTCCTTCCTGGTATTCCTCTACACTACTGCATCCAGTCTTTCCAGGACCAAGGGCCTCTCCTTCCTTCTCTTGGAAACCAAGTGACATGTGAATTGTGTCTTGGATATTCAGAGCTTCTGGGTTAATATCCACTTATCAGTGACTGCATACCATGTGTGTTCTTTTGTGATTGGGTTACCTCACTTAGGATGATATTTTCCAGTTCCACCCATTTGCCTAAGAATTTCATGAATTCATTGTTTTTAATTGCTGAGTAGTATTCCATTGTGTAAATATACTACATTTTCTGTAACCATTCCTCTGTTGAGGGACATTTGGGTTCTTCCCAGCTTCTGGCTATTATGAACATAGTGGAGCACATGTCCTTATTGCATGCCAGGAAGTTCTCTGGGTATATGCCCAGGAGTGGTATAACAGGGTCCTCCAGAAGTGCCATGCCCAGTTTTCTGAGGAACCACCAGATTGATTTCCAGAGCTCCACCAGACAACTCCTATAGCTGATAAACAACTTCAGCAAAGTGGCCAGATATAAAATCAACTCAAACAAATCAGCAGCCTTCCTATACTCAAAGGATAAGCATGCTGAGAAAGAAATTAGGGAAATGACACCCTTCACAATAGCCACAAACAATATAAAGTATCTTGGTGTAACTCTAACCAAACAAGTGAAAGATCTGTATGAGAAGAACTTCAAGTCTCTGAAGAAGGAAAATGAAGACTTCAGAAGATTGAAAAATCTTCCATGCTCATGGATTGGCAGGATTAATATAGGAAAAATGGTCATCTTGCCAAAAGCAATATACAGAATCAGTGCAATCCCCATCAAAATCCCAACTCAATTCCTCATACAGCTATAAAGAACAATTCTCAAATTCATCTGGGATAACAAAAAAACCCAGGATAGCTACAACTATTCTCAACAGTAAAAGAACTTTTGGGGGAATCAGTATCCCAGACCTCAAGCAGTACTACAGAGCAGTAGTGTTAAAAATTGTGTGGTATTTGTACAGTGACAGTCATGTAGATCAATGGAATAGAATTGAAGACCCAGAAATGAACTCACACACCTATGGTCACTTGATCTTTGACAAAGGAGCTAAAACCATCCAGTGGAAAAAAGATAGCCCTTTTGACTTTATATTTCTATATGTCTTAAACAGCTCAATGTCTGGGACACTTCCTAACGTCCACATGGCTAAACTACTCCCCTCTTATATTCAAAAGTTATTACTTACTAAAACCTATATTTCATCCTGGCTGCCCTGGCACCCTTCTCTGGCTGTAGTGAGCCATATAGCCTCTAGGCAAATTCAGCTGCCTGCATTTCACCTACAGGGAGCTGAGGAATTCCAGCCACACCTCCTCCCACCTGACAGATGTCAGAGCTTCTCTGGCATTTCAAAAGAGCTGCAGTTTCCTGTGAGTCAAGTCTCCATCTCCTGCTGTGTAGCAGAAACTGTGATCTTTGTTATGGCAACATCTCTCAGCCTGGAGACCTACTGAGAAGACTCTGCAGCTTTGGGAGGGAGGGTCACGCCCACAGCACATATATTGTCACTCTTGTCCCCAAAGAAATATAGAAAGATTTTGTACAGCCATGCACTAATGTCTCTGTGTCTTCTTTTCTCTCGACCCCCGTAGTTTCACCCTTCAGCTCTCCCCCACGTACAACCCACTTGTGAGCAATTCCCGGGAAGATCCATCTGGCTATGTTTCCCCAGTTCCAACATGGTGGTTCTGTTCTGCACCTCTTGGGTGTGGCGTTTAGGTTCTTCTTCTCCTGAAATGGTAGATATCTTCTACCTCCTCCTTCCTAGAACCCTTGCTTGGGAATCCTGAAAGTCCTGCATCTGTCTCCTTTCCCAGTCACTTGCTGCTGGCAACTTTATTACAAATCTAAACCAATTGTTTTCCCCAGAGTCTTGCATGCTGACCTGTGGAGTTTCTTGGGGGCCCAAATTAACACAATTCAAGTATAATAGAGGTTTTAATCACATTTGCTCTTCTAAAAGGATCAAGGTTGAAATGATTGACTACTTTTGAATTATATTGCTTATTCAAAGACTAAAATCTATCACTTTTGACAATATGTATTTTTCTAGTATACCTACATTCCAAAATATGTTAATGAAAAGATCAGCAATTTATAATAATGTTTGTTAAAATTGGTAAATGTATAGCAATAATGGATAGATCTGCAGTTAAACACAAGGAAATACCTTGGAGTTCTATCTAAAAAGCATTACAGTTCATTGGATAAATTTATTCTTAGGCATGATAATTCTTTTAGAGATATCTCAAAACACTTTGGACATAGCAAACATTATATGCTGATTTAAAATATAAATTAAAAATTTTAAAATTTGATCACAAATCTTTCCATAAAGAATCAGAAAAACTAAACAACTTGTTGATCATGTATTTAAAATGGCTATCTAGATCATTATAAATGCTTGTAATAAGTTCTCAAGAGTCATATTTAGAATACTGTATAAGCATATTTATATTGTGAATGTATATACCTCTGATGAAATCAGCCCTTCTTTCCTCCTGAATCTGTACAAATACTGAAAAGAATGAAGACTGCATACATTTTTTTTTTAAAAAAAGAAATAAACTGTCTGAGAAATGAATATTTGACAAAGTAATTGCATACAACTTTCTCAGAACTGTAGCTTAAAATTGTTCACCTTAACCTTCTAAAGTCCATGCTATAAACATCACAATATATATAAATAGCACAGAATATAGGATTGAAGGTTATTTCGTGGATACTTCTGAAAATTTATTTCAAATACCTCAATCAAAATTTCAGTATAAATAAAAGTAGCTATATTTTAAAACATTGTTCTTTACAGACCATTAGGTTGTATTTTTTTAATTACATTGTTTTATTAAATTAAACTTTTAGGTATTATAAAAATATTTTGTAATAATTATTAGTAGTTTGTATATAATACCATTTGTTTTTATTCTTTCCATTGTCTCAAGTTTATCGAACTTTCTAACTTAAGTCTTAGGTCTTTATCTTATTTATTGTTTTATTGTCTTTATGCCAACCTGAAAGGTTCTCTCTTCATAAAAAGGTTTGCATTATTTGCCTCAATTTGGATAACTATGCTTTTATTTTTCTCAAAGAAATAAGTAAGAGAATATGGTTTCTCCTTTCGGTACATAAATGCCTTAGAAAATCATAGATAATGTAAACATGTTTTTAAAGGTTTTATTTTGACTTATTTGACTTATAAAAATGTAAAATCATAGGACAAATCTGGAATTATCATTGACAAAATCAGAAATATTTAGAATGGACACATATTTTCTCACAAAAGTATTTCATAAGTTGTAACCTTAAGTTTAAAGCATTTATTCTTGAAATATGAGTAAGATGTAAAATAAGTTTTTAATAAACATAATAACAGAGTATAAAAAGTATTTTGGAACTTAATCCTCATAGTTATCAACTTTATATCCAATCTGGGGTAGTCATTATTTAGATTATTTAAACCTGTAAGTTGATACTCTAAATCACCTCTCTCTCGGTTGTGTTTTTTGACTTTCTGAATACAGTTTCCCCTCCTTCTCCTGCTAGCTCCTTCCCCTCCTCTTCCAAACTCTCAACTGTGTTGATATATATTTAACAAACTTACATTGTAAAATTAGACTAAAATAACAAAATTATTCTATCTATATAAGGAAAAAATATAATTCTTTAATATTTTTTTATCAGATATAAAAAGAGGTGTCTTTCATGAAGGGAACAAGCTGGGCCAATTTATGGGTATATGAATAAATATTCAGAATAAAGTTAGTAACTCTATTGCTTTGAGAAATTGGCAGTAGGAATTTGCCCTCTTGGGTTTATGAATTTTATATCCATGGTTTGTTGGCTTCCTTTAAAGCACCAAACATAAATCGGTTCTTATTAAAAGGGCCTTGATTATAATTACATAATTATTGGTTATCAACAATATCAGAGTATTGTTATTGCACCTTTGAAGATATCTTGCCTGGCTAGTAATTACAAATAATGTCTTTTGCTTAGAGGCTTAGATACTAACTTTGGGTTAACATTCAGACAAAAAAAAAAAGTTACTTTACTGTGCTCAACCCCAATAGATTTGTATATCTGCAATATAAGCCTTGCAATTAATGCACAGAAATTTACATGGAATATGTGTTGGTTAGTATAGTAAGAGCCAGAACACCAAATAATGTCCTCTAAACATGATGGGGAAAGTGAACTTATGAAATCTCAACAATATGGTTGTCTGAACCACCTGGAATAATAACAGCATGCAATTCTTTGGAATAACCCCAGTATGGATTATTGTAACCAATTGCAGTTTTTTAATGCAACCATGTACTTAGAATTCTACTGATAAAGAATTCTGTGCTAGGCTATAAGTCTGTCGTTGAACAGGGAAGAAATTTTATATTTTTGGTATTCCTATATTTTGAATTTTTTTTGTATTTCACAAGCACAGTGTTATTATTGTTGATGATGATTATGATGATGAGGTAAGGTATTCATAAGCAAAAGTGTTCACTAGTTCAAGTGTTTATACTGAATAGCCAACAACAAAATTGGATCATATATGGGTTCAATTATGTCACTTAAAGCCTTTAGGAGCAAAGACCAAACAGGAAAGAAATGACTGAGCAAGAAGAGTTGATGGGTCAGACACATTTTGGTTTAAAATAACATTCCATCTACTAGTACTTTTGGAGTTTCAGGAAAGTTATTTTCCTATACTCTCTGTGTGGTATTGATTATCTGTCCTTATAGGATTGCAGTGAAGATTAGAACAAATATTACCTTCAATGGCACTCTGAGTGAAATGTTCAATGTGGGAATGACAGTTCCTATGATGATAACTACTCTGTTTTTTAGACTTCTATCACAGAAGACCACAGACTGGATAATTTGTGATGAACAAAATGGATTGGCTGAAAATAATGGAGGTTAGAAAGGCCATCAAATTACTGGAATCTTGTTAACTACTTCATGCTGCATCACTACATTTGAAAAGGCAAAATGAAAAGGGATAGAAAAATAAAGATATAGAAACAGATAGGGACTAATTGAGTTAGTGGGGGTTAGAGTCCTCGGTTATTCTGGAGTTGACCTCACTCCTGAAGGAGTCTCATAATCATCAAAATACTTTCACCTGTTTTCCAGTTCTGATCATTTGCCTAGGAATTTTGTGAATTCATTGTTTTTAATTACAGAGTAGTATTCCATTGTGTAATGAGGTAACCCAATCACAAAAGATCACACATGGTATGCAGTCACTGATAAGGGGATATTAACCCAGAATCTCGGAATACCCTAGACACAATTCGCATATCAATAGATTTCCAAGAAGATGGAATTAAAGACCCCTGGTCCTAGAAAGACTGGACGTAGGGGAATGTCAGGACAGAGAAGTGAGAGGGGGTTGAATGGGGAACAGAGGGAAGGAAGGGGGCTTATGGGACTTTTGGGGAGGGAGGAAATGGGAAAGAGGAAATCATTTGGAATGTAAATAAAAAAACTTAGAAAAAAATATTTCCACCTGTTGATATTTACTTTATTACTATTGGAAGGACAATTACTCAAACCATGATGGTGGTGGTGGTGGTTGAACATGCAATCCGTGTGTTTATAATGTCATAGTGTTTGTTCAATATTCTGACACAAACAAATGTATACACAGACAAAAGTATAATTCCACCAATGTACAACTTGATGAACCAGTGCATGGACTGAACTTAGTTATAAAGCATAAATGAGGTGTTATTTACAGGAGCATAGGGCAATCAAAAGTAGTTGTGTCACCCAAGAGTCACCAGGAATGATAATTTAATGAGACCTGTATCATGGAGTCACCCTACAATTATTCCATATATATATATATATCAAAAGATCACTTAAAAGTAGAGAAAAGCAAGAAAAAGAAAGTGTTGTGAAGTTATGGATCTATATGATGATCTGTGGCATCAGACCCTCTTGCTTCTCCTATAAACAGATAGTAGACATGGTATCACAGTATATGTTCATTTCATAATATGTTCATTTCAAGACAAAGGTATTCTTTGTTTCTAGATAGTGATGAGGTGAACATTCTGTCTGGTTCTAGAAGTATAACTATACTACCACATGGATTATCAAAGACAATGAATTAGGGTGTGAATTTTTATACCAAATTTTTACATTTAGTACTACCAACATATTAATTAGAAGAGTAGTGAGTTAGTGAGTGATCTATGATAAACAGTAACTCTTTATTACCTGATTATTATGAACTTAAAAAGAATATGTTTCTTTATATGATGTTTACAAGAAATCAAACAATTGTACTTAACTAATATATCATCATGGAAACTCATTGAGTCACCTAACAATTTTGACTGAATGGATTCTACGTCCTTCAGAAAAACTAACATATTGTATTATTTATATGAGAGATCTATATATCTATTCAAATGTGTATTCCAATATTAACATAAATTGAGACCAGAAAGTAGGCCTCATGTCTATTTACACTTAGAATTGTAGCTGGCCTCAATAATTCAAATACCATTTTTGTTCCATCTAATTGATGATTCAACAATGTTTTTCTTCACCTGCCATTAAGATAAAATGCCCTAATATTTGTATACTTGGTCACCCTTTACATAATCATTATTATTGTTTATAGAATTAAAAAATATATACTATAATATACTCATAAAAGGCATAGTACATAGAAAATTATTTAATTTACCTTTGGGCATAGTACATAGAAAATTATTTAATTTACCTTTAAAATTTCAGTAAAAACATAAAAATCATAAATGCAAATACTTTGATAAATAATCTAATTCAAAATAATCATTTACACATATTTTCTTCAACCACATTGCTAAGAAAATATCAATTTAGAGGAGATAAAGTAAATTTTACTTTCTATGTTACAAGAATTTACACTAAAGCATTAGAGCTCATCACAAAACTTAGTTATTTTTATTTTAAGAGGGAAGCCACTAAAGTAATAATAATTTCCTTTCAAACAGCCTAACATTTAGGTAATTAGATTTAAAGGGAAATAATATATTTGATAGTAACACAGACTGATTAAAAATAGAGAGAATTATTTTATGATAAATTATAGACAGAATCTATGAATATATTAATAACAAAGTAATTCACACTACTTTATTCTCTGGTGCTTTAAAACTTTTAAAGCCAATTCAGAGACATTATATATCTTTCCTAACCAATTGCCACATATTTGTTCTTCAATCTTACATATAAGTAATATAAAACTCTTAAGCAATTGGGTTATTGTTCCTTTCATTTCTGAGTGTGCTGTTGCCTTCTGTTGGGTACTGTGTTGCCATTTGTATTGAATAATGTTTACCTAGATATTTATGGATAATTACTATATGGGACTTTTACAAATATTTGGACATAAAAAGAGATATCAATGTATATTTAAACTCAGATACATTTTATCAGTATCTAGATATATGTTGACCTAGTGTGGAAGAAAGGATTTATTACAGGCAATACATAGAACCAATATGAATATCCAAGTATATAATTATTAGTTTTCTTAAAACACTGTATGAAGAATACTGTGTTCTTATATTTCCTTTTTATATTTTTAAATTTAGTTTTATTTTCTGGGATTAGTATATAAACTATATCCCATTTCTGATTCCTCCCTCCAAACTTCCTTGATCCCTTTCAAATTCATGGCCTCTTTTTAATTAATTGCTGTATACATAGTGTTGTGCCTAGTATGTAAAAACTAGCAGGAATCACAACGCTGATGTAAGCACATGAGGGTCTTTTTTCAAGCTCGAACTTGGACCACCAAACTTCCTGATGGAACAGGAAGGAGAATAAACCCCAAGGTCTAATTGATGGGGGTTTAAAAAGGAAAATACTGCAAGTTGGGGTTTCCAAGCCTTGGCATTACATGAGAGGGTAAAGGAATGTTGGACTTGAAGCTAATTGGTTTACAGCACCTGGTTAACCACAAGGAGGGAGCTTACATCAAAAAGGAACAATTTAACTTGGGAAAGACTCACATTTTCTTAGCCCTCTCTGTTGTTATCAGCCAGCTGCAGTTGCTGTGTCTATTCAGGGACATTTCATTATTTTTCTCAGACCTCAAAGTAAGGGCAAGTTAACTTAGAAGGGTCTTAAGAACAAAATGGAGTTTATTCTGCTGCCTAATTCCCTTCAGTAGCATGTATATATATACATATATATATATGTATATATATACATATATATACATATATACATGTATATATATACATATATATATATATATATACATGCTACTGAAGGGAATATATTTTATTATATATATATAATATATATATTATTATATATATAATAAAAACATAAACAAATACAAAATAAATACATAGTCATAAATACATAAACTCAAGAGTTCTTAGTCTGTAAATTTTATATATATGTGTTTTCAGTGATGACTATCTGGTATTGGGTTAATCTATTTGTGCTCTTTCCTAAGGAAAACTATTCCTTTAGCTCTCATCATTTCTTGGTTTCTTGTTCTTTGTGCAGATTTGGGGTACTTCTGGAATTTTTCCTGTCCACATTAATGTCTATATTGCTGTCCTTGTTCAACTCAGGATTAAGTGTTGTGTTAGTGAGAATTTATGGGTGTAGCTTCTTAAATGCACAGAAGACATGGGCTTACCACAAACTCACTAATCTTCTGTACAATCTTTCTTCTCTTTTGTGATTATAGGGGCTTGAGAGACGGCTCAATGTGTAAAGGCCCTTGCTGAAAAAGCTTACTGACTGAAGTTAGATCTCAAAATCCAAGTGAAATTACAAGTGAAGAAGCCTGTCTAAACGCTGTTATGTTCTAAATTTCCCACATGTGACTACACACATGTATCACATTTGCACATATACACATATATGCACTTATAGAGATAATAAAGAATGTCATGTATAAACCAGCTCTATCAGTATATACACAGACATACATATAAACACACAGCAAAGTAAAAAATTTATAAAGTTGACAAAACACACAAAAATTTAATAATAAAAAAGGAATGTTGATTACTTTCAGGAATATTAACTACTACTCTAATTAGCTTGATAAGAATAGGCATTATTTATGATCACAGAGTTATGTTGTCTTAAAATGAATTTATGTAGGGGAACGCCAGGACAGAGTAACGAGAGGGGGTTGAATGGAGAAAAGAAGGAGGGAAGGGGGCTTATGGGACTTTCGAGGAGGGAGGAAACGGGAAAGGGGAAGTGATTTGGAATGTAAATTAAAAAAATAAAATAAAATAAATAAAAAAATAAAATAAAATGAATTTATCAATACAATTACAGTTTTATTTTAGGACAGCATGAGAACTGTAGTACAGATTTGAAAACAATGGTTCGGAGAAATGAAAAGTCTGAACTCATGTCAGAAGGTGTAGTTTGAATGAAAATAAATGACAATACATTTAGGGAAGCCTATTATCTAAGAGAAGTCAGACAGGCAGAAAAACTTGAGATTTATTCAGAGGAAAGATTAAGAGTCAGTTTGTATGGAGCAAAAAATGTAAGGCAAAGCTCAAGTGTGGTTTTGAAGGGTCATTAATCCTAGTTAAAGTGGCTATGTTATTTTACCTGCAAGGAAGAATCAGTAAGGGAAGGAAGTGGATATTTGAAAGTAGTGTGTAACTAGTAGCCAGGTGCAGGTGAATTACCATGGTAGATTCAAGGCAGTGATTCTTAGAAGTAAGCTCATAGAATAGTCAGATTTTAAATACATAGATAATAGATACATGGATAGATAGATAGGTAGGTAGGTAGATAGAAGATGGATAGATAGGTAGATAGATAGATAGATAGATAGATAGATAGATAGATAGATAGATAGATAGATAGATAGATAGACAGATAGATAGTAGAACGATAGAAGATAGATGAGAGAAACTGTTCTGGAAGACTTGAAATATGCACTTGCAATTTGTCTCCTAGATTTGTGTCCATTAATAAGTTTCCAGAGTCACAGTAGTTTTGAGATTGAAGGCAACAATAAACACTCTGCTTTTATTATTGATTTTTTTTCAATTATGACGTTGTAACTATGTTCTGAAAAAAAATCACTTATAGTGCTTATAAATAGAGCTGACGAAGAATTTGTGCTGAGTGACTTTTATTCAGAAATACCATTTTTTTGCGAATTTAATGACAAAACTTTTATGAAACGTGTCCTATTTCTTGCTTAGGTGGTGGGACCTAGCTATGCAGAAGCAGGCAGCTAGCAGATCTCTCTATTTCTAGACCTGCTGGAAACGAGGGTAATGTTTTACATACACAAAAATTAGGGTTAAAAGCTCACCCATGAATAAGTTTCTTAATCTTAATCTTTCCTCATGTGGATGTTTTTTGAAGAACTTTAGAGATGAATTCCATAATGAATGTACTTAATTATAATTATTCTCCACCAGCATGGGTATTGCTTCCTCCTCCATACCACCTTCATATCTTTGCCAGCATTTCTTAACACTTGTTTCTTAATGACAAAGAAGAAATAGGATATAAATGTAATTTTAACTTGTATGGCTTTTATGAGCAAGAATTTTAAACATTTTCATATATTTGTTGGCCACTTGTACTTCATCCATTTTTAGAATTGTTTGTACCCTTCATTAGCTCTTTTATCAATTCAGTTTTTTTAAAGTATTCTCTTTATCTGTTATATATTCTAGAAACGAATTATCCTTTTAACATGTAGATACGAGAAAAAGACTGTAATTCAGAACTGAAAAGTGCATTCCTCTGTAGCAAACTCAGTTTGTATTTCCTTTTGGAAACTGAATAATTATAGAAGGAAAAGCTAAAACAATAATGAAGGAAACTAATACCAGATACAAGTTTTGGGAAATAGTATTTTGCTGGTACAACAGGGCAAATCAACAGGTAAATTCAGAGAAACTATGAAAGCACATATAAGACCTGGCAGGATCAACTCAAATAAATGAGATGAAAGAAAGGGTATGTGAAGTCCTACCCATAGCCAAAGAGATATTAACTGATAGTTGCTGGAAGAGAGCGAATCACGTTTGTTCTTCAGAGTGTAACTGAATATATTCACCACTCCCCATGGAAGTACCCATGTTCAGAAGTAGTGGGGTGGTGAGAAAGTGAGAGGTATGGGAGAAGCTCAGTGGATAGGAAGTCTATAATTCAAATATATGTTGTAGAAGAAGGATTGATAGATGCCCCAGCTTGAGGAAATTGAGTAGGGGTAGGTGAGAGTGGGTTGGGTGGAGGAGCATCTTCTTGGAGGCAGGGGGAGTGAGGATGGGTTGGTGGTTTTCTGGGATAAGGGGAAACCGGGAAAGGGTATAATATTTGAAGTGTAAATGAGGAATATCTTCAGTAAAAAATAAAAATTTCTCAAAGAAAAATGACAATTTAAAATCGTTGTAAGCTCTCTTTTTTTGTTGAGAATTTTTTATTGATTATTCCCTCCATGTGTACCCTTAAGGAGAGAAAAAAATAAGAAAAAGAGTCAAAGATATTCCTGCTCTCAATATGTCAGGAGTCCCACAAAAATAACGAGCTAGCAGGTCCTAAAACATATACAGAAGACCTGTGGCAGGTCCATGCAGTCCTAGGGCTACTGGTTCCATCTCTGCAAGATCATGTGAGCACTACTTAGTTGGTTCAGTGGGTTCAGTGCATTCTCCTGGTGTCAACTACCCATTTTGACTCCTACCTTATTTCCTCCTGAGTTCTTGTGGAGTTACCATAATCTCTGACAGGAGAGACCAGATGATTATTCTGTTGGGTTGCCTTATTGAATCTCAGTATGAGATCTTTTTTTTTTTTTTTGCCTTGTCTTATTGTATCCTTTTTTGTCTTGCTTAACCTGCTCTTTTCTGAAGAAGAAACAGGATGAAGGTCTAGGAGAAGAGGCAATTTTAGGGGGATAAGACTGGGAGAAATGGTTGAATGGCAAACTGTTGTTAGGATGTATTGTATGAAAGAAGAGTATATATTCAATAAAATAATTTTTAAAAGTATAAACAAAAATTTGATCAAACCAACTAAAGCTAAACAATGATATACACACCTATAATAGAGGAAGGTTAAGTGTCCTTAGATGTGTGAAAGTAAAAGTATGGCCCCATTTTTAATGGTGCAAAGTGTACAATGAGATGTGAAAATATTATTGTTGAGAAACTATCTTAAGTGGAATGGGTCCATGTGACTTGTGACTTATATTAACATTATATTTAGCCGTTCATAACTATCAAATTTACGATTGGTTTAAACTAAACCTTGAAGCATCAAAACATTAAGAAACTCAGCAATCAATATATGATTTTAGTTTTCTTCCCCCAACACAATTGTGAAACCAGAAGTCTAGAGACACTTTTCAATACTTGATATGAGATGATTGTTCTGTACACTGACAATCTATCAAAAGCTAACCAAGGCAGCTGACCTATGAACCAAGCCATGCAGTGTATAGTCACTCTCTTTGTTCTAGCTCTGTTGTGAAATGAATAAGCTTCACCTCCACAGTCTGCAGTCTAGTTTTCCATCGGAAAAATCACTTCAGAAAACTGCCTAATCACTCAACCTGTAATCTGAAATTTTATCTCTGATTACTCATTCTTTGCACAAGACCAGTAGATTTTTTTCTTGAAAAATCTCTTAATCCTTTTAAACATTTTAAGTAAAATATGTTTGCAATGCTTTCCTCAGTCTGTTCCTCCCTGCAAATCTTTCATGAACTTGACTCCTCAAATTCAAGGCCTCTTAATTACATCACATAAACACACACATATTATTATATTATATTATATTAATTATATTATATTATATGTAATCCTCCTAAGTCTCTTTAGGGTTGCCTGTATGTGGAGTTTTCTTGAGTATACCATTGGTGCTGGATAACACTAGATAACAAAGTACAGACTCATTCTTTAGGACTAAATCTCTCTTACTACTCAGTCTTCAGTTTCCTGTGGAGACTAATTCTTTCTTATTAGTCATCAGTGGCCTATAGGTATTAATCTATGATATAGGCCTCATAAGATTTCCCCCATAGACTAGCTTGTCAGTAATGGTAATGGATTTTCATATTATGTTTGGTGAGTCACATTCTTGTGATGTGGCTTCCTTACAGGATATGGAAGACGTCTGATGCCAGTTTTATAGTCCTCTGCTTCTTATCACATGCTGTCTTCTGCAATAATCATAGATTTCATGCTCCATAAAAAATCATTTTGCAGAAGAAGAAAACCACTAGTTAAACATAAACCTACATGTCTAGTTATGGTTGATCTCGCTGAGTTGAAACACCATGTTCAAAAGCAAATTAAAAAGGAAAGGGTTGATTTGGCTTACACTGCCATGTTTCTGTTCACCATCAAAGGAAGTCAGTACTGGAATCAAACAGGGAAGAAAAATAAAGTCAGGAGCTGAAGTAGAGGCCACAAAGTAGTGTGGCCTATGGGCTTTATCCTAGCTTGCTCGACCTGCTTTCATATAGAACCTAAAACCACACACCAGTGAGAGTACCACCTGTAATGAGCTGAGCCTTCCCCATCCATAACTAATTAAGAAATTGCCCGACAGGCTTGCCTACAGCCTGATCTTATGTAGGTATTTTTCTCTAATAGAGGTTCCCTCCTCTCAGATTGAATTAGTTTGTGTTAACATAAAACTATCCACCACACTGCAACTGGTCAAAATGCAGTGAACAACTGACAATAGGTTCCTTTACTCCAGTTTATACATCCACAAGATAAGCTCTACACTATGAATACATGTGTTCTTAATTTTTACATGTTCATCATGATGTTTCTATTCCAACAAATTTTGAAAATTTATGGTTAAGAATTTCTGTTATGATTTTTTAAATTTTGCATTGATTAACCACACAGTGTAAATTAACAATACCAACTTAAAGGAAATACAGTTTCAAAGGTATATAGGTGTAAACTTTTATAAAGGTAAACATTACGATTAACAAGGAAGGGTAAAACCAAAAATTATATATTATATGTTGTTGAAATAAATGAGATTGTACTTTACAAGAATATAATTTCTAAACAAAGTATCTAACAGAGTCATCCTTAGTATTTTATTCAATTTAAAAAATAATAAATTGTTTCTATTGACCTGAGCATTGCTATTAATTTAATGATAAATTTACATTTAAATAAAACAAATTATTTGACTTTGGAAGATTAAAGGTAACAGCTGAATTATGCCAATACACTTTACATGTTAAAAGTTATCTAACCAGGTAGATATTTCCCAGATAAAAGATAACATAAGAATTGAGATATTTTTATTATTTATTTCACTTCTAGGTGAGATGCCCTGTCCAAATACCTTTAATAAAAGTTTATTATATATAACATAACATTACATATATTCTTTTATTTTAACTCCCCTATTGTAATTAAATTTCTTAACTGATGTTAAGGTTCTATGTGATTTATTGAATTATTATACAGGGAGAGTGTATAACCAGAAATTTGAATTAATTTACTTAAATAATGCTGCATTAAATTAGGAACAAAATACATGGGTAAAGAAATTTATTTTTAGTTCAAATGGTCAAGGAGTAGTGAATATCTATACACAAATATCTAAGAAGTAGCCATATAAGCTTTTGTGTTTTGGTTACATTTACATAAACATGTTTTTCTCTAGTTATGATTAGCAGTGAATCTTTAGAAAAACTTTGTTTATTTACCAATCTAACACACAAACTCTAGCTTTGGTTTGGAAGGTTTTTTTTCTTTTTCTTTTTTCCTCTCCATTTCACGCTTAAGCTCAGTTATCAAAAACTGGCACTCAAGAATTCATAAACAATTTTGTTTCTGCGTGCACAGAGGTTAGGTTTTCTCACTTCCCAGTGATTCCTGTGTTGCTTTCTAAATTCAAGGTTCCAAGTCAGATGAACAACCTGTGAAATGTCATTTTTTTATCCTGGATTTGATATATCTCCTCTTGTCACTACATCAGCTCTCTCAACACTGCCAGTAACTGTGTGACTATCATAGCAAAATTCTAGAACTCCAGTCCAAGTAAAAGGGAAAAATAAAGAAATAAAGAAGAGGAGGAGGAGGAGGAGTAGAAGGAGGAAGAGGAGTAGGAGGAGGAAGGAGGTGAAGAAAAAGAAGAAGAAGAAGAAGAAGAAGAAGAAGAAGAAGAAGAAGAAGAAGAAGAAGAAGAAGAAGAAGAAGAAGAAGAAAAACAACAACAACAAGAGAAGTAGTCTAGCATAGTTTACAGTCCTTTCTCATTTTGCAGGCTGACCTGATTCCCAAAAGAAATTTCTAGTATATATCAAACAAGGAAGTGGAGGGAAAAAACACAAAGCCCAGGAAAAGGTGAGTTTAGACTATAAAATATTTGGTAAAAAAAGTTATTGTTTTTTGTTGTTGTTTTGTTTTGTTTTTTCACTTTTTCTTTTTTTTTCTTTTTTTTAAAATTTTATTTTCTAAGTTTTTTTTTTATTTACATTCAAAATCATTTCCCCTTTCCCATTTCCTCACCCCAAAAGTCCCATAAGCCCCCTTCCCTCACTCTTTTCCCCATTCAACCCTCTCTTGCTTCTCTGTCCTGGCATTCCCCTACATCCAGTCTTTCCAGGACCAGGGGTCTCTCCTTCCATCTTCTTAGAAATCTATTGATATGTGAATTGTGTCTAGGGTATTCCGAGATTCTGGGTTAATATCCCCTTATCAGTGACTGCATACCATGTGTGTTCTTTTGTGATTGGGTTACCTCACTAAGGATGATATTTTCAAGTTCTGACCATTTGCCTAGGAATTTCGTGAATTCATTGTTTTTAATTGCAGAGTAGTGTTCCATTGTGTAAATATACCACATCTTTTGAATCCATTCCTCCGTTGAGGGACATCTGGGTTCTTTCCAGCTTATGGCTATTATAAATAAGGCTGCTATGAACATAGTGGAGCATGTGTCCTTATTGCATGCAGGTAAAGCCTCTGGGTATATGCCGGATCCTCCGGGAGTGTCATGCCCAGTTTTCTGAGGAACCACCAGACTGATTTCCAGAGTGGTTGTACCAGCTTGCAATTCCACCAGCAGTGGAGGAGTGCTCCTCTTTCTGCACATCCTCGCCAACAACTGCTGTCTCCTGTGTTTTTGATCTTAGCCATTCTGACTGGTGTGAGATGGAATCTCAGGGTTGTTTTGATTTGCATTTCCCTAATGACTAAGGATGATAAGTTAGCTTTTTATTGCTGTGGTAAGAATCCAGGATCAAGATAACACAGAGGAAAAAAGATTGTTGGGGCTTACAGCTTCAGATGGGGGTGGGGTCCTTGACTGTCATGACAAGTAGTATGGAAGCAAGAAAGTAAGCCTGTTTAACATCCTTAATCATCAGGGAAATGCAAATCAAAACAACCCTGAGATTCCACCTCACACCAGTCAGAATAGCTAAAATAAAAAACTCAGGTGATAGCAGATGCTGTCGAGGATGTGGAGAAAGAGGTACACTCCTCACTGCTGGTGGGATTGCGAGATGGTATAATCAGTCTGGAAATCAGTATGGCATCTCCTCAGAAAATTGGACATAATACTACCTGAGGACCCAGCTATATCACTCCTGTGCATATATCCAGAAGATGCCCCAACATGTAGTAGAATAATTTCATTTTTGCAATTAAAAAATTTGAAAAATAAATATGTTGATGTTTGAAACAACAATGTTTTAGTATTGAGAATAGTCACCAATACTGAACTTCATACTTGCAAATATTTAAATGCCATATTTTGTATATATCTTGTGAGAACAAAAACATTAAATTTTTCTTAGCAGAGAGATAATCTTTCTCAATTCCTGAATTAATAAACATATTTACATCTTAAATTCCTTCTCTTTGAGGGCAGTTTATAATTGTTGACCTCACAGAACTCATTTGTAAATACTAACTGTCATTCACAGAATATTTTTGAGTTACTTTACAGCACTAATGCAGTCATGATGAAATTGGTGCAATTTTCTCAAATATGGCTTAAATTTCATGTCATCTCCCACTAGCAAAGAACAGATTGTTTTTAAAAGCTTTGTACTTACATTACTGCACAAAATAAATGGGTGGGTAAATCACAAGTTTCTTAATATTTCAAAAGAAAGCACATTTTAGAACATAGTAGATCTTTTATTTTTCCTCACCAACTATTGTATGTATTGCTATTTAGATGAAGAAAACCTCATTTGAAAGTTAGATCCTTATGAAAATGTAAACAAGATAATACTAAAAGTAGTATAAAAAGAGTCCTAAAATAGGTAGTTAATATTAAAATAGTACTAAAACAAAATAGTACTAAACATTTTATTACTGCAAATTTAGTTCGAATATGAGAAAATGTTCTTGTTGCATTCTGTATCTGCATCACAAACAATGATCGAAAAGAACAATATTTAAATTACCCATTCTCAAAGAGTAGTGTTCTAAGATACACTGTGATGATTTGGAAGAAAAGAAGAAGAACCCGGAGTTCTCAGCTTTTGGGTAGTTCTGTGTCTATTCATGGCTTGTCATCAGACGGCAGGTTATTGGCATCTTCATAATCACAGTGCTAGGCCTACCACCTCTTATCTGGGTCTTTGTCTGTCTGGTAAGTTACTCTATTTGGCCACATGCATTATTGATATGCTTGAAATACATCCATGTTGTCTTTCACACCCAGTATACTTTGTAAGGTTTGAGATGAAGACTTTTCATCTATTGGAATGTATCATACGGTGCGTATTGGGTTGACCTTAAAGTAAAAGAGACTACAAACTGCTTTGTAAATGTAGTGACTCATGGCATGAACCACCTGAAAGCCACTGCTCTAAAGTTTTATGTGTAAGTGAGATCAAGGTACAAAGTTAGCTCCATGAATATGAATGTATCTGATTTCATGTTATTACTAGATATATTCCTTATCACAGTTCCCATGGAACTCTATTTTATGAATTCTTCAGGACCCTAAACAGATTGGTTTCTATGAAATAACATTTAACATAATATTTGGATACACAATTTCTGATTTTATTCACTTACTTTTTAGTTCCTGAGTTAATTTAATTAATGCAATTTGTCTACAAAACTGCATTAGGGAAAATGCATGAGTTATATTGACCCCTACTGTTTCCCAAACAAAACTTTATTGACTGGGCTAGTTATAATGAGCAAAGGATCATTTGAACTCCTATCTCTGATGGTTTTAGAGGAGGAAGGAGGATTTGATAATGGCCTTCTTAGAGGTAGAATCATGGGAATTCAGGATATTTCACTACCAGAGGTAAAGAGTATGTATAGGGATTTCTTCTCTTTCATCTCCTTTATAATAGGTATGATGCAGCCATAAGTTTTCAATTGAATGACCTTAACTCACCCTTACCATCTCTTCAGGTGTACTGCTTTATTTCCATCATCAGACTAAATTTTCATATCCTTAGTGCTTTACAGGAGAGCTAAATTTGAACACACACACACACACACACACACGCACATGCATGCACATACACACACACATCTTGTAGACTACATTTACACTATTTTCAAGTGTTCTTGTGCCATATACTATGTTTTAGTTGTGTTTTTAAATATAATTTATTACTTCCTTTCAGTTCATGTTTCAATTTGCAGCAAGTTACAAAGGAATTAACTATGAATGTAGTACTCTAAGAGTTCTTGCCAAAATTAAGAATTTTGAATTAGCTTAAAGAAAAGGTACATGTGATAACCTACAATGACTGGCTTCTGCATGGGTCTTAGATACTACCTGTGATGCTTTAACTAATTGATTTAAAGCTTCCAGTGTTTTCAAGGACTTAGGTCAATTCTGGAGACAGGTACATACACTTATTCCTTGCCTAATTTTTAGCTTCTATCTCTGGCTTTAAAGAACCCAAGATTCTTATTAGAGAGTTCACGATTTTAATGTGAAATATTTTATCTACAATTACTATTTGTTTAAACAAAGGACCTAAATGTAAGCATGATTCTAACACAGAAGAATGAATAATTACCTAGGAAATTGCTTGTTTGTGTATTTATTTCAATAATAATAATATTTTAAATATCATAGTAAATTCATCTTTCCTTCTTCACAGGCTAATTTCATCATTCACTATACAGAAAATTTAATACTTGTAAATAGTGAGTAAAATTGTATCCACATTTAACACTTGCTTTAAAGCTGATACCATATTACCTACTGGCAAAGAATCAAAGACTATATTAAGAATTCAGTATGACTCATTACTGCCCTGTTCAACTATGTAAGTGATGAGTCTTTCAGAGAATTGGACTTCTGGTCTTAGTATCTGATTCAAATGGAGAGTTAAACACAGTTCTTTGATATATATTTCAGCCTCCAAACCAAATTGGTTCTTCTAACAACACACATATATTGGTTCGCCTTACCTTTCATAGTTGATCTGCATTTGTTGGGACTCCATAGAGAGAAACATACCAAAAAACTTCTGGTGGTATGCTGCAGTTGCTTGTACCTTCTGTGGACTCAGGTTGATTTGTAGTGTGATATCAGACCTGAGACAGACACAGGGGCTAAGGCAAGACCCCTGGAGACATGTAATATTTGGAGGGTATATATAGGACTCAATAGACAATGAAGGGAGTTGTGCTTGGCTTGGCTTGGCTTGGTTATTGAACTAGCTATGCAGTGCTTGTCTGTCTCCCATCTTCGTTTATCTTTCCTTCACTGAGAGAGGCACAGCCTAGAATGTCTGCTGGCATTCCAGTTGGCCCTGGTCACTCCTGCTTACTTGTGCTGAGGCTGAGGCCTGACTGTCTCTGCTAAGTAGTGACACAGCTGATTCATATTTGCTATTCTGGCTCTACCAGTCTGTACTGCTGGTGTTTCTGAAGTGTTTACAAGTAGATCAACCTAGCACTGTCAACTTGTGAACCGAAGTGTCCATTTCCAGACAACATAGATAGTTGCTCCAAAAAAACCATGACTGAACAAGTCCACATACCCTGTGACCTTTCTTTTCCACTACCTCTGGTGGGTGGTGGGCTAAAAGTGAGATTAAATTATTTAAGAACCATCATTAAAAATAAAGTTTGAAAAAATTAAAGTTATACTCATGTTTCTATAAGAAAACAGAGTAAACTCAATTGTTCTGTAATTTTGACCCAAAGAGAATAATAGCTTTAGTTGTTGCTTTATTTGGGGTTGAATGAACTTAATTTTATATATTTATGAGATAAAATGGGAGAATAGTATGAGTTGGTTTTTGTTTTTTGCTATAAATAGCTATTAAGTGCTTAATATCATAATTTATATTTTTGAAGGTCTAACTAGCAATGTGATATTGACTATGTGATAACATTATGTTTAATAACAAATAAGTATGTCATTGCTCTGGATGGGTAGAACTGAAGTGAGCAGATACCTGGGACTGGGTTTTCTTTCATTCAGTTCCTTGACTATGTGGTAACATTATGTTCAATAACAAATAAGTATGTCATTGCTCTGGATGGGTAGAACTGAAGTGAGCAGATACCTGGGACTGGGTTTTCTTTCATTCAGTTCCCACACCTCTTTGAAATGAGAATATTAGATCTATTGACTAAAATTTTGGATTCAATCCATTGTTTCTTCCACATGTACATAAAATATGTTACACATTTTGACTGCATATATAAAGTAAATAGTTTATCTCACAATATTTCAAATCAGAAAATAGGACTAGCAGAAGCATACATAAATTTCCTTAGAGACTCTACCTCCTCAGCATTATCAGTTTCTTAGAAACTTTCAGGAAGTTCTATAAGTCCACAATGTATTAGTTTATTAATAATGGTAGAATGATTTCCAATACGCATTGTGAATGCAAGTTATTTAAAATGATACTTGCTGGGAATTGAATTTTATGACTTGTCCTCATGCCCCCCACACTTGCTAATTACATCCATCATCTGCACTCTTTCAAAGATGAACTCAGAGCTACAGACTGGAGTTCATACTTGAAGTGCTATTGGTATTCAGTATTTATATTGTATCCAAAACAATGATCAAAGTTTAGACAAAGGTTAAGGGAGAATGCATTAGAAAAGCAATAATCTGCACACACAAAACTGGCAATTAGGTTAGCAGTATATAATAAGTGTCAGAAGTTTTTCTTCATGACAGAGTATCTGCTAAAGTTGAATGTGAAAATCAAAGGTGATAGTGACAGAAATTAATTATGTTCATATACACATTGGTGGCAGACACAAAATCATGTAAGTTCAAAGGGCCCCAATTGTTGCCAGCACAACTGACTTATTAAGGCCATCAAGCACACTTTATGACACGAAAAGCTTGCTTAGAAAAGTTATAGTTGACTGTTAGCCTTCCTTAGTTTGAAATCTTTTGAAAAGCAAAGTCTTTGTTGTCTCCTTCAGAACACTGGGTTCCTGATCTGACACATCATTATCCCAGGGCTATACCTGGAGACTAGAAAATTCCTTGACTGTTCAACTTCAGACACTCTGCCTTTTTGATGTGTCATTTGTAGATCTTGTCATTTTTGGGTGGCCTTTCTATAATATTTTCTTTAATTATCTTAGGCATCACATCATTACCTTTATACTTTCCTTATTCTTCATTTTCTCGTTTATTGTATTGTGTTAAAATTCTTAAAGCTTATTTTTATTTATTTCATACAGGATTTTATAATATCCTATCCGCTCCTCAAATTCTTCCCAGATTCTCTCTTTCTCCCAACTTATCTAACTCATTTTATGCTCTATCTTAAAAAAAAAATTAAGTCCACCAGCAGTGGAGGAGTGTTCCTCTTTCTCCACATCCTCGCCAACAACTGCTGTCTCCTCTGTTTTTGATCTTAGCCATCCTGACTGGTGTGAGATGGAATCTCAGGGTTGTTTTGATTTGCATTTCCCTAATGACTAAGGATGATGAACATCTCTTTAGGTGCTTCTCAGCCATTAGATATTCTTCAGGTGAGAACTCTTTGTTTAGCTCGGTACCCCATTTTTAATAGGGTTACTTGCCTCTCTGGAGTTTAACTTCTTGAGTTCTTTGTATATATTGGATATTAGCCCTCTGTCGGATGTAAGGTTGGTAAAGATCATTTCCCAGTTAGTTGGTTGCCACTTTGTCTTTTTGACAGTGTCTTTTGCCTTGCAATAACTTTGTAATTTAATGAGGTCCTATTTGTCTATTCTTGATCTTAGAGCATAAGCTATTGGAGTTCAGGAAATTCTCCCCTGTGCCCATATGTTCAAGGTTCTTCCCTAGTTTCCCTTCTATTAGTTTCAGTGTGTCTGGTTTTATGTGGAGATCCTTGATCCACTTGGAATTGAGCTTAGTGCAAGGAGATAAGAATGGGTCAATTTGCATTCTTCTGCATGTTGACCTACTGTTGAGCCAGTACCATTTGTTGAAAAGGCTATCTTTTTTCCACTGGATGGTCTGGCGGTTCCTCCGAAAACTGGGCATGACACTACCGGAGGATCCGGTTATACCACTCCTGGGCATATACCCAGAGGCTTTACCTGCATGCAATAAGGACACATGCTCCACTATGTTCATAGCAGCCGTATTTATAATAGCCAGAAGCTGGAAAGAACCCAGATGTCCCTCAACGGAGGAATGGATTCAGAAGATGTGGTATATCTACACAATGGAATACTACTCTGCAATTAAAAACAATGAATTCACGAAATTCCTAGGCAAATGGTCAGAACTTGAAAATATCATCCTTAGTGAGGTAACCCAATCACAAAAGAACACACTTGGTATGCAGTCACTGATAAGGGGATATTAACCCAGAATCTCGGAATACCCTAGACACAATTCGCATATCAATAGATTTCTAAGAAGATGGAAGGAGAGACCCCTGGTCCTGGAAAGACTGGATGTAGGGGAACTCCAGGACAGAGAAACGAGAGGGGGTTGAATGAAGAAAAGAGGGAGGAAAGGGGGCTTATGGGACTTTCGGGGAGGGAGGAAACGGGAAAGGAGAAATGATTTGGAATGTAAATTAAAAAAATAAAATAAAATAATAAAAAAAAAGTCAAACAAACCAATAAAAAGTACGTTCAATCCAACCAGTAAAAACTAGATTTAAAATATACTAAAAAGCAACAAGAAAAATAAAGCATAGAGTTCATTTTGCATTGACCTACCTGAAATAAAAAGTATGATTGATATATTCATTGCCACTCCCCTGCACTGCTGTAGGGACACACAAATCCACTCACAAACCTTAGCACCAAAATTTATCCTGAAAGGTAGGCATTGAAGATGAAGTAGAGCTTGTGATTGTGGATGACCAATAATCGCCCCAACTTGAAACCCATCCTGTGGAGAAGCACCAGTGCCTGGCACTATTAGTGATACTTTGTTATGCTTGCAATCAGGAGTTGAGCATAGGTATTTTCTGAGAGCCTCCATCCAGTAGATGACTCAGACAGATGAAGATAACTACAGTCAAATAGTGAATGGAGCTTACAGACTCTATGGAATAGTAGGGAGAAGGATTTCAGGCCACAAAGGGGTTAGGAACACCACAGGAATAACAACAAAGTCAACTGACCTGGACTCTTGGGGATTTCAGAGACTGAACCACTAACCAAAGAGCATCCATGGGCTGGACCCCACAAATATGTAACAGACATGTATCTAGATCTTCATTTAGGTACCAAACAAATGGAGCAGGGGCTATAACAAAAGCTATTGCCTGTGCATGGGATATATTCTTCTCGCTGGACTGTCTTTTCTGGCTCTGCAGCAGAGATTTCAAGTACCAGAGTCAGGATACTCAGGGGACCTCACTCACTCAGAGAGATGGGGGGAATGGTTTTGGGAGGTGTTGAATTGAAGGGGCCAATGAGCAGGATATAAAGTGAATAAATGCAATAAAGTTCATTTTGCTATGAAAAAATCAAAGTACTTATCTGGAGATACCCATCCCTTCGAAAATGATTGCTAAAGTAGTTAAATCTTCACTGAGGCCAAGTAAACAGTAGGAAAATAGGGCTTATTGGTAACATAGAAATTAATGAGTTCTAATTGAAAAAACTCTTAGTAACCAGTATAAAATTTAATATTGCACTTACAAAGGAAGTATAGAAAGTAATGACATTTGTCAGAAACAAAACAATGTTTCTGGGTACAGATTAATGTAATAGATACAGCTATTAAGGAACAGTTTTAAGATACTGTGAACTTTATCTATTATATTTTGCAGTGAAATAAGGATATTTTTATCAGTAAATGGGAGTGAGTATATTACAAGGGGGTGAAAGCTTTCTGAAAATTAAATTAATTAAAGGATATTTTAAAATCTTATTTCAAATATTTGAGATAGCAAAGGACATTACTTATGTATTCATTGAAGAGACTTATTCAAGTTAATACTTTGTGTGGATTTAAACCAAATGTTTCTTAGACTCAGACTCTGTTGTACACCAACTTCAACAATGGCATGCTTCAGTTTATTCTTCCTTCTTCAGGGAAAGATAGTAAGGAGGCCATGTTCTTGGTTTTGGTTACACACAAAAGACTATATTGGTGACTGTCTATTGTCAGTCTTACAGACCCAGAATCATCTGTGAGAAAGATCTGTGGGAATGTCTTTGGGGATTATTTCCAGTACACTAATTGTGTAGGGGAATCTTGCCTACCATGGTTTGCACTATTTCCTGGACATGAAATCCTGCACTGTATGAGTGAGAAGAAAAGTGAATTGAACATTAGAATGCACACATCATTCTCTTGTGTTTATGTACTCAAAGATCCTGCCTCTGTGACTACTTTGTTATGATGGGCATTTGTCAGTGACTTCATTAAGGGTGTATGAAGGAATATTCTACTCTTGCAATTTCACAATTTCAGGAAAAGTCACCTTGTTGAAATCTTAATTCCCAACTTGATACATCAAATATAGAGAAAACAGGGAATTCTAAAGATGATTATTAGGTGAGGAGAAAACAAGTCTATGAGGAGAAACTGTTGCTTAAATAAATAGGAGGAATTGCTGCTCAACTTTGACCCTTTCTCCCATGTTCAGTCACAAAAAGAAATCACTCAATTATGAGCCTTTACCACATATTATATTTAAACTTACAAAATTTGAGAATTCGCTAGATATTGAATCCACTGGTACTTTAATATTGGACTTTGCAATCTCTTGAAAGGTGAACCATTCCCTTTTGTTACTAAATAGTCAATTAATTTTTTCATTAAAGCCCTAAATATCTAAGAAAATTATATTTTAATAATCTCCCTTTAGCACTACCAATAAGATCTGTGATAGAGATCCTCAGCGTTTCAAGCAAACAACAACAACAACAACAAAATAACCATACATTATTATATTAGCCATTTCCCAAGAAGATACAATACAATACCATCTTACACTCCCCTGGCTATGCAATGCAAAATATTTTGCAGAAGTAAAATGAAATTAATGAATGTGAGGGATATAAACATTTTCAAAACAATTATATATAAAACTATGATTTGTTATAACATTCGGCAGGGTAAAAGAACAAAATATAAGTCTATGTTGTCAATCATTAAGTATCAGGCATGGATGAAAAGAATATTTACAAGACTTGGATGTAGGTATCCTTCAAAAATGTTGGGTTTTTACTTATGTGAATTTAAATTTAGAATTTAAATTTGAGAAAAGCTGGGACCATCATATAAAAATGATTCTTAGCATGATCAATCGTGTAGTAAGAAAAATTTCACAGCTAAAACAATTGTTATATAATTATATATTTTCAAACATCATGATGGAATTATAGAACTTTTTAAAGCGTAAAAACAATAAATAAACAAGCAATGTTTAACAAACATTCTCAGCAATGCACGGAATAGAAAAGATGACAGTCATATTTCCAAATGTCAATGAAAATAAATTTGGAGCAAAAATCCAGTAAACCAAGATGTAAATTTATAGGGATACAGTAAGGCTCGTAAAAGGAAGGGAACTCAAGAAAATATTGTAAAAAACAGATAGAGGCTAGGCAGAGTTGTGCTCACCTTTTATCAATCACAGTTCACTGGAGAAATAGGCAGATATCTGTGAGTTTAATGCTAGTCTGTTCTGCCAAGAGAGTTTCAGAGCAGTCAGAGCAAGTAAAGAGACCCCACCTTCATCTTAACTTTCTCCCCTAAAAATTAACAGCCTATATAGGAAGCCATTAAAAAGAACTCTTAAAATTTGTGATAAAGACACTGAAATGCCTGTCCTCCAAGATGTCCAACAAGCAGCTGACTGAGACAGAAGCAGAAACTTATACCCAACCAATGGACTGAAGTCTGGGATCCCTGTGGTTGAATTTGGGAAAGGCTGGAAGAAGCTGAAGAGGAAGGCATCTCCATTGGAGGACCAGCAATCTCAACTAACCTGGACCCTGAGATCTCTCAGAAGGTGGCCACCAATCAGACAGCATACAGAAGCTGAGGGCTGACACACATATAGTAGATGTCTGCCTGGTCTGGCCTCAGTGAAAGAAGATTCACCTAATCCTCGAGACACGGAGGGGGGCTGGAAGAATGGGATAAGACCAGGTGAGGGTAATGACTAGAATACTAAATAATAAAAGTAATAAAAAATTAAAAAAATTAAAATGATGCTAAAGCGCTGCTGTCTACAATTGATGACTTTTGGCAGGGATGTAGGTAGCAAAGGATTCTGTTTTCTTTAAAGGACTATGTATTAGGAGTTTGACCATGTTTCAATGAGTACATGGCTTACACAAATAGGTTTGTTTGTTTGGTTTGGTTTGGTTATTCTTCTTCTCATTTTGGAGTGGGGAGATCACAAAGATTGGGGATGGCACTAGGAGAACCAGAAAATGAGAGTAATTGTAATGGATAACATAAAATTCACAAAATATCAATAAAAATACTATGAAAAAAGATAAAAAACCGTATCACTTTAATAAGCAAACATTAAAATATAAACATGGAAATATTTATAAATAGTATAATATTTGGTGTAAAGTATAACAAATATGTATTTATATTTACAAGGTCATGGAATAATTTTAAATATGTGATAAACAAACAAATTATTCTGAGAATTAGTCTTAATCCAGGCTTCTATAAGAGGTACTGTAGACTGAGTGACTAAATAAAAAATATCTACTGATTTCTGGTTCTGGAATCCAGAAAATTTAAAATCAATTGGATTACTGATTCAGTGTCTGGTGAAAAGCCTATTTCTCATCTGCATAGTATATGTTCTTGCTATGGCAGAGTGATACATACAGTAATGTTCTAAAAAATGGGATAATTTAAATCCATTTTTTAATAATTACAGATGAGCCTTTTGAATATAAGAAGCTAGACATCAAGAACATGCTAAATAAAACTAGGCTTATTACTATTTAAGAAAAATGGCAAGTATAAAAGGAAAATGAATATCATGAACAAAATGGTGTTGGTTTTAAGCTAAGAATCTACCACATAAAGAATAATTTTCATGATGAATGAAGAAAACACAATATATCATCAATAGTACTAGTAAATAATAATAATGAAAAAAGAAAAACGGGTGATGAACAGATGTGAAGCCAATAAAATAGTTTCAAATACCCTTAGAAAACAACTGCTTGAGAATAGACAAACTACCAGATCTCAGTAGTGGTCAGAGGAAGCAGCTGAGGAAAAGTTTCTGAGAATATTTGAATAGCAGAACTACCAAATTTGAGGTACATTTTCATGTTTACTTGAGGTATTCCAGTGAGTGCATTCTCTTCCTAGAAGTAATCATGATTTAGATTTCTCCATTAGTACAATTATGACTAAGTAAAGGTCCCCAAGTTGCTTTTCTTTTTTTTTTCTTTCTAATTTTATTTTATTTTTTAAGTTTTTTTTATTTTCATTCAAAATCATTTCCCCTTTCCCGTTTCCTCCCTCCCCGAAAGTCCCATAAGCCCCTTTCCCTCCCTCTTTTCCCCATTCAACCCCCTCTCATTTCTATGTCCTGGCGCTCCCCGACATCCAGTCTTTCCAGGACCAGGGGTCTCTCCTTCCATCTTCTTGGAAATCAATTGATATGCAAATTGTGTCTAGGGTATTCCGAAATTCTGGGTTAATATCCCCTTATCAGTGACTGCATACTACTCTGCAATTAAAAACAATGAATTCGTAAAATTTCTAGGCAAATGGTCAGAACTTGAAAATATCATCCTTAGTGAGGTAGCCTAATCACAAAAGAACACACATGGTATGCAGTCCAAGTTGCTTTTCTAATTAAGAAATTCTCCTTGATTTATAGTATGGCAAATCTTAAAAGTCTATAGCCATATATAACTCTCAAAGCAAACTGATAAACTACAAGGGAGGAAAAGGCAAAAAACAAACAAACAAACAAAAAAAAAAACCCTGCTCTCATTCAAACTCTAGGAACGAGTATGTATAATATATATTTCTTAGTATATAAAGAAGAGAACAGAAGAAATATAAAATAAGCTTCAGAAATATATAGCTTCTTATGATCTGAAAATAAATTATTGTATGTGTTCTTTAACACTTGAGAATTAAATATACATCTTTCTTCAAAAGCAATAATTTTCTTAAAATAATTATATCACCACAAACTAAAACCAAAACAACTGTAATGGCTTTATTCTTATGACATTATTAAGGTATGAGCTTATCAATGTTAATTTATAAAATTTAATCTTAAATCATTTGGGTACACTGAATTCATCCATAAATTTTTTTTTATTTTTATCACTAAAATATTGTTTGATGACTATCTTTTAAAGCACTATTTTTGTTTTGAAGTATGGTAGCACATACGAGTCATGCTTCTTTCTTATTTTTACCTTCTTTCAACTTGGCTCCAGTTAACCTTTGCAACATGTGCAATGAGAAACTCCAGTGAACTATATCACCACACACAATTAATGGTTGAACGGTCTATAATAAATGAAAATGCCATCATTGCTTAGCAATTAGCTTATGGAGCATCTCCAACCACTTAGAAACTCTTCTGTCCACAGTATTTAAACATGCTGGCTGATTTAAATTACACTTAAAGGAGAGGCAATATTCAATTACTTGGAGCTGCATTGTGGGGAATTGTCACCATTATGATTAACAGCCCTTATGGAAAATAATTAATTTGGTATCTTGTTGCTAGGTCAACTATTAAATTTATTTGCCCTGAGGAAAAGACGTGTGTGCCAGTGCAAATTCTTTTAAATGTGTGGCCCTAATACCTGAATGCTATCTCTTTAAGAAAATGTTTTAAAATTTAAGCATGGCAAATATATTTCCAGTATTAAGCTAGAATTTAAAAAAGGAAAAAAGAAAGAATGAAACAAAATACTCTGTCATTTATTTTCCTTGCTAAAAGAACATAGTGACAGGTAAAAAGGGAAATAAAAGCTTCAATTTACACAGAAATCAGCTGCATTCTCATATTTCAGATCTATCTTTGGGAACTCAATTACTCACATTCAAGGGAGGAATTGCACCTAGACAAAAGCATTTGACTTTTCATAGAAGAGTTCAAGTAAAGAAGCATGTTTCATTTTAAACCCAGTAGCAAAAAACACATGTAACCATCACATCTGACTAAACCACTGATATGAAAAGAAAATTAAAAAAAACAAAGCAACACAGCCTTTTGAGCAAATGTCTTCAGTGGATTAGAAAGAACTCTTCTTGACTTATTCATAATCTCTTGGGTGAGAAAACACTCTGGTCTTTTGAAAACCACTTTCTGTTCATATTTACATTCTTCCCTTAAGGATCTGAAATTTATCATCATACTGTTTTATGAAGTCCTTAGAATCAATAGGTCTATTGCTGTGTGCTGAAGGTTCTATAGTATACACATTATGCATCATTACACTTACATACAGATAACTATTTAAACAAGGTTTTAAGCTACTCTCTATACTATATATCTGTAAGGAAATTATTACATAATATAGTATGTGTTAATAAACTTCTATTAACACTGGTTTCAGTTTTCCATTAGTCACATTGTTTGTCATGTTTTCTTGATATCCTGATTTTGTTTTTTAGTACTATCTATATTTTGGGTATTTGTCCTTTATTAGATGTGTCAAGTTGCTAAAATTATTTCTCATTCTGTAGCATACTGCTTTGATCAAATGATTTTGTCTTTTTACATTCAGAACCTTTAACGTTTCATTAGGTTCCATTCATTATTTGTTGATCTCAGTCCATGTGCTAGCATTTTGTTCTTCAGAAACTCTTTCCCTGTGCCAGTAGTTCAAGTATATTCCTCACATTCTCTTCTATCAGTTTCAGTATGTCTGGTTTTGTGTTGAAGTTCTTGATATATTTGGAGTTGAGGTTTTGGGTAGGTGTTAAGTATGGTGTTATTTTCATTCTTCTGAATGCATCTGTCTAGTTTAACCATAACCATTTGATAAAGATAATATCTTTTTCCAGTATGTATTCCCAATTTCTTTATCAAATTGTGGATTGCATGGTATGTGGATTATTTGGGTCTTAAATTCAATTTCATTCATAAATGTGTATGGTTTTGTGCCAATACAACACAACTATTCTCTAGCCATGGTCAAATTATTCTCTATATAATTTCATCCATGGCCTCTTGGAACTTAGTTGAGACTAATGCAGAAATATAGCACAGATTATTGAGTGTTTACTTACCATAGGCCATATATAAATTTAGAAACTATTCACTAAACTTACAAAGATATTTGACTTCATGCAAACACATGAAAGTGTTTCTTATGCATTTGTCTTTGATATAAAATTAAACACCAAAGAAAACAGTAATCACATGGAGGTGCAAGTCTCTAAAACTATTAGTTGCTCACAATGAGGTAAAATCCAAGTTGTTACATTTTATTTCAGGAACATGAATTTCTTCATTTGGAAAGACAATATTTGTTATTCTATAACATATCTACAGTCCTCAACTATTTTATTTTATATATTTGGATGTCTGTGCATGCATGCATACTTGCTAACTCTTATAGGACTACCTCTTTCAGGAATAACAACTAAATGAAAGTGCTTTTAACTTTTTGCTGAACATCCAAGATATTAAAACCATAGTCAAACCCTTCCTTTATTAGACTGTTATTTGAAGAGGCATTTGTTTTTATCACAGATAAAACGGTTATTGAAAGCCACAAATATCGAATTTGATGATGTGATTCACATTAGTAAATCCTCAACAACTTTTATTACCCCATCCATTACTTTTGACAGATACATAATAAAGGTCATTTACCCCAGTGGACTCCATTTTCCTGTTTATTTGACCTTACTATACCTCTATGAAGTTCCACGGCATGGCATATACCCGACACAGAATCTAAGACTACAGCAGACCTATTTCAGCACGCTGAATGTTTTAATATTCACAATGGCCAGCATCCTGAGCAGACTAATGGATAAGTAAAATGTAGTACATATACACTGGAGATCTATTCAGCCATAAGAAAAATGGAAATCATGACATATTTTTGGATAATGATCTCAACATTAAAGCATTATGTTAAATACAACAGACTAGATTCAATAAGAGGAATATCAAATATTTTCTCTTTGGTAAAACCTACATTGAAATCATGTGGGGGTGTTTTTACTTGTATCTATACATTTGTGTGTCTGTATTCATGTAAATGTATCTTTGTGTACACTTGTGTGTCTCTAAGTGTGCATATGTGTATGTGTGTGTCTGTGTTTGTATGTGTAGGTCTGTATCTAAGTGTGAATGTTGGCCTGATGCTTTGTATATATATGTATGTTTATTTGCATAGTATGCATTTGAATATTGTGTATGCATATGTAGATTGAGTGGGTGCATGGTTATTTATAAGTCAAAGGGTTAAAAAGCAGATTAATGGAGATAAGATTTTAACAAAGATGAAAAATTAGAAAAAAATATGGAATACCATGTTTTAGTTAGTGTTTCTAATGCTATGTTGAAAAACCATGACCAAAAAATGCATGTGGAATGGAGAGGGATTATTTGACTTACACTTAGATATCACTGTTCATCATCGGAAAAATTCATGACAGAAACTCATACAGGGAAGGAACCTGGAGGCAAGGCCTAATGCACAGGCTATAGAGAGGTTCTGCTTATGACCTGACTCAGTCTGCTTTCTTAGAGAACCCAGAACTACCATTCCACAATGTACCTGACCCTCCCATAGCAAGCAATAATCACAAAAATGTCCTATAGCTGCATCTTATGGAGGCATTTTTTTCAGTTGAGGTTTGCTCCTTTAAGCTAAGTAAATCTAGCTTTGTCAAGTTGATACAAAACCTGGCATAATGATACATGTGATAAGAAAGCAACAGAAGCATTAATTTAGGAAAGGAAATAGATGGTGACAGGTAAAATGTAGGGGGTGAGGACTTGGTGAGAGGGATGGGCACAGGGGAGAATTTCCTGAACAGAACTCCAATAGCTTATGCTCTAAGATCAAGAATAGACAAATGGGACCTCATTAAATTACAAAGATTTTGCAAGGCAAAAGACACTGTCAAAAAGACAAAGCGGCAACCAACTAACTGGGAAATGATCTTTACCAACCTTACATCCGACAGAGGGCTAATATCCAATATATACAAAGAACTCAAGAAGTTAAACTCCAGAGAGGCAAGTAACCCTATTAAAAAATGGGGTACAGAGCTAAACAAAGAGTTCTCACCTGAAGAATATCTAATGGCTGAGAAGCACCTAAAGAGATGTTCATCATCCTTAGTCATTAGGGAAATGCAAATCAAAACAACCCTGAGATTCCATCTCACACCAGTCAGGATGGCTAAGATCAAAAACACAGGAGACAGCAGTTGTTGGCGAGGATGTGGAGAAAGAGGAACACTCCTCCACTGCTGGTGGGATTGCAAGCTGGTACAACCACTCTGGAAAGCGATCTGGCGGTTCCTCAGAAAACTGGGCATGACACTCCCGGAGGATCCGGCTATACCACTCCTGGGCATATACCCAGAGACTTTACCTGCATGCAATAAGGACACATGCTCCACTATGTTCATAGCAGCCTTATTTATAATAGCCAGAAGCTGGAAAGAACCCAGATGTCCCTCAACGGAGGAATGGATTCAGAAGATGTGGTATATCTACACAATGGAATACTACTCTGCAATTAAAAACAATGAATTCACGAAATTCCTAGGCAAATGGTCAGATCTTGAAAATATCATCCTTAGTGAGGTAACCCAATCACAAAAGAACACACATGGTATGCAGTCACTGATAAGGGGATATTGACCCAGAATCTCGGAATACCCTAGACACAATCCGCATATCAATAGATTTCTAAGAAGACGGAAGGAGAGACCCCTGGTCCTGGAAAGACTGGATGTAGGGGAACGCCAGGACAGAGTAACAAGAGGGGGTTGAATGGAGAAAAAAGGGAGGGAAGGGGGCTTATGAGACTTTCGGGGAGGGAGGAAACGGGAAAGGGGAAATGATTTGGAATGTAAATTAAAAAAATAAAATAAAATAAATAATAATAAAAAAAGAAAACAAAAAACAAAGACACATATGCACAGTCAAGTTAGGATAAGACTCATTACATCATATTTTTATTAGATATGTTCTTTTATTTACAGTTCAAATGTTGTCCCCTTTCCTGGTCCCCTCCCCCAAGAATTGCTTAATCCACCCCACCGCACCCTGCTCACCAATCAATACACTCCTGCTTCCCTGTCCAGGCATTCCCCTATACTGAGGCATCTAGCCTTTTCAGAACCAAGGGCCTCTTCTCCCTTTGTTGTCTATCAAGGTCGTCTTCTGCTGCATATGCATCTGGAGCCATCGGTCCCTCCATGTGTACTTTTTGGTTGGTTTAGTCCCTGGGAGCTCTGGAGGTACTGGGTGGTTCAAATTGTTGTTCCTCCTATGGCACTGCAAACTTGGGTCCTTTCTCTAGCTCCTCCATTGGGGACACTGTGCTCAGTTCAATGGGTAGCTAAGAGTGTGCCCCTCTGTATTTGTCATGCACTGGCAGAGCCTTCCAGGTGACAGCTATCTGGATCCTGTTAGCAAGCACCTTTAGGCATCCATAATAGTGTCTGGATTTTGCAACTGTATATGGGATGATTCCCTAGGAGGAAGAGTCTCTGAATGGTCTTTCCCTCAGTCTCTGCTCCACACTTTGTCTTTGTATCTCCTCCTTGGGTATTTTGTTATCCCCTTCTAGGAAGGACTAGAGTATCCATACATTGTTCTTCCTTCTTCTTGAGCTTCATTTAGTCTGTGAATTGTATCTTGGGTATTCCAAGCTTCTGGGCTAATATCTACTTATCAGGGAGTAAGTACCATGTGTGTTCTTTTGTAATTGGTTTGCCACACTCGGGATGATATTTTCTAGTTCCATCCATTTGCTTAAGAATTTCATGAATTCATTGTTTTTAATAGCTGAGTAGTTGAGGGACATATGGGTTATTTCCAGCTTCTGACTATTATGAATAAGGCTTCTATGAACATAGTGGAGCATGTGTACTTATTACATGCTGGAGAATCCTCCAAATAAATTCCCAGGAGTGGTATAGCAGGGTCGGAATACTGAATATCTGAGAAGCACCTAAAGAAATGTTCAACATCCTTAGTCATCAGGGAAATGCAAATCAAAATAACCCTGAGATTTCACCTCACACCAGTCAGAATGGCTAAGATCAAAAACTCAGAAGACAGCAGGTGTTGGCAAGGATGTGGAGAAAGAAGACCACTCCTCAACTGCAGGTGGGATTGCAAGCTGGTATAACCACTCTGGAAATCAGTCTGGCTGTTCCTCATTACATCATATTCTAACCTTAAAAAAAAAAGTGAAAAGAAGTAATTAGGGCTAGGGAGTAGGCTTATAAAGTGCTTTGTGTCCAAGCAAGGAGTCTTAAGTTAAACTTTCAGAGTACATTTAGCAAAGGCCTGAGTTTTTAAATTGTCATCCCAATATTGGAAAATTAATACAAGTAGATATCTCTAGTTTACTGGCCTGACAGTCTAGTGCAGCAAAGTGGAGCAGTGAAAAATAAGATGCCTCTACAAACTCTGATTTTGAGAAAGTAAGCTGACTGAAAAGCAGCTGCCTCCTGAGTTCCATTATTTGTAATGACAGATCAATCTATAGAGGACCTGAGAGGAGCACATCACAAGGAACCAATCTGCTAAGAGAGGGAAGGAAACATAGGCTATCAGAGTTCTCACCCTGACATAATGCTAGCAACACCCATAATAATGGAGACGTAACTCTGAAAATGATATAAAGATAAAGACTTTACAAAAGACTTTGAGAAATAACCCAAAGGTGTCAAGAAGGCAAAACAAAACAAAACAAACAATAAAACAACAACCAAACAAAAGAAACAAAAACAAAAAACAAAAAAACAAGATGTTAGAGGTAGAGGAAATAGATGTCTCTGAAACCTAGTTCTCAGAAAAAACTACCACATCTTTACTCTTAGATAGCTTAAATAGATGAATTAAAAGAAAATACACACACACACACACACACACACACACACACACACACACACACACACTATCTCCACACACACCAAAGAATAAAAAGTCCATTTTATAGGCTAAAAGGTATAACTTAAATAAAATAATAAATAAAGCATGCTATGCTTGCAAACACATGTACATTCAAACACACAATCATACACACATGCACACTTAAAGAGCAGGGAGTTTTCTGAGATTAAAATCTATTCAGTATATAGTAACATTGTCTTACACATGTGTATCAAAATTAAAAGGATGCTAAATGGTTGGAGACTATATTTTTAATAGAAAGCACATTACTCTTAGTTTCCTTTGTAAAAAACATTTGCAGAAAATTTAAGAGATATAGAAAATGTTTTGTGAAATTTGAATTTAGACAAGTAGTTTCCAGTTTTGCATGTTTATCCAATTGTGATTTATAACATTTTCAAAATCCATAAGGTTAATAAGATATTCAAAAAGAAAAAAAAAACGACTTCTGCACCATCAGATGATTAAAAGCTAAAATACACTAGAGGCTCTTTCAATTCCACTTTCGCATATTATTGATGTTTGCTACAGTGTACACAGCCGTCTTCCAGATAAACAGTTTGGAACCTAGCAATAAAAAACCAGCCATGTTCTGAAATGCTTTTATTTTAATTTTGTCTCATAAGCATTAATATTCTCAAAGGAGAATATGTGCTTCAATTCATTTAGTTAGATGAAAGCATGAATTTAGTCAGGCTGAAAGTCTAATCACATAGCAGAGTAAAATGTACCTTTCCATGTTCTAAAGTAAAACTAATTATTGGGCACAATGTGAGTGTTATGCTCTGTATGTGCATTCCAGGAAATACATAAAACATTGTGATCTCATGCACAATTTTGATCTTCCTTCTTTTTAACTAAGGGTCACCATTAAAGTACAGTATAGAGAAAAATAATTATTTTTAAAGTTCATATATTATACTGTTCTTGAAGTTCAGAAGAGGTCTTTATTTGTAAGATATGTTTTCTAATAAATAATGATGATCTGGCATATTTCTAAATTGTGTCATGCCATGTAACTACACTTTATTGCATAATAAGATAGATGTTTTACGCCTTGTTCTGAATTTTCATGTTTATGATATTGATGTAGATTGTTGCAAACTGACAATAGATTGTTGAAAATATGTCTCTTGTAGTTATAGCTCAGTAGTTGCAATCCCATATATTTATAAATGTAATTGAAGGACTTTTAAATGGTTATTGGACATAAGAAGCAAGACTGAAGGAAAGTCTATCCAGAGACTGCCCCACCTGGGCATCCATCCTACATACAGTCACCAAACCCAGACACTATTGTGGATGCGAAGAGGTGCTTGCTGACAGGAGTCTGTTATGGCTGTCTCCTGAGAGGCTCTGCCAGTGCCTGACAAATACAGAGGTGGGTGTTCACAGACAACCATTGGACTGAGCACAGGGACCACAAGGGAGGAGCTAGAGAAAGGACTGAAGGAGCTGAAGGAGTTTGCAACCCCATAGGAAGAACAACAATATAGACCAACCAGACCCTGCCCCACCCTAGATTTCCCATGGACTAACCCACCAACCAAAGAGTACACATGGAGGGACCCATGTCTCCAGCCACGTATGTAGCAGATGATAGCTTTATCTGGCACTAAGGAAAGGGGAGGCCCTTGGGCCTGTGAAGGCTTGAGACCCCAGCTTATGAGGTTTGGTGATGCAGGATTCGGTGGGTAGGTTGGAGAGTGATCTCATAGGAGCAGCGTAGAGAGCATCAGTAATAGTGTTAGGCCTTGCAGCCTCCTCCTTTTTTTTATTTTCTATGTTACTTATTTACATTCCAAATGATTTCCCCTTTCCCTGTTACCCTCTCCCCAAAAGTCCCATAAGCCCTCTTCCCTCCCCTGTTCCCCAGGCAACTCCTCCCCGCTTCTTTGTCCTGGTATTCCTCTACACTGCTGCATCCAGTCTTTCCAGGACCAGGGGCCGCTCCTTCATCTTCTTGGGAATCAATTGAAATGTGAATTTTGTATTGGGTATTCAGAGCTTCTGGGTTAATATCCACTTATCAGTGACTGCATACCATGTGTGTTCTTTTGTGATTGGGTTACCTCACTTAGGATGATAATTTCCAGTTCTGACCACTTGCCTAAGAATTTCATGAATTCATTGTTTTTAATTGCTGAGTAGTATTCCATTGTGCAAATATACCACATTATCTCTATCCATTCCTCCACTGAGGGACATCTGGGTTCTTTCCAGCTTCTGGCTATTATAAATAAAGCTGCTATGAACATAATGTGGCATATGTCTTTATTGCATGCCAGGGAGTCCTCAAATAGGATTCATCCCAGGAATGCAGGGATGGTTCAATATAAGGAAATCCATTAATGCATTCCACTATATAAACAATCTCAAAGAAAAAAAACCACACGGTCATTTCATTAGATGCTGAAAAAGCATTTGACAAAATTCAGCATCCTTTCATGCTAAAAGTCTTGGAAAGATCAGTAATTCAAGGCCCATATCTATACATAGTAAAAGCAATATACAGCAAACAGGTAGCCAGAGAAACTTGAAGCAATCCCACTAAATTCAGGGACTAGATAAGGGTGCCCTCTCTCTCCATATCTTTTCAATACAGTACTTGAAGTTCTAGCTAGAGCAAGTAGACAACATAAGGAAGTCAAAAGTATACAAATTGGAAAGGAAGAAGTCAAATTCTCACTATTTGCAGATGATATGACAGTATACTTAAGTGACCCAAAGAACTCCACCAGAGAACTCCTACAGCTGATAAACAACTTCAGCAAAGAGGCCGTATATAAAATCAACTCAAACAAATCAGTAGCCTTCCTATACTCAAAGGATAAGCAGGCTGAGAAAGAAATTAGGGAAATGACACCCTTCACAATATCCACAAACAATATAAAGTATCTTGGTGTGACTCTAACCAAACAAGTGAAAGATCTATATGACGAGAACTTCAAGTCTCTGAAGAAGGAAATCAAAGAAGACTTCAGAAGATGGAAAATTTTTCCATGCTCATGGATTGGCAGGATTAATATAGTAAAAATGGACTTCTTGCCAAAAGCAATATACAGATTCAATGCAAACTCCATCAAAATCCCAACTCAATTCTTCAAAGAGTGAGAAAGAGCAATTCAAAAATTCATCTGGAATAACAGAAAACACAGGATAGCTAAAACTATTCTCAAGAGTGAAAGAACTTCTGGCGGACTCAGTATCCCAGACCTCAAGCTGTACTACAGAGCAATAGTGTTAAGAACTGCATGGTATTGGTACATTGACAGGCATATAGATCAATGTAATACCAGAAATGAATCCACACTCCTATGGTCACTTGATCTTTGACAAAGGAGCTAAAAGCATCCAGTGGACAAAAGATAGCCTTTTCAACAAATGGTGCTGGTTCAACTGGACATCAGCATGCAGAAGAATGCAAATCAATCCATTCTTATTTCCTTGTACTAAGTTCAACTCCAAGTGGATCAAGGACCTCCACATAAAACCAGACACTCTGAAACTAATAGAAAAGAAACTGGGGAAGAGCCTTGAGTACATGGGCACAGGGGAAAATTTCCTGAACAGAACACCAATAGCTTATGCTCTAAGATCAAGAATTGACAAATGGGACCTCATTAAATTACAAAGTTTTTGCAGCCCCCTCTTGAGCTGAATTCCAATTTGTGCCTGTTATTGGACCTCGCTTCTCTCAGTATCTTCTCTATTTTTGTCCCTGCAGTTCTTTTAGACAGGAACAACTCTGGGTCAGATATTTAACTGTGGGATATCAAACCCATCCCCCACTTGATGCCCCTTCTTTCATCTGGAGGTGGAATCTGCAAGTTCCCTCTCCCTACTGTAGGGCATTTTACCAAAGGTCCCTCCCATTGAGTCCTGAGAGTCTCTTACCTCTCAGGTCCCTGTTGCAGTCTAGAGAGACCTCCCACCTCCTTTCTTCAGAGATTGCCTGTTTCGAATCTTTCTGCATCTTGAAAAACAAAACAAAACAAACTAACAAACAAACAACAACAACAAAGAAAGTCAAAAGATTCTTTCTGCTGGCCCTCAGAGTTTAAGTCCAGTCACCTGTCCCCAATACCTGATCTTGTTCCCTTCTTCCCTTCCCTGTTGCCTTTCCACCCAGCATCTCCTCCCCTACCGTGATTGCTTTCTTCTCCCTTCCAAGTGGGATTAGGCATCCTCACTTGGGCCTTTCAGCTTGTTAGCCTTCTTGAGTTCTTTGTATTGTATCCTGGTAATTCTGTACATTTTTTGTTAATATCCATTTATTAGTGAGTACATGCAGTAGATATACTTTGGGTCTGAGTTACCTTACTCAGGATGATATTTTCTAGTTCCATCCATTTGCCTGCAAATCTCATAATGCCCTCATTCTTAATAGATGAGTAATATTCCATTGTGTAAATGAACTATGTTTTCTGTATCCGTTCTTCTGTTGTAGGAGATCTGGGTGTCAATCTAGTTTTTTATAAGGAAGGCAAGTGGATGCTGTTGAGATCAGGCTGTGCATTGTTCTAAGTTACACTATACTGTGTAAAACTGCTAGATTTTTTGTGTCTGTTTGTGTGTTTGTTGGCTTGCTTGCTTTATCTGCACCTTGCTTGAGTGAATGCATTTACCAGGAGCTTTTGACTACATTTTTTTTCCAATGGGAAAAGATAAGAGCCCTATCTGTTTACAATTTGTCAGACACACCATACTACAAGAAGGAAATAACTCCACTGAAAACGAGGTAAGGAAGAGGAACCTTAGTGCTGTGATGGCAGTTCTCAATTATCTGCCCACCTGAGTTCAGGAGGACCCACAAGCAGAGAATTCTTGCAGGGGTTTTACCCTGTGTTTCTCCCCACTTTTGACCTGGCCTATGTCCATAGTTCTCTGTCCATCCTCAAGTTCTTCTTCCTGGACATAATTCTTCAACCCTCTATCTTCAGTATCCTTTTGTATTTTGAAACTGGACTTAAATCTACAGCTTGTCCCTCAAAGTTGTTTCTTGCATCAGGTCGACTTAATACTAACATCTTCTCCCTTGGCTTTTCTCTTCATTCTCTTTATTACTCTGAGAGATTCTCTTTGCATCTCCATTTCCTTTCATATTTCTCAGAATAAGTAAAATGTTTAAACTCTGCATTGGCCTCCAAACACTTCTGCAATAGTTCTGTCACACACACACACACACACACACACACACACACACACACACACTCTATTCTGTCCCTTATATATGCAAACATGTATGTACTATATGCACTTGTACTATGTAATGTGTAATCTGAGAGTGGGAATAAAAGAACCAATGGAAAGAATTCAAATATAAAGCAAGACATCCCAACATTTTTATCAAGCTTTTAACAACTAATCAAGTATGTGTGGACTCAACTCAGTTATTTTTTTTTTGTTTCGTATTGTTTTGGTTTTATTGTGTTGTTTTGTTTTGCTTTTTTTAAATAAAAGTTTAAAAAAATCCCTGTTATAATAGCATGACGAATATAGTTCAAACTTTATAATTGCACATTAGAAAATAATGATGATGTTCTTCATGTGTAAATTACTAAGAGCCGTAATATGCTTTCATTATTTAATATGAACATCTGTGTAAAGAAATGTCACCATATTACAACATGAAAGAGTAATTATATAGTTCATTATATAAAAGTACTCAAAGCATAAAAGAAAAACACGAATGTTCTTGAATCTATTATCTGTATTTGTTTTTTTAACAGATGGGGTGGAAATGAATTCTGATAAATCAGGAAGATTTAATATGGTATAGAAACATATTTTATACTTTGTTGGTGGGGTTTTTGTATCATGGGTTTGTATGGTTTTCTGAACTGAACTATAAGTTACAGGAAAAAAAAGTAAAACACAAGAAACCTGCCCAAATTCATTTAGTTGACTCCAGTCTACAAGGTGTAGAATTATCTGGAGACTTCTTTGCTTATTTTGAGTACATTTATGTAACAGTACTAGCCTGAGGGCATTAGGCACATTTTCTTCTCTTGACTATATTACCCTGAAGCATATTCTCAGGTGATGTTTCAGAAGTTTAAGTGTCTTCATTGTAAATAAAATACAAATAAACAAACTCATTTCCAAGTAACAAGTCAAACTTAATTTATATCTTATTAGCCCTAAGTTCACAGCATGGTCAAAATTAAAAGTACTCTACCTGGGAAGAATAGATGTGTTTGTTAGTTTTTGGAGTCAAAGAATAGATTTTTTTTTTAAATTATGAGTTGCCTGCCATTTAAAATGGTGCTCATTTTTAACCAGAGCAAACTCACACAACTTCAGAGCCTCAAGAAGTATTGTCTCATCCTATAGAACCTGCCCCTATGTGTGCCTGTGTGCATGAATGTGCACATGTGCATTTGTGCTTGTACAGGCATACAGGTGTGTGTGTGTGTGTGTGTGTGTGTGTGTGTGTGTGTGTGTGTGTGTGTGATAGATGATAAGGTAACCCAAATTCATGACCCTACTCAATATCAGGCTTCCCCATGTTTTTCTTGGTTTAGACTATTTTAGACTTATATACTGGGTATGAAATTTCCCACAACCTCCTGAAAGGACATAAAAACAAAATATTTCCATTTATTATGTAAGAAGAAGACATAGATGCCTTTGAAGCATCCTAAATTTATATCCTCTTTCCACCTGTTATCTTGTCTTTGATCTCAACTTTAATCTACCCATTTAAGTAAACTTTTAAAGGAAATTTTCATCCTTCTTGGGACCCAAATATCATCTCTAATAAAAATCTATTGTTCATTCTGTGAAAAAGAATTCCTGGAAAGTTCCTCATTCTACAAAAATTCAATTGATTGCTTAAAACCTCAATTTTGATTAGTTAGAAGGTTGTCTGTTCAGAACTCAGTAAAAATGTATCTTGGACTTTTGTTAACCTACCACATAATTCCACTCTGTGCAAAACATTTAAAAATTGTGCAATGGATTAACAAGACCCAACTTTTTCATGAATCAAAGGACTAAGTATATTCTTAGATCACATTTAAGACCTCTAGTAAATTTTTCCCAATCTTTCTATAACTCACCCACTTGAAGTATAAATAAATGTATTTGAGAATTGCCTTGATTTATGGTATCCTTTGTCCTGTTACTGTAAAAAGATCATTAAATTGCTGCCTAGTTGGAACATGCTGTTTGTTGAGATCTAAATCTATCTTTCTGTGCTGTAGTTACTCATATTAGGCTCAGAAGATAAAACATATGTTTTATTCTTTTGACGTGGGATCTATTTTTTGATTGTAGGTTTGTTTTGTTTTTCATTTTCATTAAGATTTTTAATGATACTTTATTTCAAAGCCTGATAATGCTCCCTGTGATCACCAGAACCTCTATGTTACAATATCATATATTCATATATGTTTCTTATAAGGATATGATTTTGAATATTGAATATGTACTGATTGTTAAATTGAATAATTGAATAAATATTAAATTATCAATTAGGATGTGAATCCCTGGGGAAGACTTTTTTTCTTTTACTTGTAGTCTTCCTCAATTACCTGTGGTTCTTTGTCAAGGGGTGGGACCTTGCCTGAAGAACAATTTTGTATTAAATTCCTTAATAACATTGGGTTATCAAACTTAGGCCCTAAGTCAGGTCTCTCCATTCATTTTCAGTAATCCAATTAAAAGAGAAAAAAGTAATCCAATTAAAAGAAAAAAAGTAAGAAGGAAAGAAGAAAACAATTTTATTGAGCCAATATAATATTTGTTATAGAGATGAGAGACAAAGACTATCCAGCTAACCTCATAAATACATTGTGCTGGCTAGTTTTTTTGTCAACTTGACATAAGATCATATTATCTCTGAAGAGGGAACTGCAATTGAGAACACACCTGTGGAAATCTATGGAGGAATTTTCATTATTAATGAATAGTGTGGGAAGGTGCAGCCTACTATGGAGAGTGGCACTCCTGGGTAATTGTTTCTGGGTTGTATTATAATACAGGCAAAACAACAACAATCATTCCTCCATACCTTAGCATCAGGTTCTGCCTTACGTTCTTGTCCTGAATTCCTTTCATGATTACCTACTTTCTCTAGTTGCCTTTGTTCATGGTTTTCTTCACACAAATAGAAAGTAAATTAAGATTTCACTCTTTAGAATTCTAAGGTGTAATTCAAGTTTAAGTACAGAGCCTGGGACATGCATATTGAAGCATTTTCAATTTTATTTACTGTAGACACATCATTGGTTGGGCTTCAGTCTCCTCCTATAAAGACACAGATATAAAATGGGTTCCTTTCACATATTTATAAACAACTAACTGAATAATAATGGTGAGGAGATGAACTTACAGTTCATTCAAACTGCTATCATAAAGTATTATAAACATCAAAGAAAATATTCTTCATTGTTCTAGAGTCTATAAAATTGCAAGCAATTATAATATCTCTTGAAGGACTTTCTCTAATTAAGAAAATTAATTTTCCAGGATCTTTCTCTTGGTTTCCTCAGTTCTCTGTGTGTTAGGATTGTAAAGTATAAGAAATTATAGGGATATGAAAGGAATCTGGTCCCTACATAGGAGTCTGATTGAAGTTTCTTGCTGGACAAGAATCAAGAATATAAGAAAAATACATTGCTAAATGCTTTTCTTTTGATGATAGTAAAATAATTTTAAAAAGTAAAATACAACTCTCCCTGAAATGAAGCTCTTATTTCCTAGGGAAAACAGTTTATTCTTCAGCCAATGTGAATGACCATGACCTAGGAACACAGACTCAAATTGTCCAAATTCCATTTTCAATCTTTGAATTTAGGCTAGAAATATTTCAGGTCATGATCAAATTCTGCAGCCTCTTTCTCAATATACATTCACAGCTCTTTGAGTATTTTGAATATGATAAACTTCTTTTATTTCTCGATAAGTTTAACCTAAAGTTCTAGGGTACAGAGTGACTATGACCACCCAAGCCTCCCCCACCTAATGGCTTCCAAGTTCAATGTCTCATGTACAAAACCAATAAGGAAACACGACAAAGGCGTAAGGGAGGGAATATAGATTGTAAAAAAGGAAAGAATCAATCTTGAGGACAGTACAGGTACCAACAGAGATATCTCTACTCTCTCTTCAGCAGTGTCATTTTGTGAATTTTCTGGAAATACATTTGATACATGAGTAAGTGGTTTCTGTATTCCTATTTGTCGCTGGTGACATTGTATAGAAGGATCTTTGGCATTTATTAATTCTTAGGATTATTCAATATAAACCTCTTAAGGAAGGATGACACAAAAGAAACTTATGAATACATGGTCCTATAAAACAGCATTACCTTCAAAGTGTGCTCAAAGCTTCTTATCAACTGAGAATAATTGATTTTAATATCATGTAAAACATCTGCTTACAGATTTTCTCTATTTGTTGCTATAAACATGAAAATTTCTATTACTATCCATAGAAATCCCATTTACTGGAAAATGAAATATTCTAACCCCCTTTACTAACCTAATAGATTCTAGTTTTCTGTTTTCAGGTCGTAATTCCATCTAAGTTACTTCAAGAGTCACCATATAATCTCAGTCACTGATAAACAAGGAGAAATTTTAAACATTATTACCAGTCCTTTGAGCTGTGACCATGAATATCAGCAGCATGATAGTGTCAATAGCGAACTCTGTGACATGTAAGTGAGATCTTTCTTTCAGAAACTAGCACACATATTCTTACATAGGTTTCATTTTCCTATGGAAGGATTTATTTTTTCTTAAATTTTGTGATTAAATTCATACTAAATATTAGTGATATACTCTAAATCTACTATACACTGTTATACTCTAAATCATGCTCAAATTCTTTTTGTTAGTAAGGCCACTGTATTAATTACTTTTATATTGTTTCAACAAAACACCATTCACAAGGCAACTTGTAAAAAAAAATGTATTTTGTTGTATCGATTGGTCAAATGTCAGGGTCCATAATGGCAGAGGCACAATGCAGGCATGATTACTAGAGCAAGATGCCAAGAGCTCACATCATGCACAAAGTAAAGCAAGTAATCTGAAATTTGTATGAATGAATTGTTGAAGTCTCAAGTCTTCATCAAGTGACATACTTCTCCCAACATAGCTGATATTCTGAATAACACCACCAACTAGGGACAATGTTTAATGCATGTGCCTATGCATTATGTTCAAATTCAAACAACCATTCCAAAGATCTGCCTTTATCTAAGTCAAGATTACCAAAAGATTAAGGTGACTCCTAAGGATCTGCCTGTAAAAAGGAAGGGTTTGACTCACTCCCTGACAACTCTAATGCTTGTTCATTATGATACTTGTGTGAATTTAAGTGGGCAACATAGAGCACAGTATAGAAAACAAATATAATTTATTAAATAATAACATGAGTCACTCTTAAAGGTAAGAATGAAAATTAATCAGAAAGACATGTAGAGGAAAACAAAAGACTAGAGGGATAATTGAACAAACTTATCCTTTTAGATAGATTTCAAGAAAGACAACAAGGGGAATAAAAACAGGACTCTTGTATCCTCTAATTTGAAGATATATATAATCTTCATATTATCCAGAGAAATTGATAACCTATACATGGATTGTGTGTTCTGATTTAGTGGGCCTTCTAAGTCCAGATTCCTCTTGATAATGCAAGGCTCATAAGGGCAAATTCAGCCACTAAATGCTATGATACTAATTAGATCCATCCTGGCATGCAGATCATAATAAAAGATAGTCATGAGAGAAGAATGTAAGAAATGTTAACCAGAAATTATAGGTTACGAATATATGATATATGTGACTGACTACCTGACCAGAGAAACAAAACAGCTCCAGATGATTGAGTGCTTTGCTCTCTCACTCCCCACCTTATGACCCACTTCTGCTTCCTATATAAATCTTCTGACTGGAGATGAGATGAAAGGCATTTTTGAACACAATAATCTGCCCCTCTTCTCAGATCACTGGCTATGTGAATAAAGTCCTGCTTAAATATTTAATTTCTGTCTCTTTACATTGGCATATATGGTGACAGGCAACAGGAGCCCAGTTCTGTTATAGCAATAGCAATCTGCTTTCATGAGGGACATTTCTTGTCCAGGTGTTTGATAATCTCTTTGATTAGCTCTTAATGGAGGGGACAATAGTATATATTTGTTCTTTACCAGAAAGCTGATGGTTAGACAACGATCTGTTGACCTTTGGGTTGTTTAAAATATTAAGGCTTCATACAGGGTTAGAGATACACTCAGATCTCATTCTTTTATTAGTGAAAATGAGATTTCCTGGAGAGAAGCTATGTCTGCGAATCTGATTGAGTACAACCTCAATTATTTAGAGAATTTGGGAATATTCTAGGTACAGAGGCTAATTATTTTTTTTAGACTAGCTGTAGGCCCCTAGATAGCCATTCCTTATGCCTTCTAACACCTGTGTAAGAAAAAATTTCCTGTGATTAATACATAAAAATTTGTAGGAATCTATTAACTTAGCAGTCAATTAGCTTCCATCTTCTCAAAGCTAACAAAAGCATCTCTCCTGTAATGGATTCATTAATCCTAGACTCTGAAGGCAGAGGCAGGCAATCTCTGATTTCAAGTACAGTCTGGTCTACAAAGAGAGTTCCAGGACAGTCAGGACTATACAGAGAAACTCTGTCTCAAAAAACTAATGATGATAATGATGATGATGATGATGATGATGAAAATAAAAGAAGAAATGTATGTGAAGCCTACAGAATGGAAAAGCTTATCCTATCTTCTTGAAATAGTCTCTATGATGTAAATCTATTAAACTTGCCTTTGCCTTCTCTTTGCTCTGTAAAACCATAAACCTAATTAAAATGATTCCATGAGAGAACACATAATGAAGAGTAACCTAAATCTATGTTCTGAGGACACAGCCACTCAAGTTTCTATCTCAAATAAATTTTCTCCTACTCTTTGGTAGATGAAAGTGATGATTTTGGGTTAGTGCTACTAGTCTATTAGATTCAGTATCTGGTTATCTGATTTATTGAAGTTGCTGTTTAGGAATAAGGGGTCCATTTAGAGCAACTTCCTGACTTCTAATTAATATCAAATTAATGTCATTGTTTTCAGATGGCTGACAGGGGAATGTGAGTCACCAAGACCTTTTTTTTTCTTTTTTTTTTTTTAGACTTCCACTGATGACTATCCCAACCTTATCACTCCCAGAGAATCAAGCTCTAAATATTTCCACTGAGGTAATAGTGGGTTGGAATATGTAAATTTTAGAGAAACACAAGCAGCAGTCTATAACAATATCAAATGCATTAAATTGTCTAAAGGCACAAATAAATCAGTTGAGGCAAATCTTAGCAACACTGCTGATTTCTTGTGTTCTTTCTCTGGAAAATATCACAACTGCTATTCTTGAATTCTCTGGTTTTGGTTCGAATGATAATGGGCTCCAGAGACTCACACATTCCCAAGCTTGGTCCACAGGTTAAGGAAATAATATTCACAGGATTCAAATGTGTAACACTGTTAAAGAAAATATGCCACTGGTGTGGGTTTTAGGTTTCAAAATGCCAGACTATCTCAACTAAGACTATATCTTTGACTAGGGTTATGTCTCAAGATGTAGGCTGTCAGCTACAGTTACTTCATCAACCTTGCCTGTTTGCTGAGCTGCTTCTTAGCATAATGTTCATGGACTCCTACTATGAAACTCTGAGCTCCCAAGAAACACTTTCTTCTACATGCCTTGGTTATGGTCTTTCTTTACCACAATAAGAAAACAAACAAAAAAAAACAAACAAACAAAAAAAACCAAACAATTACTAAGTCAGGTTCCCAAACACATCACCTTAGAGTTTATTGACTAGGGGAGTAATTGAGGCAGGATGTCAAGACAAGAAAAAGTATAGCAAAGAAAGAGAGTTTCTTTCCCTAGAGTCTGATAAAAGGCATTTACCAACTAAGGATAAAGAATTTTACCAACTGAAAAATATATTTCCACACTGATATCAATATTTGTTGAGGGTGAAAACCCTTTTCAGTTTATCTCATAAGCTTTAGTAAATATAGTCTTAATGATTTACAAGCATATGATACATTATGATGGATCTAATATTCTTCCTCATGAAAGTAAGATATATAGCATCATTCAAAATTATGATTATGTAATATTTATTCTTTCATCTACAGTGTCCACACAGAAATACAGTGACTGCTATGGCGTAAGTTAAAGTAGAATGTGTTACTAGTTTATAAAGGCTTTAGTCTTACATTGTTAACTATAGAAAACTAGATTCAAGCTTCTAAAACAGTAAAAACATTGTAACTTACACATTAAATTTAAATATATATATATTTGTACAGTGCAGGCTCCAACACATACCTTCGCACATTTAGGCACTGAAGAGATAGAATTAGTGTTTATTGCTTTAGTTTTATCTGAATAATGTGTCACTATCATACATAGTATTCTCTACCACCTCCAAATTTGTGTCAAGAAGATATGGTAGTATATTTGAATTTTCCACTTTGCACAATTATGTAATATTCCTTGAATTCATTTGCTATGAAACTGCATCTTGTACTGAGGAGTGAAAATGTCTTTACTGTTCCTTCATCTCATAACCTTGTTCTTCCTTGTAGAAGATTTCCAAATTCACCATGAGCCTCTTAAAAATTCAGCACTTACTAAGTCTTCTATCACAGTCAAGGTCTGAGAGAAGTACAAAAACTGTTGGAAGCACTGTTGACTCATGCAATGCTGAATAGCAATTAATAAATGACATCAAACTGATACAGATAGCACCAGGATGACAAAAGGAGCCAAGAAATAGAATTATAACTTGCTATGCTTAATTGTAGAGGCAAAGATGTCAGAAAAGAGACAGATACTGAGAACCCATGTAAGTAGAGACAAAATTGTTACAGCTGTACAAAAATCTGGGAGTGCATATATAGAATGGAGTGACACATCCCATGTGTGTCTTTGAGGGCCAGATGTTCTTTATAATATTTGCTCCCTAGAATGACTGTAATTCTGTCTGTGGACTTAGAATACTGTAGATTATTTCTTACTTGTAAAACATTACTTTGGGAAAAAAGCTAATACTAAGCTTTCTCAGCCTATCTTCTTTCAGCATATTTTAACTGTCTACATCCTCATCATGTGTGCCACATTTTCCTAATGCTCTGCAATACATATCTCTTATAAAACAAGAAAATGCACCTGAGATTTTCTCTTCTATCTCTTGTTGGTGATGCTTACATCTGATTTCTGATCTCTTTTCTAGGTTTCCTATCTCCAAAGTTGTCTCCCTTTATGATTTCTTTATTGTTTCTTTTTTCATTTTTAGATCCTGGATTGCTTTATTCAATTCCTTCACCTGTTTGTTTGTGTTTTCCTGTAATTCTTTAAGGGATATTTCTGTTTTCTCTTTAAGGGCTTCTACCCGTTTACCTGTGTTCTCCTGTATTTCTTTAAGAGAGTTATTTATGTCCTCCTTAAAGTCATCTATCATCATCATGAGATGTGATTTACAATAGCTTTCCCCTCTACAAACATCCTATCCTATCCCCCTTACCCTGATTCTATGAGGGTGCTCTCCCACCCACCCACTCCTGCCTCACTGCCTCCCCTCCCATGGATGCCAGATAAGTCCCCTTCAGCTCCTTCAGTCCTTCTCCTAATTTCTCCGTTGTAGTCCCTCTGCTTAATCCAATAGTTGGCTGTGAGCATTCACATTTGTATTGGTCAGGCTTTGGCAGAGCTTTCTCAAGAGACAACTGTATCAGGATCCTATCAGCAAGCACTTCTTGGCATCAGCAATAGTGTCTGGGTTTGGTGTTTGCATGTGGGATGGATCCCTAGTTAGGACAGTGTAGAATGAATTGTTACAAATAATTTAATAAATTTTGAGTAACTTGAACTGACAACTGATATCAATTATTTTGATTAGATAATATCCAGATCCCAAACTTACACATGTACAACTGGAGATGAGAAGAAATCATCTCCAGAGATTTATGTTTTCATTACCTCAGAGGTTGAAAGAATTGCATTAGTTTTCGTATTATACAGATTTTGTTTTACTTTATTTTTCATAAACAGAATTTAAAAAGTCATCAAATTAAACTCATAAATTTAAAGAATTTTAGAAGCCAAAAGTGTTCTTTATAAATTATTTAATTGAAGACATGTATTGGGTCAAAAGGAGAAGCATATAGGCTAAGAGTATCTTATTGGTTCATGGAATAATTTATCTTTATGTAAAGGTTAGAATACAGGAATATTCTTACAGACATCTCTGATTCTACACTACATTGGATCTCTTTTATTTTTTGTTTGGGGGTTTCTTTGGGAGGGGGTTGGTGTTGCATTTGTTATGCTGTTGTTGTTTGACATACAGCTGTGTACCGAGATAATAAAATGATATAAATTATGTTTCAAAAAGACTTTAAATACAAAATAAATAAACCCCAAATGAAAAACTAACAACTTAATATAGAATGATTGGTACTGATTGGGTGTATACTAAAATATGCACTACCTTATATTAAACTTAATCCCACCTTTAATTTAGGTCAGAGGAATTGGGGCTGGAGAGATGACTCAGCAGTTAAGAGCACCAACCCATCTTGCAGAGGTCCTGAATTCAATTCCCAGCAACCACATAGTGACTCCCAACCCTCTGTAATGAGATCCGATGCCTTCTTCTGGTGTGTCTGAAGAGAGGAATGGTGTACACATATACATCAAATAAATAAATAAATAAATCTTTAGCTGAACAGTGGTGGTACGTGCCTTTAATCCCAGCACTTGGGAGGCAGAGGCAAGCAGATTTCTGAGTTCAATCCAGCCTGTTCTACAGAGTGAGTTCTAGGACAAAAACAAAAACCAAACCAAACCAAAACAAAACAAAAGAAATGTACTTGACACAAAGAAAAATAAATAAAAAGAACCCACAAATCCTGAGAGCTGAGGAAGTTTCACCTAATGATAATTCAAATATTTGAACCAGAATCCATCATGCCTTCGGGTAGTTTTGTCTGCATTCCCTAACATGGTCTGGTAACCCCCCCAAAAAAAACCAAAACACCCCCAAACAAACAAACAAACAAAAATAAGCTGTGTAATAATGTTAAATGTTGCTATGGAGCTATTGTTTTATAGGAAACCTTGTCATTTCTTGATAGTCGCATGTGCCCCACCTTTATAGAGCAATTTTAGAAATCAATTTAGAAATTGAGATTATAAGTTATTTCTCTACTAATACTAATCTTGAGGTATACCTCAAAATTGTTATCCTATGGAATTTCGAGCTATCTTTGAAAGACAGGCAAGTAGATATCTAAGACCCTCACTTTGTCCCTGTCACTGTCACTACAAGGCAATAAAAGCACACAAATATGGTCACTTTCAATATTGAAAATGGGCTAGGGACATAAAGATGAAAGTTTATTACTATTTCACATAAGCATCCATAATCAATCTTGGTGAAAGCCTTAATTCTTCTCCTACCATTTTGACTGTTTCAATGTTTCTGCGCTTTGTTTGTATTTTCATTTTTTTTTAATTGGATATTTTATTTACTTACACTTCAAATCTTATTCTCTTTCCAAGTTTCTCTCCACAAAACCCCTATCCCATCCCCCCTCTCCCTGCTTCTATAAGGGTGCTCCGGGACCCACCAACCCGATCATTGGACTGAGCATGGGGACCACAATGGAAGGGATGGACTTTGTTTTCATGACTTGGGGTTTTATTCAGCTGCCCGTGCAACACCTGTTTTCAATGTAAATAGTTTTAATAAATTAAGTCTTCCTTCATTGCCTTTATCAGCATGCAGTTCATAAATAACTTATTATTTATAGCAAGTGATGTTTGATGTATCCAACTGAAAGTTAGATTGAACTGGAGAGATGGCTCAGTGGCCATGACTACATACCGCTCTTCCAGAGGAGTAAAATTTGGACTGAGCATGCACATTTGTTGGAGCACATCACTAGTAATTCCAACTTTAGGAAATCTGAACCTGACATTCCCATTGGCATCTCTACACACACACACACACACACACACACACACACACAGAGAGAGAGAGAGAGAGAAAGAGAGAGAGAGAGAGAGAGCGATAAAGGCAGACACAGAGAGAAATAATAAAATAGGCATAGATCTTGAGGGTGAACCAGGAGTATCATCATTTCAAGAATAACAATCTCTACAAAGAGATTTACAAGCCAACCTACACATGCGCAGTTTAATGTTGATGTTATTTGAAGAAAAAAAATCATAATTCTTCTTTTCATCTTCTTTTCTTGTAAAAAAAAATGAAATTCTTTGGGCCTTAATGATTAAGTTGGGTGGCCAACTGAGGCTAACTTGGAAACGTGGCAATGGGTAGTAATATTTAGAACACGGCAGAAATGATTATGAGATGAACAAAGACAAATGAAAGGGAAAAATAGTTTTCTATTTTACTGGGTGGCTATGAAACATTGCTTCCAAGACTGATAAATCATCATAATGATGAAAGATTCTTTGGAGGAATAGGAAAAGTGATAGTACAGAGGGTGAACGGGTGACCAGAGAATTACTTAAGACCAGTGTTTGTGAGTAGTTTTCTGTTGCTTGTATAATAGATACCATAATGATGTATCATTAAGTTCCAACAGGCCAATCGAATTTTTTGATTCAGTAGTCTAAATATATAGAATCAAAGCAATTAAAAGTATTGAAATAAAATTGAGATGATTACAAAGTTTGAACCTTAGTTTTAATTACTAGATCCTGAGTATACAATTAATTCACTTATCATAAAATCCATGTCAAAACTATGTATGTATACACATACATGTGAAATATTAAACTATAAAATAGAACAAATAATAGTTTAGAGTTATAATCTGTGATCACTTTATTTTTAAATAAATACTGTATCATACATCAATATCACTTTTTATCAGTTTGAAACTTCAGTGTTGATTATGCATGTAGTTTTTACTATTATTCTGTCTCACAAAGGTCTCACACAGCAATTACATCTTCACAATACAAGACAAATATATATCAGACAGTAATATTTCTAGTAATAGAGGTAAAAATATGAAACTGAACTGAGTGTAAAGAGATATTTTATGGAATATGTAGCACAATAAATTTTCAGAGCAGTATTTTGTCTTATAGGTGCAACTATCCATTTTACTGAATAATCAAACTAACTTTGAATAAGAACGTTCCCCAAAAGTCTCACATTTTTGACTTCATAGTGCTCTGTAAGAAGGTTTAGATTCTGTGTTCATGTTGCAGGCAGTTTGTTACTGAATACATGCTATAAGAATTTAAAGACTGACTCAAGTTCTAATTTGCTATCTCTGCTTTGAAAGATTGCTATCTCTTCTCCAAACATTGATAGTTTGAGTTCTCAGCTAGCTTCTTGAGTCCCCCATTCTTATGCCCTCCCATGACTCAAAGCATGGTGCGCCCTTATCATTCTGGAACCCTTAACCCAATAAACATTACCTTTTTTGAGTTGCTTCTGGTCATGTTGTTTTATTACTGCAATTGAAATGTAACAAACACAGTATTAATTGAAAATATTTTTTATTAGATATACTCTTTATTTACATTTCAAATGACTTCACCTTTCCTGGTTCAGCCCTCCCCGAAAGTCCCATAAGACCTCTCCCCTCCCCTTGTTCCCCAATCAACCCCCTCCCACTTCCCTGTCCTTGTATTACCCTAGGCTGCTGTATCCAGCCTTTCCAGGACCAGGGGCCTCTCCATCCTTCTTCCTGGGCATCATTTGTTATGTGAAATGTGTCTTAGGTATTCTGAACTTCTGGACTAATATCCATTATCAGTGAGTGCATACTATGTATGTTATTTTGTGATTGTGTTACCTCACTTAGGATGATATTTTCCAGGTCCACCCATTTGCCTAAGAATTTCATGAATTCATTGTTTTTAATAGATGAGTAATATTCCATAGTGTAAATATACCACATTTTCCGTATCCATTCCTCCATTGAGGGATATCTGGGTTCTTTCCAGCTTCTGGCTATTATAAATAGGGCTGCTATGAACATAGTGGAGCATGTGTCCTTATTACATGCTGGGGAAATCCACTGGGTATATGCCCAGGAGTGATATAACAGGGTCCTCCAGTAGTGTCATGCCCAGTTTTCTGAGGAACCGCCAGACTGAGTGCTAGAATGGTTGAACCAGCTTGCAATCCCACCAGCAGTGGAGGAGTGTTCCTCTTTCTCCACATCCTTGCCAGTACCTGCTCTCTCCTGAGTTTTTGATCTTAGACATGGTGTGATGTGAAATCTCAGGGTTTTTTTGATTTGCATTTCCCTTATCACTAAGGATGTTGAACATTTCTTTATGTGCTTCTCAGCCATTCGATATTCCGACCTCATTTACAAATGTCGGTGCCCTTGTATTTGGAGAATAGATGTTCAGAATTGAGAGTTCTTCTTGGTAGATTTTACCTTTGATGAGTACAAAGTGTCCTTCCTTGTCTTTTTTGATGACATTTGGTTGAAAGTCTATTTTTTTGGATATTAGAATGGCTATTCCAGCTTGTTTCCTGGGACCATTTGCTTGGAAAACTGTTTTCCAGCCTTTTACTCTGAAGTAGTGTTTGTCTTTGACACTGAGTTGCGTTTCCTGTATGCAACAAAATGTTGGGTACTGTCTACATATCCAGTCTGTTAGTCTATGTCTTTTTATTGGGCTATTGAGTCCATTGATGTTAAGAGACATTAAGGAATAGAGATTGTTGCTTCCTACTTTTTTTGATGTAATTTTTATATTTGTGTGGTTATCTTCTTTTGGGTTTCTTGGAAGAAGATTAATTTCTTGCTTTTTCTACTGTGTAGTTTCCCTCCTTTTGTTGGTGTTTTCCATTCATTATCCTTTGAAGGTCTGGATTTGTGGAAAGATACTGTGTAAATTTGTTTTTGTCATGGAATACCTTGATTTCTCCATGTATGGTAATTGAGAGATTTGCTGGATATTGCAGTCTGGGTTGGCATTTGTGTTCCCTTAGGGTCTGTATGACACCTGCCCAGGCTCTTCTGACTTTCACAGTCTCTGGTGAGAAGTCTGGTGTAATTCTGATAGGTCTACCTCTATATGTTACTTGACCTTTTTCCCTTACTGTTTTTAATATTCTTTCTTTGTTTAGTACATTTGGCATTTTAATTATTATGTGACAGGAGGAATTTCTTTTCTCATCAAATCTATTTTGAGTCCTATTTTGATTCTTTAGTTTAGGAAGACATTTATTGACCCTTTAAGTTGGAAATCTTCACTCTCTTCTATACCTATAATCCTTAGGTTTGGTCTTCTCATTTTGTCCTGGATTTCCTGGATGTTTTGGGTCAGGACCTTTTTGCATTTTGCATTTTCTTTGACTGTGGTGTCAATGCTTTCTATGATATCTTCTGCATCTGAGATTCTCTCTTCTGTCTCTTCTATTCTGTTGTTAATGCCTGTATCCTTGACTCCTGACTTCTTTCCTAGGTTTTCTATGTCCCAAGTTGTTTCTGTTTGTGATTTCTCTATTGTTTCTACCTCCATTTTTAGATCCTGGATGGTTTTGTTCAATTCCTTCACCTGTTTTGTTGCGTTTTCCTGTAGTTCCTTAAGGACTTCTCCCTGTTTACTTGTGTTCTCCTGTATTTCTTTAAGGGAGTTATTTATGTCCTTCTTGAAGCCTTCTATCAGCATCATGAGCTGTGATTTTAAATCCAAATCTTGCTTTTCTGGTGTGTTGGAGTAGCCAGGACTTGCTGTTTTGGGATAATTGGGTTCAGATGGTGTCATATTGCCTTGATTTTTATTAGTAATGTTCCTACATTTGCCTTTTGCCTTCTGCTTAACTCTGGTGTTAGTTGGTCCTGCTGTCACTGGCAGGTGCTTGTCCCTCCTGAGTGCCTGCAAGACTATTTCAGCACCCTGGAGTGACCGGCTTACCCCTGGCACAGAGTGCTGTGGGGCTTCCCAGCTCCTGCATGCAGGTGGAGCCCTGGCATTCTGAGTCCCAAGTAATCTTACACCTGGGTGTTCTCTGAGTTCCTGGCTCTAACAGCCAGTTCAGTTGCAGAATGGAGATGATGGCCTCACCTCTAACTGCGGGACTCCCTGCAGATGTCCCCTAGCAGGATAGGTGCACAGAGGGCTGTGGGGGTGCTGCCCAACTCCTGGTTGCAAGTGTGGCCCTGGAAGACCATGTCCCAAGAGATCTTATACTCTGGTGTTCCCTGCTTACCTGGCTGCACCTGTCTGCTCAGTCACAGGAGCAAAGATGGTGGCCTCACCTCTAACTAGGGCACTCCCTGCCTTAATTAAAAATGTTAATTTGTGTAAATATTGTGTGGATCTTCTTCTGGATCATCAAGAAAGTCAGATAATTGTAATTCATTTGTCTATTGTTATAGACTGCTCTGTGTGTGTGTGTGTGTGTGTGTGTGTGTGTGTGTGTGTGTATGTGTATAGATCAGATGAAATGTTTTAAGAACTGATTCTTTTTTATCACACTGAATTCTAGGGATTAAAGCAAGTTATCAGACTGGCCCAGCAAGTGCTTTTATTAACTGATCTTTATGCAAGTCAAAATAAGACAAAGCTTTCTGTTTGTCTACTTTGCTTGGACAAACATATATGAAGCTACTAAGTAACCAGCCAGAGTAAATTATATCCTCAGTTAAGTGTTGACATATATATTTAGTTACAGGATATCATTATAAGCATCAAATCAGAATAAATACCTCTTTACTACATAAATGCTAAAATAATAATAAAGTTTGACCTTAATAATTTTCTAAGTTTTTGCTGTGGGTGGTTCTTCACTGGGGATGGAGGGGGAGTATATTTGACATAGGCATTCACACAGAGGGTTAAAGGAAGGTACATTTTCCTAGGCATTTAAATATATTAGCTAAGTAACAGATAAGTGGTATATTTTCTTAATTGCACTGTATTTAAGCTCCAACCAGGTAGTGCTTAGTGAGGATAACAGTGGGTCATTTGTGAGAAATTAATGTTATTTTCCATTCTGATAAAATGTTAGTTATTACAATAGTACAGCATTTGAATTTGCTTCTGGTAATGATAAAAATTCACTATCTCCAGGTTTCCTGAAAATCTGAGACCAGTACTTCAGTTTGTTCTACATACACAAAATAAATTTCTAATGTTGGATATTCCAAATAGATACTTAAGCACTCTACAGGAGAAATAAAAACTTCATATTCCTAAAAATTTGAGAGGCATCACTTCTTTTTCAAAACTTTTTAAATATGCATACCTACTCAAATAAATCGTAAATTAAATTATGTATATTTCAACTGCATGGCTGTAACTATACATATAGTGTTATTTTATGGAATGAATTATTATGGAGGCCTTACAAACATTAGTAAAGAAGCTTCCATCTTGTATTCTCAAAAATTCTTAGTCACCTTTGGTGGTTCATGCATGTAAACTCAGCAAAAGGGCCGACTCAAAGAACTACTATGAACTTGAGAAGAATGTTGAATCCTAATGAGACCTAGTTTTGATTGAATTATAATGAAAGATCCTATTTTCAAAGTCTCCTTGTTTGGGTCTCATTTAGGAAGCCATGTCCTTGAAACTTCACGGGTGCAGCTTTCTGTATATTTCTAGGAATGGTAACTTCATAGCAGACATGCTGATTTACAAGTTCCTACAGATTTTCTGCCTCTTTTCATATTTACTGGCCCTCTGCTGCAGCAGTAGTGTTGTAGATAAATCAGTTGGGGCTGGACATCACAATCACTTTCTCTCTGGAATTTGATCAGTATGGCCTCCATAATAATTCATTGCATAAAATAACACTATATGTATAGTTACAGCCATGCAGTTGAAATATACATAATTTAATTTACAATTTAATAAGTTTCTACCTGTTACAAATGGAATATTCATGAGTTGTGAAGCACGCTTAACTGTGGCTCTAGGCATGAAAAATTTCAATTCAGTTAAGAATTATGCTGTTTTGGGAAACCGGTGGTTGTGGGTACTCCTTTATGATTAATGATCTTTGGGTAGCTAGCTTACTTTCTATCATCAGGCATTATTTTCTTCTTGTTGAGATTATTTAAGCCCACTTAGAGGCCTGTTCATTACCACCAAGTTATTAGTGCCATTACTGCTCCATTAGGGCATTTCTGCCACTATGGACATTATTATGGGTATCAGAGCTGAGGAGAACAATGCATCCATAATATAAAATAACTAATAATATTGATTATGTTATGTTATTGAATTTCTCTCTCTCTCTCTCTCTCTCTCTCTCTCTCTCTCTCTCTCTCTCTCTCTCTCACACACACACACACACACACACACACGAAAAGAAGCATGAATTAGAAAGAGAACACATGTGGATGGTGCACATAGACAATGTTAGAAAGAGGTAATTGGAAAATGTTACCATTATATTATCGCTACTTATATTGTTATATTTTAACTTAAATGTACAGCAGAGAGCTTTTCTTCTTGCCAGCCCAGAAAATTCCTAGAATTTTCTAACTAGTGAAATAAACCTTAGAGACAGATAATAAACCCATAGTTTTGGAGATGTAAACTTGTCATTGTCTTTGTTTTCATTGGAACATATTTTACCATAGCTTGTGGAAGATACCAACTATCACGTTAAGCACTGCACTGAGATATCATCTTAGATAAACATGTTCTCCTACTGCTACCCCAGAACATGGTACACTCCAGTTGCTCAGTATACTAATACTTAATTCAATTCAATTCAATGTAGCACACTTACTAAATATGTGCTTAAAACACTGCTATAAAATGCATTTTTCACAAAAATGATATTGACCATGGGTATGAATTTTAAAAATTATTAGATTATCTTTTGATAATCTAATTATTATTAGATTAGATATTAGATTATTGGATATTAGATCACGGGCTTTTTACATATTCAGAATTCTGTTATTTCAATATAACAAATATTTGTATCGCATACTGCATCTGTAGTTATATGTACTAGTTTTTATTTAAACATCGAGTATATGTGTTTAGGAAAGAACATTTATTGAAAAATCAAGGAGATGTTGCCTTCTGTTGCTCCTCAGAACTGCCATCCCAGATCATATTTCTAAATTTGTCGTGTTCTCTTGTTGCTTACAATTTTTATGAAATACCACCCATTTCACACCTCTCCTTGTGACCAAAATGTACTCAGGAAGAGCAGAATATTAAATTTGACCTCATTGGAGTCTACGTATGTACAGCAAAGAATTTGTCTCTTTACTGAATCGATATTTTCATGTAAAAACTGGAGGTGTAGGAGATACCAGCAGACTCTTATAAATATATGTTACATATGTTTCAAGCGGTTTCCTTTACATTTCAGCCCGTCCTCTTCTCTCTGAGAAACTGAATAGATGTTGATGAATAAAGAATTTATAGATGTTGGCTTCAGGGCAACTGAGTTCAATCTCATTACATGATATTGTTAAGGAAGTTGCTAGTTTTATTCAGGGTGACCATTATATGTGACATACAGTATGTTCAAGGTTAAGTACATATTGTAAATTTTTAAAACGTGTTTCTAATTCAAATAGATTCATGAGAAAATATGTGTTGCTATGAATAGATAAATTACAGGGAATTTAAGCTTTAGTTTAATTCACTTTATCACATTGAACTTTCAAGATGGAATAAATGATATTTTTGGTTAATTCAAACTATAACATTAACTCCATAGCAACACTTGCACAGGAGATTAAATTTTATTGCTTCTGATTTATATATTAATTTTTCTTCTCACTTCTTTGTTTCCCTTTTTCTTCCTTTTAAAAGAATTTTTATTAATTTTTTTATGAAATTCTCATAGCAACACAATTACCTCATCTGATGCTATCTTAAAATCTGAAGCCATGCTAAATCATTAAAATTAAGGGAATTTTTTGAAAATCGGTATATTCATTAGATTCCTAAATTATAACTTGAGAATTGCCTATCAAGAAATGATCCTCATGAAGATACCAATCTGTATGGACCAAGTATATGTTTACCTGACAAAATGAAACTAAATGCTACCAAGTTTCAGATAATTTTATAAAAATATTTTAAGTATATGATTATGTTATAAAATAAAATATAATCTAAACAGAAATTGAATAAACTATATATATGTATATATATATACTATATGCAATGTAATGTATGCATACTATGTAAATATACAAAGTCTAGTCACAATATATAATTATAGAATAGTATCTAAATTATATGAAAATATAATGATTATTGAAAATGATATTTAAAAACATATATAATGTAATTAGGGCATTTTAACTTTGGAACTGACATTTGTGGATGAACATAAGGATATTTAGAGGATTTTGAAACATTTTTTTTGTTGGGAATGGACAGTTGGTCTTTTGTCTTACATTTTTCAGTTAAGCCTTTGTATCATAACTGGTTTTATGACCTAGAATAATTTTATAAAATTTAAGTACCTAACATTTTAAGCAATGTAAACAAAATAATGAATTATGTTAAATATCCAAATTTATCATAAATTTATATGCATGCTAATGAACATTTTATGCTATAAAATGAAAGTTTTAAATGCCATAGGTAATTTCCTTGATGTTAAGAAAACGTAACTATTCAGGTGTGGTGATATTTTCAATTAGTGTTTTACAGAAGTAATTAGTGAGTCATCACATTATGACAATGATTTAATAATCAATTCACAAAGAACTAATCTAAGGAACTAACAAAAGAAAGTTTTTAAAAAGTAAAGTAAGTTTAATAAAGAACTATGTTCAAATCAGACAGCCATCTAAGCAACACATATCCTCAGGATCATGCCACTCTCTTCTACAATATAATTTGATGCTTATATTTGGTGCTGTAGAATGAGCAAGTGAAATAATTTGGCTCAACCAATCATTTATTTTGTTCTTGTGGCATAACTGTATGTCCAGCATAAACAAGTACCTTTCATTTTATGTAAATTGAGTAGCCAAAATGTTTAGCACTTTTTTGACTTGATAAATTTAACAGAAGTCTTCATAAAAAAAAAAAAAGAAAATATTGGTAGACCCTTCAAAGAATTGCATTTATTTGCAATACCATTTCATTTCAATTAAAATAATATGTGCATTTAGAGCATAATAAAAAATATTGGATTTATATTGGGCTCTATAAAAAAAATTATGAACTGGCAGTTCAATTGAAAAATTTCTTAAAATGTTTCCTCCAGAGAGGGAGATATGCAACTGTACCAATCTCATAGAAAGCAGAGGTGTTCAAGTCATCTATGTCCAAGGAAGTTAATAAGTACATTAAAGATGAAAACAATTTTTAAAATATCTTCATGTGATAACAAAGATCCTGTTTATTCAGGAAAATAACATGAAGCTTTTTTCATAAAGAATTTTTATTTTGTAAATGGAAGGAGCATGTATATTTAGGACCTGAAATGTGTCTCAGGAGATGCAACAGGTGATTAGTTCTCATGTCTACCTGGGCTTAAATTACCATGTTGAAACATGTGTGAGTGTGTGTGTGTGTGTGTGTGTGTGTGTAATTTTAATGAGTTTTCCAATTTTGATTTATTTTTTATTTATATTGTGTGTATAGCTCTAAGGAAAACACTCTAGAGTTTGTTCTTTCCAGTGTAGGGTTCAGAGAGTGAACTCAGTTAGTCTTGGCGGCAAGTATTACTATCCATTGAATCATTTTACTATATGCCAATCTTGATTTGAAACATTAAGATGTATTCATATTTGAATTGCTAGCATAATTTGGTATCAGAGTTTTATGGCCTTAAGGCTCTCTGGAATTAAAGTGAAGAAATAAAATAAAGAATAAGATTGTTTTGGAGAGTTAAATAAGAACTAACAACTTTAGATCTCTCTCTTATTTCAGTAGCAAGGTATAATGAGAAAGATGATCACACTGGGTGAAAATGCTACTTTGCTCTTTACCTATGGTATGTAAGAGTGACTAAATGGTTGCCTTATCCTTTTTCTTTGCTTCATTTTTTTTAAACTTGAGAACACTAATACACAACTTAGAACAGTGTTTCTAAGTGTTGTGCCTCGTTGATGTAAATCCAGAGTGATACTTTATTAAGAAAAATGGGCAGAGTCTGAGTTTAAGAGATACAATTATTGCAGCTAAAGATTTAAACACATATATTAGCTATTAAACACTCAGTGAGATATACTTCAGAAGTATTGGTGCAGGTAAACACACAGGATGGAATGCATTTGTCAATATTTGTCGTGATAGTTAATAAAAAGTCATGAGTATTATAATCTTTTTAAAGGACATGTCTCATCAAAAACCACTAATTTATAATTTATTCCAATAATAAAGAACCTCCTTGAGGCTATATCTTAAATAAAACTTCCATTGGGAAGAATACTTGACATCTCTAAATTATCCCTGAACAGCTTGGAGACCTCCCCTAGATAAGCAACTCTAACAGGCTGCAGACCTCCTACATGAAATAAAATAAAATATCCAGAGTGCTGTAAAAGAGCGAAATACTATAAGCCTGTGAGCGTCTTCCTATTTCTGTTTTATTTATACTGTTTATAAAAGTAAATTACTTGTTTGAAGCACTTACTCTTGAAGCTGCCTGCATCTCTATGGGGAAGGACTCCAGTGAATCCTCTTTTATTGGAGGTGGTTGATCTTTAGCCCCAGGGAGGAGATCTGCAAGGTTGAAAAGCTTTGCTTTCTAAGAAGAGAGTCAATCTGATTTGAGAATAGACAGAGACCTCCTACTAAGAGCCCAACCTGGTAGAAATTGCTTTTAAAATTCTACTCCCTAACGCCAAACATTGTACCCAGGACACCTATATTTCTGTAAAAAGCTATGCAATCTTGGCCTTTATGTTTCAGTTTCAAGGAATTCCAAAGTTAACAACATCACTTCATCAGAGCAAATACTGACTTATTTTTCTTTTGACTTCCTGTATTTTTCATCAAATTTCAATACAGCTATGAAGCATGATATTCTCTATTTGGCTAATAAATTTTAAGAAAAGATTAAAAAATTTTAAATTATAAATATTTTTCCTCAGTGCATTTCTTTAATATGAAGAAAGTTCATACTTCTTTTTTCTTTTAAAATTTATTTATTTATTTATTTTTATTAGATATTTCCTTTATTTACATTTCAAATGTTATCCCCTTTCATCATTGTGCTATTATCAATGCAATGTCAGGGGAAGATATAAATCTCAGTAGTTAAAAGTGCACACCATGACCGAAGTCTGTCATATCTTCAGCAATAATGTCTTGCATTCATCTATGGGAAAGTATCAAAGGGCATTGATGACAGCCTACATTGTTTGAGAATCTCTTGAACTCTTCTAACTAACATCTAGAAGGAAAGTTTCCTGTGCCTGGGACTGGGATTTTGTGAGGTAGTCCATTGCTCTAACTTAATTTTAACTTCAAACTATTGAAAATATTCATATAAATTAAATTTTACATTTTTGGGAATGTAATATGGAAAAATGGGAGAAATGTCACTACACAGGATCAGAGATGCTATGTGGTTAACTACAATGTCTCCTATCAGACCTACTTATATTCTCAACATCTTCTGTCGATCTACATAATACTGTGTATTATCTAGGGGCTGTCAAGCAAATCTGAAGATGTTTATTTGTCTCTCTCAGTTTCCTGTTGACTATATACATTTCAAACTTATTTTTCTTCCAGTTAATGCTTTTGTCCAGTAGCAACGAAGAAGTGTGCTTGATCTGGTTTAGCTTAGTACCATCACCTCTAACCTTCTTCAGAGCCTCTTCTGCCAGTTATATCTGTTGTGGTCCACGTATGTTCTACTATATTCTGAGAGTCATTATTAGTTAATAAATACTATTCTTTTCTTAACACATTAGCAAATAAATTTCCTAGCTCTTCTTTATCTTCAGCTATGATGTGTGTGTGTGTGTGTGTGTGTGTGTGTGTGTATATGCAGGTGTGTGTGTGTGTGTATGTAGGTGTGTGTGTGTGTGTATGCAGGTGTGTGTGTGTGTGTGTGTATGCAGGTGTGCACACTAGCATGTGTGTGTAAGTATATGTGTGTGTCTTTCTTTTCTGGTGCACTCATTATTTGTGTGCCTCATGTGACTAAGTGTCATAGCATTTACACTTCAATATATTGTCCTTCATATGATCCTTCCTTTATTTGTCTCTTTAGCCCTATTTTGTGAGTTTTATTCTTTGAAATTAGGATCTTAGTAATTCATGATTTTACTGCCTTGATTCTTCAGGGTTATGATTATTTCCATATATGTCCCCAAATCACCGAAAATAGATTTATCAAATTCATCATCTACTCAACAGCCTACATGTTAGGTTTTGCATATGTTAGACAAGTGTTCTATGCTCCCTGACCTTTTCACACTAACATCACCATTCTTGCAGTTCTACTTGTTTCAGATACTTGCCCTTATGAAGCATACGAATTCATTTAGATCCACTTGTAATTATTTCATTAGCTCAACATGAAGTTTAACCTTTCAGTTCTATTCTATATATAATATAGATATTTCATACTCTTTTCTTATTTTATATAATTTTTACTTTTGAATGTGATCAATAAATCCCACTGAAAGTAATACTTGTTTAACTAAAAAGGGCCTTGCATTATATAAACCCTAGACCTGTTCATTTCAAACAGTCATATATTTGATGAATTCTTCAGGTCCATAATTTGCACTAAGCTTCTCACAGAATGTTTGTCTCAATTGAGTGCACACAAAATCTAAGCTTCTACTAGAGGTTGTGCAACTGCCAGCAGGTTAAGGCTGCTCTATACTTGGTCCCCTGTTCCCAAGCTTGGTCACATTTCTTCTATTACAGTAAAGGTAGAAATCACAAATTCTTATGTGTTCTAAGCTTGAAACACTCAAAAAATGACTTTAATCCAACTCTAATTATCAAACCTAAGCCATGATAAATTCTAGTTCCAGGGAAAATTGAGCTCAATCTTTTGAGAAGAGGGACAAAAATGTGTCCCTTTTGAAAAATAAAAATATTTATTTTCATTTATTTTTTGAAATGTTGGATGTACATTTACCATAGTCATGCTCCTCCAATTCCTCCCACATCTATTCATTGAAGTCTACACCATTTTCCTTTTGTAAGCCAATTAATTCAATTTGTGCTGCCTATATAATCACAAATGTGTGGCTATCCACTGGAACATGGTCACCTTACCAGAGGCTGTACCCTGTATAAAATTAGCTCTTCGTCTTTCAGATACTATGAATTACCACTAGCTCCACAAGTAGGGGTGGGACTTCATGTCTACCACCCATCTTTATGGTAGGACTTTTCTAGCTGAAGCTTGGGGATGATATAATCAACATTTTCTGGAGTTTACAAGCTTCCCATTCTCTTTTCTACAATAATCCCCAAGCTTCAAGAAGATAGGTAGGTTTCATGTGAGGATGAAAATTTCAGTCTTTCATTCTCTACACCTTGATAAGTTGAGGGTCTCTGTGCTAATCACTGCCTACTGCATACAGAAGCTTTTCTAATGATGATCAAGAGATTAATTGAACTATTAACAAAATAGTGAATATATATGTATATACACACATACACACACAAACACATATACATAAACACATTTTATATATATACATTTATATATATGTATTTATATACATTATATATATATACATATATATATATACACACATATATATTGCTATTATCACTTAAATGTTAGATTCTACCCTAGGATCAGTTATCTATCCAGTCACAAGTTCTTGGCTCTAAGAACAGTGCCAAGAATGAATTTCCTTTGTGGAGCAAGTCTTAAATAAAACTAAAAGCTATTGGTTATGTCTATGACATTTTTTCACTATTACATCAGTGAGTCTGTCCTGAGAGTCTGGTTATTATTGTAGTTCTCAGGTACACATCTGGATACAACAAATCAATATTTTTCTTCTCTGGTAATTTTAAAAGCCACTTCAAGCCGCATGAAAGTTAACAGGTAGGGATAACACTTCCAGAATTTTGCTAGTGTGATTTCCCCCACGTTCTATGACTTAATTATGTAACATCTTCTCTAATTAGGATTTTAGCATCAAGTTCTTGAAAGTATCAAAAAGTATTGGAAATAGCCTACCATTTAGGGGGAATCTGTAAAATCTCATTGGCTAACAACTTTAAACAAGATTACCCGTTACTAATAATGTGCTTTCTTTTTTTAACTTCTATTGTCTATTTTTATCATAGGACGACTTCAATTAAACTATTTTTCTATATGTATATATTTGTATTTTAAAAAGTTTCTACAATAGTAGCTATAAAACCTGTGGTGACTTGAATAGATTTGTCCCCCATAGATTCATGTGCTTGAATGGTTGACCCACAGGGAATGTCACTATTAGTAGGTATGGCTTTGTTTCATTGGATGTGGCCTTGTTGGAGTAACTATTTAGTTGTGAGGGTGGGCCTTGAACTCTCCTATGCCCAAGCTCCACCTAGTATGGAATCAACGTTGCTTTCCAGCTGTCTGAGGATGGGAGTCTACTCCTAGCTGCCTTTTATTAAGATGTTGACCACTCAGATCCTCTAGCCCCACGTGTCTCTGCATGCTGTCAGGTTTCCCATCATGATAATGGACAAAACCTCTGAAACAGCAAGCCAGCCCAAATTAAATGTTCTTCTTCTTTATAAGAATTGCCTTGTTCATAGTGTCTCTTCACAGCAATAAAACTCTAAATAAAACACATATCCTAGGCATATTTCAAAAGATTCCTTTATTTTACAACACCAAAGTATGCTCATTCATGCTCACTGATAATCAATTTACAATTTCCTGGACATGGAAATAGTCTAGATCATTATCAACTGATAAATGAATATTGGAATTCAAGTTTTTAAACAATGGAATTTTGTTCATCTGTTAAGTTAAATTAAGATAAGAAAAGAAAATTAGCTGTTAAGTAGCTGGAAACTACTATTCTTAGGGTGGGATCTCAGATCAAAAGGTACAAGTTACAATGTTCCCTCATGATTGTTTGTGCTTACACGTGCTTTATAAAATGCCTATGCTTATTGTACTCACTCAAAATGCCTAAAATGTAAGGATTATGTTAATGGTTGGTTAGAATTTTGAATACATCATTAGATAGCTATTATATATTTTTTGTATCTTTTCTCCCAAAGTCTCCAACAAACATTCTCCTTTAGAATTAATTAAAAATATTATTTCTCCATGTAAACTTTCTTGAGTTAACTTTGTTTTAAAATACATTTTTCAAGAGAAAATTCAATGCAAATTCTTATTGTTTGTATACTTACAATCAGTAACTAATTTTTTACATATATTCTTCATTTACTGCAGTCAATCTATCAGCGTTTCTTTTGTCTGTTTGGAGAAAGTTATTAATAATCAAGATAAGCCAGTGATTAATTCATTGTTATATCATACATCAGCATCCATATTGTAGATTAATGAGTAAAAATCAATCACAAAACAATATAAATTCATTAAGTGTCCTTTTTTGTTTTGTTTTGTTGATTTTTTTAACCTGAGAAAAAAACCTTATTGTAAAATCTTCAGAAAAGCAATTTATATCATATCTGTTATCAGATTGTAAATGTATACAAAAAGTAGAGAAATAATACAAAGAAATAAATTCAGTGTGGTAGTTCACTCTGCAGTCAATCCCAGCACTTGGGAGGCTAAGGTAGGCTAGACTCTCTTAATTTGTTGTATAACTTGGGCACAAACTCAGTAGATAATGAGTTAGAATATCATCCTTTCTCAGAAAAGAAATGCCAGGCATGGTGATGCACACTTGCAACCTCAGCACTTACAAGGTAGAGGCAGAAGGATCAAGAGCCCAAGGTCCCCAGTTAACATGTTTGAGCCTAGCTTGACTATGGCTGCACCAGAGCTGTGTCAAACAACAACAAAAACACAACATAAGGTAAAACAATAAGATAAAATGCTAACAATGGTTGTTTCTAATTAGGGAGAAAGTGACTGATTTTCTCCTTGTTTCGTTATATTTAGTGCTCATTATAATATTTGATTGAACATATATTGCCTTTAGAACTAGAATGTATATTTATGTATACTGCAACAGGGTCTCATGTAACAGAGGTTGGCTCAAGTTCACTATGTATCTGAAGAAATACAAGGATTAAGCTTCTGATCCTCCTGTCTCCACCTTCCAAATGCTGGAAGTACAAGTATGAACCATCATACCTGATATTTTGTCAACTGGGGACCAAACTCAAGCAAACATTCTACTACCTGATCTACATTTCTGGCTCCCACTGCAGTACATATTGATGATTCCATCTGTGGTAAGCAAGAGCCGAAGTGTAAGCCCAGGCCAGTAAGCATGTAGAGGACAGAGATGATGGACAAGGCCCTCGAATACTGGAAATAATCTGCAAAGAGGAAAGGCTTGGTTAGTCCAGTAACTGACATCCTCTAAGAAAACTGGAGAGCTAGGCATAGTGGTACACAACTCTCAACCCAGCACTCAGGATATGGCAACAGAAGTAAGGAGGTCCAGAACACTCTGGGTTACATAGTGAGTCCCATGTTAGTACAGGATACATGAGATCATTTTTCCAACAAACAAACAAACAAGTCACTAATTAATGCCAGATAATGTCTCAGAGAAGGGACTAAGACCAAAGAAGGTGATATGGAGCTTGTCATGTAGTATCATGGGCACTAATAAGATCCTCTTTACTAAGTTTTCATTGTCACTTAAAATACCCTTTTCTCCCTTCTGAGACAAGCATTCATATGCAGCCCAAGCTGGCTTTGAATTCTTAATCTTCCTATGTCTGTGCTGAAATTACAGGTACACTATCATGCTTAACTACAGGCATTTTTCTTTACAGTGAAGACAAATCCTTGGTTAGTAAATTAAGGATAATAAATGAAGAAATCGGTCATGTCAATTAGTTTATAAAAGGAGTATTGCCATCACAAAGCAGTTTAACTCTCCTTTTAGTATATAATCATGATTTTATACTTCAGTACTAGCAATAGAACTCCAGGTTTTACATTGTGCACACAAGCAAAAAGTGATATAGCTATAGTAACAGTTGTTTTGTTTTGTTTTATTTTATTTTATTTATTTCATGATAGAAAGTTTTCCGTCATAGTCCACACTGGACTTTAACTCTGCGTCCTCATTAACTAGCCTCTCTAATGCTGTGATTACAGTGGAATACCAACATGCCTGGATTTACTTTGTTAATGAAACTGATATAAGAATTGTGATAAAATATTTAAAAGAAGATATTCATTCATAATTAAAATTTTCATATTCATGAAATCTTAAGATGTTTGTCAGTGGAAACAGGAATAAACATACTTTTTAGAGTGCAACATCACATTTCTGGTGAATTTGTGCGAGCACAATTCCTATATCATTGATCTTTATTTTATGTCCATCCAGAACTGTGCAATGAAAGGGTCATTTATCTTTATAAGTATATAGCAGAAGACACCAGCAAAATGATGATGAAGTAAAATGTGCTGTGTCAAATTATCACAATTACTTCCCAAAAAGACTAACAGTAGGGGCTTTTTAACTTACATGTAAAAGGGAAAAGATGCAAATTGCCTTTTACATACACCTTTTGCCAAATGGATAGTAAATGCCAGAATAACCTTATGCTTAAAGAAAAATTATAAGAAGATAGGTGTTAACTTTCAGAGAAACTCTCTTCTAAACATTTCAAAGCACATCAGGTGTTAGGTGAAAATTACCTTTTTCTATTTATCTGTTACCAATACATGATAATAAGAAAGTGACAACATAATATCTAGAACTAAATGGGATTATATATTTCTTTATTAAAACAATTCTAAGAACATTAAGAAGTGAAAATTTCCTGAAATTAAACAATGCAGATTTCAGCCTTAGATATGACGGTCATTTTCCATATTAATAGTTTACCTCATGGAGACTGTGGTTTCTTAACTTTTAAATATGTTTAATAATTCTCATTCAGAGCAACTCCTGGACAGAGAATTTATGTACAAGATGTTCATATTTAAGTCATTAATAATAATAATAACCAAGGTTACTTGTTACTTCAAGATGAAATATTGTTCATGAAATGCTTTCTCAATAGAATGGTATTAAAACATTCTAAAATTTATAAAAAACATGGACTAATATCTAACAATGTATAGCTGTAACTATGTTCAGAAATATGTGGATAATAAACCTAAACATAATAAAAGCAATATGCTGAAAACCAATAGCCAATATTAAATTAAATGGAGAGATACTTGAAGCAATACCATTAGAATCAGGGAAAGACAAGGCTACCCACTCTCTCCATATCTATTCAATATAGTACTTGAAGTTCCTGCTAGAGCAATAGGACAGCAAAAAGAGATCAAGGGGATAGAAACTGGCAAAGAAGAAGTCAAGATACCACTATTAAAAGATGATATGATAGTATACACTAGTAACTTCAAAAATTTCACCAGAGAACTTCTACACTTGATAAAAAAAATTAGCGATATGGCTAGATATAAAACTAACTCAAATAAAGCAGTAGCTTTCCTTTATACAAATGATAATAGGCTGAGAAAGCAAACAGGAAAATGACAGCATTCACAATAATCACAAAAAATATAAAATATCTTGGAGTAACTCTAACCAAACAAGTCAAAGGTCTATATGACAAGAATTTCAAGTATCTGAAGGAAGAAATTGAAGAAGACCTCAATAGATAAAAGATTTCCCATGCTCATAGATTTGTAGGATTAACATAGTAAAAATTGCCAACAAAAACAATTCTCAACAAAACAAAGCACTTTTAGGGGAATCACCATCCCCAACCTCAAGATGTACTACAGACCAGCAGTAATAAAAATCACATGGTACTTGTACAGAGACAGAGAAGTTGATCAATGCAATAGAATTGAAGACCCAGAAATAAAGCTACACACTTAAATTGATGCTTGATCTTTAAAAAAGAAGCCAAAAACATAGAGTGGAAAAATTAAAGCTTTTTCAATAAATGGTGCAAGCATAACTGGTAGTCTCTATGTAGAAAAAGTGAAAATAGATCCATATATATCACATTACACAAAGCTCAAGTCCAAGTGGATCAAGGACCTCAACATAAAACCAAATATGCTTAATTCAATAGAAGAGTAAGTGGGAAAAATCCTTGAACTTGTTGGCGCAGGGGCAAATTTCCTGAAGAAAAATCCAGTGGCTCAGGCTCTAAGATCAACAATTGACAAATGGGACATCGTGAATCTGAAAAGCTTCATTAAGGCAAAAGACACAGTCAATAGAACAAATCAGGAACCCACTGAAAGGAATTGTGAAAAAAAAAAAAAACTTCACTTAGACTCACTACAATAGAGGGTTAATATACAATATATAATAAACTCAAAATATTAACATCCAAAAGAACCCAATAACCCAACTAAAAATGGAGTACAGAGCTAAACAGAAAATTCACAACAGAAGAATGTCAAATGACTGAAAAGCATCTAAAGAAATGTTTAACATCAGTAGTCATTAGGCAAATGCAAATCAAAACAACCCTGAGATTCTACTTCATAGCAATCAGAATGGCTAAGATCAAAAACTCAAGTGATGGCATATACTGGGGAGTATGTAGAGAAAGAGTCACACTCCTCCATTGTTGGTGTGATTGCAAGCTGGTACAGTCACTCTGGAAATCAGTCTGGTGGTTACTTAGAAAACTGGACATAGTACTACCTAAGTACCCAACTATACCACTCTTGGGAATATACCCAAAAGATGCCCCACTATCTCACTAAGATACATGCTCTACTATGCTCATAGTAGCCTTAGGTGTAATAGTCATAACCTGGAAATAACCCATATGTCCCACAGTGGAAGAAAGGACAAAGAAAATGTGGTTCATTCAAAGAATGGAATGCTATTTAGCTTTTCAGAATGAGAATGTCATGAATTTTGCAGACAAATGGATGGAACTAGAAAATATCACCCTGTGTGAGGTACTCAGATGCAAAAGGATATGTATGGTATGCACTCGCTAATAAGTAGATATTAACCAAAAATACAGAACACCTAGGACACAACCCACAGACTGCAAGAAGTTTAACAAGCAGAAAGGCACGAGTGAGAATGCTTCAGTCCCACTTATTGAGGGGGAAGGAAATAATCAAAGGAGGCAGAAGGAGAGACCTGTGTGGGAAAGACGATGGGGAGGGGAAAAAGGAGCAATATTAGGTGGAAAAAGAGGAGAGAAGCCCATAGATCCAGCAGAATGAATGGAAATATGCAACCTTGTGGTGGGAGGTGGAGGCCTCTCTAGAAAGTACAATAGACCATTGGAAATAAGAGATTCTAAAGACTCAGTGGGCGTGCCCAGAGCAGATAAGCCCAACAGTGGGGAGAGGGAACTTTTGAACAGTCTACCTCCAGTAGATAGACAAGGCCTCAGGTGGGGGAATGGGTTAACCAACCCACAGTCAAACATTTCGTCCCTGAATTGTGCTTGTCTAAAAGAACTGCAGGGACAAAAATGGATAAGAGACTGAAGGAAAGGTGGTCCAGTGATCAGCCCAACTTAGGATCTATTTCATGGTATAAGGGAGGAGCACCAAGGCTTGATACTATTACTGATGCTATGTTGTGTTTACAGACAGGAGCCTAACATAGGTGTCTTTTAAGAAGCCCAACCATCAGCTGATTGAGACAGAAGCAGACACACACAACCAATGGACAGAAGTCAGGGACCGCTATGATTGAATAGGGAAAGGACTAAAGAAGCTGAATGGGAGGATCACCCATAGGAAGACCAACAATCACAACTGACCTGGACTCCACGAAGCTCCCAGACACTGAGCCACCAACGAGGCAGCATGCACATGCTGGTTCGAGGTCACAGGCATATATATATAACAGAGGACTGTCAGGTCCCACCTCAGTGTGAGACTTCCCTAATCCTCTAGAGACCTGAGACCACAGGGAGCGAAGAGGCCTGGTGGGGTGGGAACATCATCTTGGAGACAGGCTGGAGGATGAATGGGATTAGTAACTGTGGGATGGGAAACTGGGAGGGAGACAATGGCTGGATTGTAAAATACATATATAAGCAAATATAAAAAAGAAGCATGTGTCTAATACAAGACACCTTGTCATTTAAAAATTATTAGAAAAAGTAAACCATAATCTCAGTATAAATGTACACATTTTGATAGATCCTTCAGCTCCAAGATGAGTAGCTTTAAAATGAAATCAAAGACTTGTTCATCTATAGTTACATAGAAACAGAGGTTCATAATATAAAATATACTTGACTGAATAAATCTAATGTTTATAATATTTTCTTAACAATTGGCTTATCTTTAAATATAGACTGTTTTAGATTTATTAAGATACATGTTAACTGCATAGCACATAATCATAACCTGAGTCTAGCAATGCTCTTTTAGGTGGGTGGAGAGATGTCATGTGTCCCATCTATTATCATCAACTCTTATATGATTCACACACACCACAATGAAAATAATGAGATACTTAAGGGCAGAATAAAATGACTTAGTGGTATGTTTTTTCATTTTTTAAAAAAGATTATAATATAATTATTTCATTTTTCCTACCTTTTCCTTTCTCTAAGCCCTCCTGTATAACACTACTGGTTCTCTTACAAATTCATGTCCCTTCTTTTAATAATTGGTTATTATAACCACATGACATAAGATAATTTTGCCTTATTTTATATTTTTATCAAGACTGTCATTTATTTTCTTCTCAGTCACTGAGAATTGAAAGCACAATACAAAGAACTACAATTAGAAAGATTTAAAATTATGTCATTCATTAGGAAACTTGTCTCTGCCCTACAGATCAAAGAAGTGCAAATGAGTCTGGGAAATTGATATATACACTATGCCAAACTGGGCATCATATGTAGTTAACACCTCTTACTTTGTGATACTTATATATATATATATATATATATATATATATATATATATATATATATATATATATGTTTATTGTTAACTGTAGAAAATTATCCAACATGCCATTGATAATTACTTACATAAACAGGAGCTGGATAAATAAATGCCTTTCATTTTAGAGTAGATTTTTTTTTATAACTTAAGAAAATAAATATAATCTACCCTACTTGGACTGACATGTGAGGTTTTTTTCAAAAATAACATAAAATATTCTTTTTTGGGGGGGGGAAGGGGCCTTATTGGACTTTCGGGGAGGGAGGAAACAGGAAAGGGGAACTCATTTGGAATGTAAATAAAAAATATAGAAAAAAAAGAAGAAAAAAAAGTCGACATAACTTAAAAAAAAAACATAAAATATTCTTAAAACCAAAGGAAGAAAACACTTAAGAGTAAAACAGTATTTTCTAGGCAGGACTGTGGTATTGCACATGTGAATTCATACTAGCTGTCACTGCATATTTCATCCCTATGAAAGATCACATCAGTCAAAATCCTAATATAGAAACAGGAAGTGTCTAAGAAGCCCTATTCCAGAAAATTTACTTTTCTTCAAATATTGAATTTGGAAGAATTTGCACATACTGCATTAGGTATTCTTACACTGATGCTCAAACAAATAGCAATAAGTTTACTCAGGAGGAATACACATAACTACATAAACATGGGAAAAAATTAGCAGAAGGCTAGAATAGGAATTGGAAGAGAGGGAATGAGTGCCGCATTGGACCAACACATTATAAGCATGTGTGAAGTTCTCAAAGAATAATAGTGATTTTAAAAATATTTAAATTAATTAGGAATGGAAATTTCAGAATAAAACAACACAGGAGAAGTAATTTCAAAAAATGAAGACACCTATATTTAGCTTATAGAACAGAGAAAAGTTGATTTTTGTAGGGAATCTGTAGTCACTTAATAGTGAATCTTCAGAGACTGCATAAGAGAGAAATTGCTATGGACAGTGGGTATTTGCCACATTGAATGATACCTTGAAAAGTCCATGAATATGAAGGCATGGACTTGTATGACCCAATACTTAAGAAGATAGAAATATTTGTGACTTTAATTTGTTGGGTTTTATTTTACTTCTCACCAAATATATTACATTTAAAAGGAAAAGTGTTTTCTATCTTTAAACCATGTCTATAAGGATATGTTTTCACAGGTTTTCTGAGTTAGAGCCTTCCCATGAATGACATAAGTGTACTTAACTGATAAATTACCAAACTATATTACAAGGTGTTCTACTTATCCTTTTTGTGGCATTACCTCTCTTTCCTAATCTATCAATTGTATTCCCTGAGTCTGCTTCAACTAATTCTTGTTGTAACTTGTTTTTTACCAGAAAACATTAGTGTTGATGACTAGGCTTTCTTCTATCTCTAAATAACAAATAATGGCCTTGTGGGAAAAGAAAGATATTTCTTTGGTAAATGAATAGTCTAGCAATTCAGTATATTGTGAATTTTCCATGATTTGGATTATTCTGTCTTATCTTTAACTACTGTCGTTTGTAAATTATGTAGAAGGTTGTATTCTTATCCCTTAATCCAACATGCCAGCCAGTATGCATTTATTTTACGTTTTTGATTAAAAAGTGTTTCTTTATTCTTGATAACTATATACATGTATAAATTTTTTTTTGTTTTTCTCACCACCAATTAGTATCTACACTTATCCTTACATCCTTTCCCACAGCAACCCTTCTTCTAGGAAGTCTGCTTTCTATTTGTATGTTTAGTTTCACATGTGACTCACTGAGATTTTGCATGAGCATGGATGGGTTGGTATTTGTTGGCCCATAGGATCTTTTCCAATGGCAAGAGGACTAGAGAAAATGACATCCTTCCCTCCAGAAGCTAGTATCTGGCAACATTCTCTCAGTTAAGGGTAGGGACTCAGGAGCCCCTCCAATATCTATGACAGAGTCAACACTGTACAGGTCTTCAGAGACTCACGTGTTTATGAGAAAAAAAAAAATCCCAAAACTTCTTCCAGTGTTGGCAGAGTTCTTTGTTGGGGATGACTTGCCAGACAGATAATTTAGAAGATCTTTAAACTACTTCTGTCATGAGTATCACTAGGCTTCTAATACATTTTTTTTTCTGATAGTGTCAGGAAAGAAAATAGGCACAAATCACTCGTGGGATGCTAAAGTACTAAATGTTCTTTTATCAATACTGATTAATGTCTCAGTTAACAAGATCTGGCTGACCTTCATCCAAGTGAAGTTAACACACTTTGCCCTATGGGGAAAAAAAACCCCACAATCCCAATATAGTCATATGTTTCTAGCTATGTAACACAATCAACTGTAGAAAAAAGAAAGAATCACAAAGTAACTTAATAGAAAGTAGAGATACACAACACAATTACAGAAGGAAATGAGCAAAATGATTACACTCTGCTTCTTTTTCTATCATTTGTTTTTCACTTCTCTTATCTTCACCAAAACCTCAACTGATTCATTCACCTTCATTAACTAAGCCAGTCTGAAATTGGAATGATTCACGTATCCATTAATTGTAGTTACTGAGTATATAAGAACCAAGAAAAGTTTATAGAATTCTCTGTATGCTAGATATTGTTTCCTAATGCCTTCGAAAATTGTACACGATTTCTCCAAGCAGTATTGTAGGCTATTTCTGTTTGATGGTTTAGAGACATATAAATCTCCAAATTATAAAGTAATAGTCCTATAAAAATTCAGTTACACAATGTTTTTAAAACTTGAATATAATTCATTCAGTGGGAACGAAGATTTTTAAACCAAGAGATCAAACTTCCCAAGAGAGGGAGGTTAAAGAATACAAAACAACCTTGTGTTTAATAATGAAACAAAATGGACTGAGCAAGTGGGTATAGCCAGGGACATAGGGAACACAGGAGTGACAGAGCAGCTGGGCCAAGTCCATCCTGGCTCCACCTGCATCCAGGAGCTGGGCAGCACCACAACCTTCTGTGCACCAATCCTGCCAGGGGAGAACTGTTCTGCAGGGAGTGATTTGACTCCTGGCTTTGGAGGTGAGACCTCTATCATCTTTCCAGCAACTGAGCAGGCAGGTTCATCCAGAAGCTCAGGGAACACAAGAGTGGTAGAGCAGCTGGGTCAGAGGCAGGTCAGGCTCCACTTGCAACCAGGAGCTGGGCAGCCCCACAGCACTATGTGCCCAGGGAGAGCCAGTCACCCAGGGGTGCTGAGACAGGCTTGCAGGCCCACATGAGGGACAAACACCAGCCAGAGACAGCAGGACCAATTAACACCAAAGATAACCAGATGGCGAAAGGCAAATGTAGGAACATTACCAACAAAAATCAAGGCAACATGGCTTCAACCGAACACAATTCTCCCACAACAGCAAGTCCTGGCTACTCCAACAAAGCAAAAAAACAAGATTTGGATTTAAAATCGCAGCTCATGATGCTGATAGAGGGTTTCAAGAAGGACTTAAATAACTCCCTTAATGAAATACAGGAGAACACAAGTAAACAGGGAGAAGCCCTTAAAGAACTACAAGAAAGCACAACAAAACAGGTGAAGGAATTGAACAAAACCATCTAGGATGTAAAAATGGAAGAAGAAAAAATAAAGAAATCACAAAGGGAAACAACTCTGGACATAGAAAATTTAGGAAAGAAGTCAGTAGTCATGAATATAAGCATCAACAACAGAATACAAGAGATAGAAGAGAGAATCTCAGATACAGAAGACATTATAGAAAGCATTGAAACAGTAAAAAAAATGAAAAATGCAAAAAGCTACTAAGCCAAAACATACAGGAAATCCAGAACAAAATAAGACCAAACCTAAGGATTATAGATATAAAAGAGAGTGAAGATTTCCAACTTAAAGGGCCAGTAAATGTCGTCAACAAAATTATAGAAGAAAACTTCCTTAGTCTAAAGAAAGAGATGACCATGAACATAGAAGAAGCCCACAAAACTACAAATAGTTTGAACCAGAAAAGAAATTCTTCCTGTCACATAATAATTAAAATATCAAATGCACTAATCAAAGAAAGAATATTAAAAGCAGTAAGGGAAAAAGGTTAAGTAACAGATAAAGGTAGACTTATGAGAATTACACTAGACTTCTCAACAGAGACTATGAAAGCCAGAGGATCCTGAGCACTAGTCATATAGAACCTAAGGGCACACAAATGCCAACCCAAACTACTATACCCAAAAAACTCTCAATTACCATAGATAGAGAAACCAAGGAATTCCTTGACAAAAACAAATTTGCAAAATATCTTTCTACACATCCAGTCCTTCAAAGGATTATGAGTGGAAAACACCAACAAAAGGTGGGAAACTCCACACTGAAAAAGGCAAGAAATTAATCTTCTTTTAACAAATCAAAAAGAATAGAGACACACAAACATAATTCCACCTCTGATAACAAAAAAAAATAGGAAGCAAGAATCACCTCTCCTTAATATCTCTTAATATCAATGGACTTAATTTTCTAATAAAAAACAGACTAACAGACTGGATACATAAGCAGGACCCAACATTTTGCTGCATACAGAAAACTCACCTCAGGCACAAAGACAGACACTACCTCAGAGTAAAAGGCTGGAAAATAATTTTCCAAGCAATTGGTCCCAAGAAACAAACTGGTATAATCATTCTAATATCCAATAAAATAGATTTTTAACCTAAAGTAATCAAAAAAGATAAGGAAGGACACTTTATACTCATCAAAGGAAAAATCTACCAAGAAAAACTCTCAATTCATAACATATATGCTCCAAGTACAAGGGCACCCACATTCATAGAAGAACTTTATTAAAGCTCAAAGCACACATTGCACTTCACACATTAATAGTGGGAGACTTCACCACCCCACTCTCATCAATGGACAGATCAGGGAAACTCAAACTAAACAGAGAAACTGAAACCAACACAAGTTAAAAACCAAATGGATTTAACAAATATATATAGAACATTTCATTCTAAAACAAAAGAATATGCCTTCTTCAGCACCTCACTGTACCTTCTCTAAAATTGAGCATATACTCAGTCACAAAACAGATCTCAGCAGATACAAGAAGATTGGAAAAATTTTATGCATTTTATCAGATCACCATAGACTAAAGCAGGTCTTCAATAACAACAAAACAACAGAAAGCCAACATACACATGGAAACTGAACAACATTCTACTCAAGGATAACATGGTCAAGGAAGAAATAAAGAAAGAAATTAAAGACTTTAGAATTTGATGAAAACCAAGGCACAACATACCCAAACTTATGGGACACAGTGAAAGCAGTGATAAGACGAAAACTCGTACTTCTGAGTGCCTCCAAAAAGAAACTGGAAAGAGCATACACTAACAGCTTAACAGCACAGTTGAAGGCTCTAGAACAAAAAGAAGCAAATACACCCAAGAGGAGTAGACTGCAGGAAATCATCAAACTCAGGGCTGAAATCAACCAAGTGGAAACAAAAAGAACTATACAAAAATCAACCAAACCAGGAGCTGGTTCTAAGAAAAAAACCAGCAAGATAGATAATCCCTTAGCCAAATTAACCAGAGGGCACAGATACAGTATCCAAATCAGCAAAATCATAAATGAAAATGGAAGCATAACAAGAAATACTGAGGAAATCAAAAATATCATCAGATCCAACTACATATACATATACGCAACAAAAGTGGAAAATCTAGATGATATGGACAATTTTCTAGACACATACCAGGTAACAAAGTTAAATCAGGATCAGATAAATGATCTAAACAATCCCATAACCCCTAAAGAAATAGAAGCATGCATTAATAGTCTCCCAACCAAAAAAAGCACAAGACCAGATGTGTTCAATTCAGAGTTCTATCAAACTTTCAATGAAGACCTAATACCAATACTTTTCAAACTATTCCACAAAATACAAACAGCTGGAATGCTCTCCAATTCATTTTATGAAGCCACAAATACTCTGATACATAAACCACACAAAGACCCAAGAAAGAAAGAGAACTTTATAACATTTTTTCTTATGAATATTGATGCAAAAATACTAAATAAAATTCTTGCCAACTGAATCCAAGAACACATCAAAAGAGTCATCTACGATGATCAAGTAGGCTTCATCCCAGGGATGCAGGGATGATTCAATATATGGAAATCCATCAATGTAATTCATCACATAAACAAACTCATAGAAAAAAACCACATGATCATTTCTTTAGATGCTCAGAAAGCATTTGAGAAAATTCAACACCTCTTCATAATAAAAGTCTAGGAAAGACGAGGAATTCAAGACCTATACCTAAACACAATAAAAGAAATATACAGCAAACCAGTAGCCAACATCAAACTACATGGAGAAAAACTTGAAGCAATCCCACTGAAATCAGGGACTAGACAAGGTTGTCTACTCTCTCCCAATCTGTTCAATATAGTACTCAAGGTTCTAGTCAGAACAATTAGACAACAAAAGGTGGTCAATGGCATTCAAATTGGAACAGAAGAAGTCAAATTATCACTATTTGCATATGATATCATAGTATACTTAAGTCCCCAAAAATTCCACCAGAGAACTTCCAAACCTCATAAACAACCTCAGAAACGTGGCTCGATATGATTTAACTCAAACAAATCGGTAACCTTCCTCTACTCAAAGGATAAAGAGGCTGAGAAAGAAATTAGGGGAATGACACCCTTCATAATAGCCACAAATAATATAAAATACCTTGGGGTGACTCTAACCAAGCAAGTGAAAGATCTGTATGACAAGAACTTCAAGCCTCTGAAGAAAGAAATTGAAGATCTCAGAAGATGGAAGATCTCCCATGCTCATGGATTGGCAGAGCTAATATAGTAAAAATGGCCATATTGCCTAAAACAATCTATAGATTCAATGCAATTCCCATTAAAATTCCAACTCAATTCTTCTAGAGTTAGAAAGAGCAATTTCCAAAATCATTTGGAATAGCAAAAAAAAAAAAAAAAAAAAAAACCCAAAATAAACCAAAAAACAAAAAACAAACAAACAAAAAACCCAGGATAGTGAAAACTATTCTCAACAATAAATGAACTTCTGGCAGAATCACCTCAAGCTATACTTCAGAGCAATAGTAATAAAAACTGCATGTTATTGGTACAGTGACAGGCAGATAAATAAATGGAATAGAATTGAAGACCCAGAAATGAACCCTCACAGCTATGGTCACTTGATTTTGACAAAGGAGTTAAAACCATCCCTTGTAAAAAAGACAGAATTTTCAACAAATGGTTCTGGGTCAACTGGCAGGCAATATGTAGAAGAATGCAAATTGATTCAATCTTAATCTCCTTGTACAAAGCTCAAGTCCAAGTGGATCAAGGACCTCCACATAAAACAAGGTACACTGAATCTAATAGAAGAGAAAATGGGGAAGAACCTGGAGCACATGGGCACAGGGGAAAATTTCCTCAATAGAACACCAATAGTTTATGCTCTAAGATCAATAACTGACAAATGTGACCTCATAAAATTGCAAAGCAATTTTATTGTAAGGTAAAGGACACTGTCAATTGAACAAAACAACAAGCAACAGATTGGGAAAAATCTTTACCAATCCTACATCAGATAGAGGGGTAATATCCAATATATACAAAGAACTCAAGAAGTTAAAATCCACAGAACCAAATAACCCTATTAAAAGATGTGGTATATCTACACAATGGAATACTACTCTGCAATTAAAAACAATGAATTCAGGAAATTCCTAGGCAAATGGTCAGAACTTGAAAATATCATCCTTAGTGAGGTAACCCAATCACAAAAGAACACACATGGTATGCAGTCACTGATAAGGGGATACTAACCTAGAATCTTGGCAAACCCTAGACACAATTCGCATATCAATAGATTTCTAAGAAGATGGAAGGAGAAACCCCTGGTCCTGGAAAGACTGGATGTAGGGGAACTCCAGGACAGAGAAACGAGAGGGGGTTGAATGGAGAAAAGAGGGAGGGAAGGGGGCTTATGGGACTTTCGGGGAGGGAGGAAATGGGAAAGGGGAAATGATTTGGAATGTAAATTAAAAAAAAAACTAAAAAAATGGGGTACAGAGCTACACAAAGCATTCTCAACTGAAGAAAACTGGATGGCTGAGAAACACCTAAAGAAATGTTCAACATCCTTAATCATCAGGGAAATGCAAATCAATACAACCCTGAAATTTCACCTCACACCAGTCAGAATGTCCAAGATCAAAAACTCAGGGGACAGCAAATGCTGGAGAGGATGTGGAGAAAAAGGAACACTCCTCCATTGCTGGTGGGATTGCCAGCCCATAAAACCACCCTGGAAATCAGTTTGAAAGTTCCTTAGAAAATTGGACTTAGCAGTACCTGAGGACCCAGCTATACCACTCCTGGGTATATACCCAGAAGATGCTCCAACATATAATAAGGAACATGTTCCACTATTTTCAAAGCAGCCTTATTTAGAATAGCCAGAAGCTGGAAAGAATCCAGATGTCCCTCAACAGAGGAATGGATACAGAAAATGTTTATTTACATAATGGAGTACTATTCAGCTATTAAAAACAACGGATTCTTGAAATTCTTAGGCAAATGGATGGAGCTAGAAAATATCATCCTGAGTGAGGTAACCCATCACAAAAGAACTCACAACATGCACTTGCTGTTAAGTGGATATTAGTCTAAAAGCTCAGAATACCACATGAAGCTCAAGATGAAGGATTACCAAAGTGTAGATACATGATCTTTATTGGAAAGTCGATCAAAACACCCATGGCTCACTGCCAACTAATAGAATGAGTATAGGGTCCCCAGTGGAGCAGCTAGAGAGAGAACCAAGGAGCTGAAGAGGTTTGCAGCCCTATATGAGGAACAATAATATGTACTAACCAGTACCCCCAGAGCTCTCAGGGACTTATCCACCAACCAGAGTCCACATGGAGGGACCCATGGCTCCAGCTACATATGTAGCAGAAGATGACCATTTCAGACATCAATGAGAGGGAAGGCCATTGTTCCTGTGAAGGCTTGATTCCCCAGAATAGGAAAATGCAAGTCAGGAAATTGTGGGAGGGGGATGAGCAGGAGGAGGGCAGATGCAATAGGAGGTTTTTCAGAGGGTTAATGTTGAAAGGGGATACCATTGAAATGTAATTAAAGCAAATATCTAATAAAAATAATGAGACAAAAGCTTTCACTTTCCCTTCTTGTTTTCTGGAGACAACTAATTTGTTTTCTGTTGAGATATCCTTATCTTCTTAACTCACAATATGGATTGCATTGGTAGGAAGAATATTCTTGTTCCCACTTGTTCCTCAACTGAGTTATTTTTTAATAACCTTGACTCCATTTTGCCTTTAGAGGTTTGGATTTAGAAATATATAGAAAGATTTTTTTTTTTGCTATACCATGATTCTAAAAGAACCAAAGTACCAATCCCAAATATATTTCGTTGGCATATTTTGAATTGTTTCTTTAAAGAAATTAGAGACTTCTGCAGACACAAGTATGACATAAAATGCTCTTTGCTGAAATTTATGCCTATATACACAAGTAATGTAAATAAAAGCCTTGCCATATGATACATGGCCTCTTCCTGAATCAGAAAGACATTTCCAAGTGAAAAAAGTAAGATTAGTATTCTCACATAGGACTCAGAGATAGCACCACAGGTGGTTGTTACCTTGGAAACTACATTTCCTTAATATTAGTTTTCTGTGCATGTCTTTTTCCTGATCTTTAACACCAAAACCAAAAACAAACAAAGCAAACAAGTTGTTTCCTTTACCTCTAGGGGCTCAATATATTTGTTAAGTTCTGTACAAGATTCTGAAATCTATTTTTAAAATAAAAACTTGAGAATTTTAATTAGAAATTTGTGAAAGAATAAATAATTTCTGAACATTACATTTTTGAAAATCGAATGGATTGTCTCTAAATATGTTTTAACAAAATGTTTTTTATTCAAATCTATTGCTCTATAGTAACTTTCTTTTTTATAATGTGTTTTCTGATATCTTTATGTTTCTTCTTGTGCATTTGGTTCATGTGTGTTGGGCAGGTAGCAAAATGTGTACTTCCTTCTTTCTGTCTGTTTTTGTCATTTTTTTTCACTCAATAGCATTGTTGAAATGTTGAATGCAAAAGTATAGATTGAAAAGTTTCTTTCAGTACGTTTATTAAACATATCAGGAAAATAATTTGTTGAATAGACACTAACCTAAGGTGCCTGCTACCTTAATACTGGAAAACCCTCCTCCAAGGCCATGGAAGGAGAAGGACCATATGTTCTTTCTATAAAATTCCTATAATGCCTCTGTAATTAAAAGGCTTTGATGTGAAGAGTTATCTTACAGTCTGACAAGTAAGAATTAATTCAAACTACACTGGGCTAAGGTCAAAAGATCATTGAGTCATGCTGCACTCTGAAGCTTCTAGGACATGGTTCATTCTGCTACACAGTCTTTGAATCACTCTGTTCTTTGAAGGTCTGGAATCAAGATTTCTTTGTCATTTTTATAACTCAAAGCTGAGGGTCAAGTTGTGCTTCTCTCTTCAGTGTAGTCCTCTCTACTCTAAAAAGATGAAATCAGAGAACTCTCTGATTATTACTATACCATTTCTCTAATGCTTTTTTAGTTCTGTAAATTTATAACTACAACTAAAGAAAGCTGTGTCCTCATGCTTCATAAAGGAATGCTTGCTTGGTACTTGAAACTTCAGAAAGCAAAGCAAAACAAAAACAAACAAACAAACAAAACAAACAGGTGAACAAACATCCACAGCTAAGGAAGTCACAAATCCAAGGAGAGAGCACATTGACATTGTTTCCTAAATGGCCATGCTGGTCAGTTCCATTTAAATTATTTGTATTATATCCTTAGACTTCTGCTGCCTGTAAAGGTGACCAAAAGCTTCTTAATATAGAGTAGTAAATGCAGAAAATTATAACCATGAGGTATATAACTGTTGGAAATGTTGAGCACATTTGACGGTAGGTGCTTAGTTGTTAGGTGAAAAACCTATGTGACAAGACCTTCAACAACACTACTCAGAGAAAGCTATCAAAGACTGAGTCAAAGAATATAAGAGAGAGGATGAAGAGGATTAATTGTAGTCTGGAATATAGATATGACATGCCTCTAACATACATGAAATTACAGTGACTGTTATTACTAGGATTAATCTGGACAACCTCAAGCTATTGACAATTTTTAGCATGGCTATAGGAGGGCTCCTAATGCCCCATCCCTGACTGCAAAGCTATTCGTAGTTGAATAGTTATTGAAGAAAAGCCACACACAAGCTTCCTATGATCCAGTGGATGATACTACACATGTGTGCTAATGGCAGAAAACATTGGACATAGTGAGTTCTAAGCTAACAAAGAAACACACAAACATACAAACAATGAGAGATATGTTGGCAGGGTAAGTGAAGTTGGAGGAAGAAAATGGGGCTAAACATGACCAATATAAATAACAACAACATATGTTATTTTTAAGAAAAGAATTAATACAATAATATTAGACCCAACCCAAATATAGCTATTCTTCCTGATCCTTCATCTTATATGCTGATTTTTCAACCTATCAAGAAAAATAAAAGTTACCAAACGCAAACTGTTTTAATCCCAATTTCTTAATGCTGACTATTTTCACTGAAAACATTTAGTATTTTTCTAGACATAATCAAGCATATATTTTCTTTTTTCCATGAAGCTATCTCTACATGTACTCTACTCATTAGAAATATTTAGCATGTCACTGCAGGTTCAAATGATGTGAGTTTATTAACCTTTATTTTTATGGGTCGTAAAGACACTTAAGGAATCATTACCTCTTTAACTTCAAGGAATATTTGGAAGGGCATTTACAGACCAAAGGAAACAAATATATATATGTATATATATATATACATATATATAGATATATATAAAATCTCGAAGTCTTTTAAAACTAATGTTAAAAACACAAACTTTAGAAAATAAGTAGAGGGTCAGTGTGTCTTGGGATCTGGCCTGAACTTAATGGAAGAGAGGATCACACTGCAGGTGCTGAAACTTTGCATTCAGTGGAAGAGAAGCTGGAGAAGTAATTCTTGACTTCCTTTTCCTTTAGTCTTTGATAAAAGATTTGCCAATGGCTGATTTCAGTTTTTTTTAATTATTTTATTTTATTTTTTTAATTTACATTCCAAATCACTTCCCCTTTCCCGTTTCCTCCCTCCCCGAAAGTCCCATAAGCCCCCTTCCCTCACTCTTTTCTCCATTCAACCCCCTCTCCTTACTCTGTCCTGGCGTTCCCCTACATCCAGTCTTTCCAGGACCAGGGGTCTCTCCTTCCATCTTTTTAGAAATCTATTGATATGCGGATTGTGTCTAGGGTATTCCGAGATTCTGGGTCAATATCCCCTTATCAGTGACTGCATACCATGTGTGTTCTTTTGTGATTGGGTTACCTCACTAAGGATGATATTTTCAAGTTCTGACCATTTGCCTAGGAATTTCGTGAATTCATTGTTTTTAATTGCAGAGTAGTATTCCATTGTGTAGATATACCACATCTTCTGAATCCATTCCTCCGTTGAGGGACATCTGGGTTCTTTCCAGCTTCTGGCTATTATAAATAAGGCTGCTATGAATATAGTGGAGCATGTGTCCTTATTGCATGCAGGTAAAGTCTCTGGGTATATGCCCAGGAGTGGTATAGCCGGATCCTCCGGGAGTGTCATGCCCAGTTTTCTGAGGAATCGCCAGACTGCTTTCCAGAGTGGTTGTACTAGCCTGCAATTCCACCAGCAGTGGAGGAGTGTTCCTCTTTCTCCACATCCTCGCCAACAACTGCTGTCTCCTGTGTTTTTGATCTTAGCCATCCTGACTGGTGTGAGATGGAATCTCAGGGTTGTTTTGATTTGCATTTCCCTAATGACTAAGGATGATGAACATCTCTTTAGGTGCTTCTCAGCCATTAGATATTCTTCAGGTGAGAACTCTTTGTTTAGCTCTGTACCCCATTTTTTAATAGGGTTACTTGCCTCTCTGGAGTTTAACTTCTTGAGTTCTTTGTATATCTTGGATATTAGCCCTCTGTCGGATGTAAGGTTGGTAAAGATCATTTCCCAGTTAGTTGGTTGCCGCTTTGTCTTTTTGACAGTGTCTTTTGCCTTGCAAAAACTTTGTAATTTAATGAGGTCCCATTTGTCTATTCTTGATCTTAGAGCATAAGCTATTGGAGTTCTGTTCAGGAAATTCTCCCCTGTGCCCATATGTTCAAGGTTCTTCCCTAGTTTCCCTTCTATTAATTTCAGTGTGTCTGGTTTTATGTGGAGATCTTTGATCCACTTAGAATTGAGCTTAGTGCAAGGAGATAAGGATGGGTCAATTTGCATTCTTCTGCATGTTGACCTCCAGCTGAGCCAGCACCATTTGTTGAAAAGGCTATCTTTTTTCCACTGGATGGTTTTAGCTCCTTTGTCAAAGATCAAGTGACCATAGGAGTGTGGATTCATTTCTGGGTCTTCAATTCTGTTCCATTGATCTACATGTCTGTTACTGTACCAATACCATGCAGTTTTTAACACTATTGCTCTGTAGTACAGCTTGAGGTCCGGGATACTGATTCCCCCACAGGTTCTTTTACTCTTGAGAATAGTTTTAGCTATTCTGGGTTTTCTGTTATTCCAGATGAATTTTTGAATTGCTCTTTCTAACTCTATGAAGAATTGAGTTGGGATTTTGATGGGGATTGCATTGAATCTGTGTATTACTTTTGGTAAGATGATCATTTTTACTATATTAATCCTGCCAATCCATGAGCATGGCAGATTTTTCCATCTTCTGAGGTCTTCTTCAATTTCTTTCTTCAGAGACTTGAAGTTCTTGTCATACAGATCTTTCACTTGTTTGGTTAGAGTCACGCCAAGATACTTAATATGGTTTGTGGCTATCGTGAAGGGTATTATTTCTCTTACTTCTTTCTCAGCCTGCTTATCCTTTGAGTATAGGAAGGCTTCTGACTTGCTTGAGTTGATTTTATATCCGGCCACTTTGCTGAAGTTGTTTATCAGCTGTAGGAGTTCTCTGGTGGAGTTCTTTGGGTCGCTTAAGGATACTATCATATCGTCTGCAAATAGTGATAGTTTGACTTCTTCCTTTCCAATTTGTATCCCTTTGACCTCTTTTTGTTGTCTAATTGCTCTAGCTAGAACTTCAAGTACTATATTGAAAAGATATGGAGAGAGAGGGCAGCCTTGTCTAGTCCCTGATTTTAGTGGGATTGCTTCAAGTTTCTCTCCATTTAGATTGATGCTGGCTACTGGTTTGCTGTAAATTGCTTTTACTATGTTTAGATATGGGCCTTGAATTCCTGATCTTTCCAAGACCTTTAGCATGAAAGGATGCTGAATTTTGTCAAATGCTTTCTCAGCATCTAATGAGATGACCATGTGTTTTTTTTCTTTGAGATTGTTTATGTAGTGGATTACATTGATGGATTTCCTTATATTGAACCATCCCTGCATCCCTGGGATGAAGCCTACTTGATCGTGGTGAATGATCGTTTTGATGTGTTCTTAGATTCGGTTGGCAAGAATTTTATTGAGTATTTTTGCATCGATATTCATAAGACAGATTGGCCTGAGATTCTCTTTCTTTGTCGGATCTTTGTGTGCTTTTGGTATTAGTGTAATTGTGGCTTCATAGAACGAGTTGGGTAGTGTTCCTTCTGTTTCTATTTTGTGGAACAGTTTGAAGAGTATTGGTGTTAGGTCTTCTTTGAAGGTCTGATAGAATTCTGCACTAAAACCATCTGGACCTGTGCTTTTTTTGGTTGGAAGACGTCCAATGACAACTTCTATTTCTTCAGGGGTTATAGGACAGTTTAGATGGTCTATTTGATCCTGATTTAATTTTGGTACTTGGTATCTGTCAAGGAAATTGTCCATTTCCTCAAGATTTTCTAGTTGTGTTGAATACAGGTTTTTGTAGTAGGATCTGATGATTTTTTGAATTTCCTCAGTTTCTGTTGTTATCTCTCCCTTTTCGTTTCTGATTTTATTAATTTGGATACTATCTCTGTGCTCTCTGGTTAGTCTGGCTAAGGGCTTATCTATCTTGTTAATTTTCTCAAAGAACCAACTCCTCGTTTTGTTGATTCTTTGTATGGTTTTATTTGTTTCTACTTGATTGATTTCAGCCCTGAGGTTGATGATTTCCTGCCTTCTACTCCTCTTTGGTGTATTTGGTTCTTTTTGTTCCAGGGCTTTCAGGTGTGCCATTAAGCTGTTAGTGTATGCTGTCTCCCGTTTCTTTTTGGCGGCACTCAGGGCTATGAATTTTCCTCTTAGCACTGCTTTCATTGTGTCCCATAAATTAGGGTATGTTGTGCCTTCATTTTCATTAACTTTCAAAAAGTCTTTGATTTCTTTCTTTATTTCCACCTTGACCAAGTTATCATTGAGTAGAGCATTGTTCAGCCTCCATGTGTACGTGGGTTTTCTTTCGTTTTTGTTGCCATTGAAGACCACCCTTATTCCATAGTGATCCGATAGGAGGCATGGGATTATTTCTATCTTCTTATATCTGTTGAGGTCTGATTTGTGACCAATTATATGGTCAATTTTGGAGAAGGTACCATGAGGAGCTGAGAAGAAGGTGTATTCTTTAGCTCTAGGATGAAATGTTCTATATATATATATCAATTAGTTCCATTTGGTCCAAGGCTTCAATTAGATTCACTGTGTCCCTGTTTAGTTTCTGCTTTCCTGAACGATCCATTTCAGAGAGCGGGGTGTTGAAGTCACCCACTATTATTGTGTGCGGTGCGATGTGTGCTTTGAGTTTTAGTAAAGTTTCTTTTACGAATGAGGGTGCCCTTGCATTTGGAGCATAGATATTCAGAATTGAGAGTTCTTGATGATGGATTTTTCCCTTGATCAGTATGTAGTGTCCTTCTGTGTCTTTTTTGATGACTTTAGGTTGAAAATCAATTTTATCTGATATTAGGATGGCTACTCCACCTCGTTTCTTGGGGCCATTTGCTTGTAAAATTGTTTTCCAGCCTTTTACTCTGAGGTAGTGTTTGTCTTTGACACTGAGGTGCGTTTCCTGCATGCAGCAAAATGCTGGGTCCTGTTTACGTATCCAGTCTGCTAGTCTATGTCTTTTAATTGGGGAATTGAGACCATTGATATTAAGAGAGATTAAGGCATAGTGATTATTGCCATCTGCCATTCTTGACGCTATCTTTATGTTTGAGTGGTTATCTACTTTTGGGTTTGATTCAAGAAGGTTATTATCTCATTTTTTCCAGGGTGTTGTTTCTCTCCCTGTATTGGAGATTTCCACCTATTATCCATTGCAGGGCTGGATTTGTGGAAAGATATTGTGAAAATTTGGTTTTATCATGGAATATCTTGGTCTCTCCATCTATGGTGATTGAGAGTTTTGCTGGGTATAGTAGTCTAGGCTGGCATTTGTGCTGTCTTACTGTCTGAATGAGATCTGCCAAGATCTTCTGGCTTTCATAGTCTCTGGTGAGAAGTCTGATGTGATTCGGATAGGTCTTCCTTTGTATGTTACTTGGCCCTTTTTTCTTACTGCTTTTAGTATTCTTTCTTTGTCTAGAACTTTCGGTGTTTTGATTATTATGTGACGGGAGGTATTTCTGTTCTGGTCCAGTCTGTTTGGAGTTCTGTAGGCTTCTTGTATGTTCATCGGCATCTCTCTCTTTAAGTTAGGGAAGTTTTCCTCCATAATTTTGTTGAAGACGTTTACTGGCCCTTTAAGTTGCAAATCTTTACTCTCATCTATACCTATAATCCTTAGGTTTGGTCTTCTCATTGTGTCCTGGATTTCCTGGATGTTTTGGGTTACACGTTTTTTGCATTTTGCATTTTCTTTGACTGTTGAGTCGATGCTTTCTATGGAATCTTCAGCACCTGAGATTCTTTCTTCCATCTCTTGTATTCTATTGTTGATGTTTGCATCTATGACTCCTGATTTCTTCCCAAGGTTTTCTATCTCCAAAGTTGTCTCCCTTTGTGATTTCTTAGTTGTTTCTACTTCCTTTTTTAGTTCCTGGATGGATTTGCTGAGATCCTTCACTTGTTTGTTTGTATTTTCCTGTATTTCTTTAAGGTATTTTTGCATTACCTCTTTCAGGATTTCTTCCTGATGACCCACGTTCTCCTGCATTTCTCTGAGCAATTTTTGTGTTTCCTCCTCATGGGATTCCATCTGTTGATCCATTGTCTCCTGCATTTCTTTAAGCAGTTCTCGTGTTTCCTTTGTAAGGGCATCTAACCGTTGATTGATTTCTTTAAGCAATTTTTGTGTTGCCTCCTTATGGGCATCCATCTGTTGACCCATATTCTTCAGCATTTCTTTATGCAAATTTTGTGATTCCTTTGTGAGTGCATCTACACGTTGATTCATCTCGTTAAGCGATTTTTGTGTTGTCTCCTTGTGCACCTCCATCTTTTGATCCATGTACTCTTGCATTTCTCAAAGCGATTTTTTTGTTTCCTTTGTAAGGGCTTCTAAACGTTGATTCATGGTCTCCTGTAACTCTTTATGAGATTTATTTGTGTCCTTCTTGTGATACTCTAATAGGATCATGAGAAGTGATTTTAAATCCAGATCTTGTCTTTCGGGTGTGGTGGGGTATCCAGGACTTGCTGCTGTTGGAGAGTTGGGTTCGGATGGTCCCACATTACTTTGATTACTGTTACTAACATTCCTACGTTTGCCTTTTGCCATCTGGATACCTCTGGTGTTAGTTGGTCCTGCTGCCACTGGCTGTTGGTTGGACCTCCTGTGAGCCTGCAAAGCTATTTCTGCCCCCCCCCCTGGATTACCAGGATTCCCCTGGCACCGATTTCTGGGGCCTGCCTGCTCCTGAGTGACTTTGGATCCCTAATGTGCCTTGCCCCAAGTGATCTTATATTGGGGAGGCCTTGCACATCTAAAGGCTCAGCCTAGTGGATTCCTGGAGCAGAGGTCGCCAAAGGGAGGCTGGCAGGCTCCTGCCCTGTGCAGGGGTGTGTCCTTTCTCCTGGGGGGGGAGGGGGCGTCCCTCTGCCAGGCAGAAGTCCCACAGCAGAGCTGGCGCGCTGGTTACTGCAGATCAGCCCAGCACCTGGGAACAGGTTACACACAAGCTGCCTGAGACCGAAGCGATATTATGCCTGTCTGTCTCTGAGCCTGGCGGTCCCAACTACCTGGCCACTGGAGCAAAGATGGTGGAGGGCACTCTCCGTGGCGCCACTCACCCCGTAGACGTGATGGCCCGCCGATCTGGCACCCAGACGACCACAGAGCTGACCCGTTCTCGGGCACAGATGGAAGCCCCAACAGGCCGTGTCCCAAGTGATGTTATATTGGGGATACGGAGCTTGGGGTACCTGTCTCTTCAGCGCAGTCTGCGGGAACAGAGGTCGCGGAAGGAAAGCTGGTAGGCTCCCGCCCAGTGCGGGGTCCCTCTGCCAGGCAAAAGTCCCACAGCAGAGCTGGCGCGCTGGTCACTGCAGATCAGCCCCGCATCTGGGAGCCGCACACACACAAGCCGCCCGAGACCCAAGCGACATTATGTCTGTCTGTCTCAGAACCTGGCTGTCCCAACCTCCCAGTCACTGGAGCAAAGATGGCGGAGTGATTTCAGTTTTTTAATTTGTAGATTACTCCAAAGTGATTCCACATGATCCAGAACTGTTAGCTTATGGAGCACAATTGAAATATGTAAAGAGTGAACAAAAGGTAGGGAAATATATAGAACAGAGCATTAGGTTACCCAGTACTCTTCCACTTACAAATGCTCATGACTAAAATAAGAGGAGCACAAATAACTCTCAGGTTATTAAAGTCTATTCACTGAAATATCCTACCGAATTAAAATGACAAATTAGTTATCACTGAACACATGCGTAAGAAGTGCTCATGCTTCAGTAATTGTCCCTGAATAAAAGGTGGAAATCTTAAATTCCTTTTATGGCCACCTTTTCATTCCCATTGATTCTATCAAGATGAAGTCTTCTCAAATTCCAGAAATGGATTCTCCATCTCTACTAATTTAAAGAATAATAAAAAAAAACAGATAAAACAAGATATAAATACTCAGGATACACTTGTTTGCTTGTTTATTTTTGAAGGCAGAAGCACACACACAGGAAAAAAAACACTCAGGTGGAAAAAGTCTACAGTCTTTATCTTGGAGATGAGGAAGAAACAGGAAGTTGATCACCTTAAATGTTTAAGTGAAAACTACATAAATGTACCTAAAGTCATGGTCCTGTTTGTCTGCCAGATAGGGAACTGACTTCAAGGGCTTTACTTTCACTAATAGTCATAAGTGAGGAAGTAACATATATACTCATTTTCAAAATCAACATGGAGTTTTCTTACTTTAAATTTAATTTTTGTCCTATGCCTTTTATTCTATTACAAGGAACTCAGTTCAAATAATTCCTTCATTGTCATGCATAACTATTCTTTTTTACCTTATACAAATTCCTTTGCATTTTGGTGTGCAGTTCTCCATTTATCTCTAAAACGTATCCAAAGCCTGTTAACAAAGGCACAAATTTCCCTTTTGTCATGAATCTTTTTCGGTGTTCAAATCACAAACAATTTTGAGATATATACATAGACTGCATTTCCTAAAAAAATAAAAAGTTTCTTACTATCTGATTTAATAGTGATGCTATGCTCCAAGGATATGCACAAGGAAAGTTACAGATTTCTGGAAACAAAGAAAAGAAATGAAAGATAAAAAATAAAAAGGGAAAATGAGGTTTTTTAAATATCAAGTTTCTGAAACTGCCACTCAAAGTTTCAGCCTGAAGTAAAGAAAATCTCTATCTGGGCACCACATATCCCAATCTATTTTTATAGTCTTGATCTTTCTTTTACGTCTTTTGTTTCATCTCATATTCATATTCACCATGACAGCAAATATGGTGCTCATATCATGGTACCAGATATATCAATTTTACTACTTTGTAAAATTACTTCTAAATAATATGGTCAAATAAAAATAATATAATCACATATGATAGGCCACCTTGGTTGTCAGCTTGTCTGGATCTAAAATCATTTAAAACATGAGATGCTGA